>JAGFNQ010007083.1:85976-114219 GCA_024364735.1 Boesenbergia rotunda | reverse complement strand
TCAAACAAACTAAGAAAATTGAAGAAACAACAAACTTAATATTTGATGAAGAAATCAACTCAACATCTGATAATCCAGATCTAACTTCATCAATTCTGATCAAGAAAATAATGAACAAACTATTGAACCTTTAATTGAACCCTTAAACGAACTAACTATTGAACCAATTAATGAGTCAACTGAAACAATTATCGAAACCAACAAATGAACCAGCCCTAAGAGTCGAATCAAATAGTGAACCAAACCGACCAGCCGGACCTGAGGCTAACCAAGTTCTAGAAGAACCAAGAAACCCAGACTTAGTCACCCAACCGATCAAATTGTGGGTGATCCAACTCTAGGAGTCAGGAATAGATCCTCCTATAGAAACCTTAGTCAAATAGCTATGATATCAAAAATAGAACCCAAAACTATAGATGAAGCCCTACCTGACCCTGATTGGATCATAGCTATGCAAGAAGAATTAGCCCAATTTGAGAGGAACCAAGTCTGGGAACTAGTGCCTAAACCTGAAGGCAAATCCATCATTGACACTAAGTGGGTCTTTAGGAATAAGCTAAATGATCAAGGAGAAATAGTTAGAAATAAAGCCCGCTTAGTAGCTAAGGGATTCAGCCAAGTAGAGGGATTAGATTACGATGAAACATATGCCCCAGTAGCTAGACTTGAGTCTATTAGAATGTTGTTAGCCTTTGCATCCCATAAAGGATTTAAGCTATACCAAATGGATGTACAGTCAGCTTTCCTAAATGGATTCATTAAAGAAGAAGGTTATGTAGGACAACCCCCTGGGTTTGAGGACTTAGACAAACCTGACCACGTTTACAAATTATCTAAAGCACTATATGGGTTAAAACAAGCACCTAGGGCTTGGTATGAACGTTTATCAACTCACTTAACTTCTAAAGAATTTAAACAAGGACAAATTGACTCAACCTTATTTATTAAAACCCTAGAAAAAGATATATTTATTGCCCAAATTTACGTAGATAACATAATCTTTGGATCCACCAACACAAACTTCCTAAAAGAGTTTGTCAATATAATGGAAAATAAATTTGAAATGAGCTTAGTTGGTGAGCTTACCTTTTTCCTAGGACTACAAATCAAACAAACTAGAGATGGAAACTACGTCCATCAATCCAAATATGCTAAAGAGTTAATAAAGAAATTTAAAATGGATAAATCTAAAAGCATAAGTACCCCCATGGCCACTAATGTAAAAATAGATAGTGACCCTGATGGTAAGCCAGTAGACCTCAAATTATATAGAAGTATGATAGGTAGTCTACTGTACCTTACAGCCAGCAGACCTGGCATTCTTTTTACTGTAGGGATGTGTGCTAGATACCAAACCTGTGCTAAGGAAACGCACTTAGCAGCCCTAAAAAGAATACTAAGATATGTAAAGGGCACCCTAAATGTAGGGATTTGGTATCCTAGAACCTCAACCTTCAATTGGTCAGGATACTCGGATTCTGACTATGCTGGTTGTAAATTAGATAGAAAGAGCACAAGTGGAAGCTGCCAACTGTTAGGAAATAGTCTAGTAAGTTGGTGCAGCAGAAAACAACACTGTGTAGCTCTGTCCACAACTGAAGCTGAGTATGTAGCCTTAGGAGAGTGTGTAGCACAACTTTTATGGATGATACACACTCTTAAGGACTTCCAGCTCAACTACACCCAAACTCAAGTATTTATTGACAATATAAGTTCAATTAATCTAACTAAGAACCCAATCCAACATTCCAGAACAAAACACATAGAAGTTAAACATCACTTCGTAAGAGACCATGTAGCCAAGGGTGAGATAGTACTTAAGCATATAGACTCAAAATCCAACTTAGCCGATATATTCACAAAACCCTTACCTGAGTCTGAGTTCAGCTCACTAAGAAGGCAGTTAGGATTGTGCTCTGTAGAATAGATTAACTCTACTTTTGATTTTTTTTTTTTGCTTTACTTAATTTAAAAATCAGTCTCTAAAAGAATTTTGAAAAACTGTTGTTTTTAAAATCAGTTTTTTTCCGACTTAGTTTTATTTCAAAACTACCCCCTTTCAAACTAAAGTTTTTTCGCAAATGGACTTAGCCTAGGCCCTAACCCTAGAACTGCATGCACCTATAGATTTAGAAGCCAACATCTCACAAGCACCTTAGGGTACTTTTGATTAATAACCTAGAAAGGGTTGAGATGCTTAGGTCTTTGCCTCAATTCAAGATGCTTTAAGTCAGTGCATCTGCAGTAATTGGGGCACTAAATACAATTTACATAGCAATCAAGTTAAGTATCAAGTTTAGAAAATCTAACTTGAACAGAATACTTAACTTGACTAACCCTAGAGAAAACTACTGTTTATAACAGTTAGTAAGTAGCTAATTGGGTTAGACAGGTCCCTACAAGAGAAAATTAACTGATTTGGTTTAAGTCTTATCATGAATTTGTTCAGTACAGCAAAATCATGCAAATATTTTATAAAAGTTATTTCCTTTTGCAATTTAACTTCTGCTATATTTATCTGTTTTTGATATATGGCAAAGGGGGAGAGATAAGAAAGGAGAGAATTTAAAAATTTTTTAAAATTTTTTTTTATCTTTTTTCTCTCAAAATTTCAAAATCTATCCTTTATTCAAAAAGTACTATGTTTTTCAAAGTAATAAAGTACTTAAGCTTTTCAAAGTACTTGTGTCAAAAATTTTCTTACTCAAGCTTTTCAAAGTACATAAGCTTTTCAAAAATTTTTTCCTAGTACTTAAGCTTTTTAAAGTACTTAAACTTTTCAAAACTTTTCAAAAGTAATTAAGTTTTTTCAGAAAAAAAACTTAAGCTTTTCAGAAGTACTTAGGTTTGTGTTAACTTCACGAAGTACTTAGAGGTTTCAAAACTTTTCGAAGTACCATAAATTACTAAGTATGTGAACTCAAAAATTCTCTACAAGTATAATTTTTTTTAAAAATTTTCTAAGTAAAAATCCAAACTTTAAACTTAGAACTTAGTGTCGAAAACCCCACGAATTTTTGAAAAAACTAGGGGGAGAGTCCTTCCAGGAGGAGGGAACAAAATTTAATGTTTTTACATGCTTTGATTAAACTTAACTTTTTGAACTAGGGTTGCCATAAATCAAAAAGGGGGAGATTGTTGGTGCAGAAAGCACCCAAGTCAAACCTGTGTTTTGATAATGTCAACAGGGTTCAAAAGATAAGTCTCACTTGTTATCTAACAATGTTACTCTAGTGTGCAGGGTAAAAAGCCCTAGCGAAGAAATGCTAGGCACTGGCGAAGGAATGCCAGGGTAAAAAGCCCTAGCAAAGGAATGCTAGGCACTGGCGAAGGAATGCCAGGGTAAAAAGCCCTAGCAAAGGAATGCTAGGCACTGGCGAAGGAATGTCAGGGTACAAAGCCCTAGCGAAGGACTGCTAGGCACTGGCGAAGGAATGCCAGGGTAAAAAGCCCTAGCGAAGGAATGCTAGGCACTGGCGAAGGAATGCCAGGGTAAAAAGCCCTAGTAAAGGAATGCTAGGCACTGGCGAAGGAATGCCAGGGTACAAAGCCCTAGCGAAGGACTGCTAGGCACTGGCGAAGGAATGCCAGGGTAAAAAGCCCTAGCGAAGGACTGCTAGGCACCAAGCGAAGGACAGCTTGGGACTGAAGCCCTAGCGAAGGAATGCTAGGCACCGGGCGAAGGACAGTTCGGTATCCAAGACCTGGCGAAGGACCGCGAGGCAAAAGTCCAACCAGAGGAGCGTTTGGCATCAGGTACATTCTCCCGAGAGGAGTAGGTGAGGACGCGTTCCCCGTCGAGGGAACAGTAGGTGTCGGTTCGACCTAGGGCTCCATTTTGGAGGCCCAAAGTCAGAACCAAGACAGCTAAGGCTGTATAAACATAATACTCTAATGCTTTATATTGTTTTGGACTAACCCTGGATGCAGGACCGAAAGAACGTGTGTCTGCAGCTCAGAATGCCCAAAGGAGAGAGGCATGTAGCTGAGCAGGGCGCCCTCAGTGTCCCGGGCGCCCCCAAGGGCAACACAAAACAAGCGAAGCAACAAAAGCTTAGGCTGCTTACTGGCCGGGGCACCCCTAGTGCCCAGGGCGCCCCCAGCGTCCAGGGCGCCCCGGATGCCCAGGGCGCCCCCAGTGCCCAGGGCGCCCCGCGCCTACGCCAGCGAAGCCGATTACCCTTATCCAGCCGAGAAGCCCGCGTTGAAGGAGTCAAACAGGGCGCCCCCAGCGTCCAGGGCGCCCCCAGTGTCAAACCTCATCCCTATTCGAGTGGGATAGAGGTTGACCGAGCGAAGCTCGGATTGCGTGACACGTGGGGGGGCGCCCCCGACGTCCAGGGCGCCCCCGACATCCAGGGCGCCCCGAGGTGCTATAAATAGCACCCAACGCCCAGGCTTCTACAACAACACTTGATTCAATGCTTCTACGCTCTTCTGCTCCCGCGCCCCGCTCCGGAAACCTCCCAACTCGAGCCGACGACGTCCCTCCGCTCCGAAAAGTCAATCTACATCGGACGTCGGTAACAAAGAGCAATTTCCTTCTTGTGTTTACGATACTGCAATTGTAATATTGATTTGTAAACGATTTTGCGAAAATATAGAATTGCCCGCAGTAAACGGTCAACGACCGTGGGCCTTGGAGTAGGAGTCGACCTAGGCTCCGAACCAAGTAAAAATAACTGTGTTCGCGTGTTTTGCTTTTAATCTTCTGCAGTGCAAATTCTCTATCTTAAATCCGAACGCTTTCCGATATTCACCCCCCCCCCCTCTATCGGTTCTCTCGATCCAACACAAAGGCTTTCGTTGCAGTTTGCTTCGATGGTCTCGGTTTGGTCTTGCACTGGGGCGCCTGTATCTTTACAGGCGCCTAGCCCAGTGAGGCGCCTCCTTCCAATGAGGCACCTGAGCTGCAGAAACATAGTCCCTTCGTTTCCTGCAACTAGGGTTAGTTCCAAATCACAAGAAGCAAACATACAATACATGTTAGACATTATTTACAGCCTAAGCTATTTTGGTTCTGACTTTGGGTTTCCCAAATGGAACCCTAGGTCGAACCGACGCCTAATGTTTCCTCTACGGGGAACGCGTCCTCACCTACTCCTCTCGGGAGAATTTACCTTTTTGCCAACCGGCTCCTCTGGTTGGACTTTTGCCCAGCTTTACTCACCAGGTCTTCGTGCCCAGTCCGTGACTAGGACTTAGTGCCCAGCTTCACTCACCAGGTCTTCGGTGCCTAGTCCTCGACCAGGTCTTAGTGCCCAGCTTCACTCACCAGGTCTTAGTGCCCAGCTTCAATCACCAGGTCTTATTTCCCAACCTTAGGTCATGACTTAGTTGCCCAGCCCGCGGCCAGGACTTAGTGCCCAATTCAAATGAACCAGGACTTAGTGCCTAGTGTACCTAGGACTTTCCTGCACACTTAATCAGCTTGTTAGATCACAACTAAATCTTAACTTCTGAACCCTTTGCCATTATCAAAACAAAAGTTTGACTTTGGTGCTTCTGGCACCAACACCCTATGACAACTAACATTAAAATAGATAGTGACCTAGAAGAAAAACCTGTAGACTTAAAGTACTTTAGAAGTGCTATAGGCAGCTTACTGTACTTTACTTTTAGCAGACCTGATATTTTATTTGTAGTGGGTATTTGTGCTAGGTACCAAGCTTGTGCTAAGGAGTCCCACTTGAGTGTTGTCAAAGGAATTTTTAAGTATATCAAAGGCACCCTAAATATAGGAATTTGGTATCCTAGGACTCCTAATATTGACCTACTAGGTTACTCTGATTCAAACTATGTCGGGTACAAATTAGACAGAAAAAGTACTATTGGAAGTTGTTAGATGTTGGGTCACAACTTAGTTAGTTAGTTAATGTAATAGAAAGCAACACTGTGTTGCATTATTCATAACTGAAGCTGAGTACATAGTCATAGGAGAATGTGTAGCCCAACTACTATGGATCATGCATCCCCTTAAGGACAACCAATTAAACTACACTAATACTAAAATTTATATTAATAATATTAGCTCAATTAATCTTATAAAAAATCCTATACACCATTCTAGGACTAAACATAATGAAGTAAAGCATCATTTTGTTAGGGATCATATAGCTAGGGGTGAAATTGTACTTACACATATAGAATTCAAATCCAATTTAGCTGATATTTTTACTAAACCATTACCTGAGTATGAGTTTAGTTCACTAAGAAAGCAGCTAGGAATGTGTTCAGTAGAATAACTTTTATTTGTTTTTGCATAATTAAAATCAATTGTTTTACTTTTCAAAAATCATTTTCTTTAACTATTTCTCAAAAATCATTTTCTTTATCTATTTTATTAAAATTATCTTCTTTAACTGCTTTTAAAAACTCATATTTTTAAAAATCATTTTTTTAAAAATGTTTTACTTATTTTTTAGACTTAGTTTTCAAAAAACTTACCCCCCTCAAAACTAGGGATCTCTTCGTTATGGACTTAGCTTAGGCCTTACTCTAGTTTGCATGCTCCTATAGACTTAGAAGCCAGTATCTCACAAACAGATTAGGAATACCTTGATTGACAACTTAGACTGGGTTGAGATGTTAAGGCCTATGCCTTGACTCAAAGATGCTTTAAGTCAGTGCATTGATAGTAGTTGGGGTAATAATTATAGTTGATCGGATCATCAATCAAGTAAAGTAATCAAGCTTAGCAAATCTAACTTGATCAGACTACTTAACTTGACTAACCCAAATGAAAGCTACTATTTTATGACAATTAGTAAGTAACAAACTGGGTTAGACAGGGGCCCAAGGATTTATTTTTTTATTATTTTTTCAAATTATTTTTCAAAATTATTGATTGTTTACTTTTGAATGCTTAGACTCAAATCTTGCTTGAAATCAAATGGGTGAATTAAATTAGCTCTAGATTGTTCAATTTTATTTATTGTTTATTAATTATCTACTTGACTCAAATTTATTTTTAAACCTCACTTAGAATTACTTACTTGCTTCTTTGAAAATATCTATTTTTGGCATTATTAACTTATCATTTTTTGAATTAATTTTTTTTCCAAAATTTAATTACATTTTCAAAAACTTCACGTGCTCTAATACCAGAATTTGTTTTCTTTTTCCAATTTTTTTCCTTTTCCTTCTCCTCAACCATTTTTTTTTATATATAGCAAAGGGGGAGAGTAGGGAAAAGTTAAAATGTAAAAAGTTAATTTTCAAAGGAATTTGTTTTCTAAGCATACAAATGAATTTAAAGTTTTTTTAAATTTTACTTAGTACTTTATTTTTCAAGTTTTTCAAAACTTACTTAGTAGTTTGCTTTTTCAAAACTCTATTATTTTTCATAATTTTCAAAACATACTTAGTACTTACTTTTTCAAAACTCTATTTTTTTTTGAAAAAAGGGAAAAATTAAAATTTTCTTTCAATTTTACTTATAGTTTTTTAAAGTTTATACTTAAAATTATTCAAAGTTTACTTGTTATAAAAAAACCTTTCAGATTGAAAAATGTACGTTTTTCAAAAGTTTCAGGGGGGGAATTTCATTTTAAGGGGGGAGCTTCATGCATTATTTTAATTTTGCAAGTTTTTTTTAAATTTAATTTGAACCCAAATTGCAAATGTTTCAAAACCTAACATATCAAGGGGGAGATTACTTATCAAGGGGGAAATTTACAAGTCTATCATTTGCAAATAATTCTAACTTTGAAAAAGTTACTTTTACCTTGAAATAAATGTTGAACACGGTTTCTTTAAATGCTTTTGCTACTTGCTTAAAATATCTATGTTAACTTAACTTTTAAACTAGGTTGCCATAAATCAAAAATGGGAAGATTGTGTTGGATCGAGAAAACGATAGAGGAGGTGGGGTGAATATCGTTAAAACTTTTCGGATAAATTAAAGAGCAAGTACGCAGCGGAAATAATTTAATGCACGCAAGAACACAAGGATTTTTACATGGTTCGGAGTCGCGGTCGGCTCCTACTCCAAGGTTCATGGTCCTTGACTGTTTACTTTGGGCAATACTATAATCGCGCAAAATAGTTTACAAGATGAGTACAGAAATATTGCAGGAAATGAAACTAGTTACACTTTTTGTTACCGACGCCCGATGTGGATCGTATTTCGGAGCAGAGGGGCATCGTCGGCACTGGAATCTCGAATTCGGAGTTTGCCGGGGCATAGCGCTTGAACGAAAAGCTTTGGAGCATTAGAAAACTGTGTTGTTGAAGCCTTGGGGTCGAGCCCCTTTTATAGTGCTCTATCGGGTGCCTGATGGGTTGGGGGCGCCTGACACGTGCCCTCCGATCTACGAATCCTTATCCTCGGGCTCGGTCAGCACTTATCCTCCCCACTTGGGCGCCTGAGCTGATGGGGGCACCCGTGACCTCATGGGCGCCTGATCCGCCGTGGTTCAATGGCTTCGCAACTATGATTTGGGATTTGCCTTCACTCTTGGGCGCCTGTATCCTTACGGGCGCTTGAGCCCATTCGGGCGCCTGACTTCATTCGGGCGCCTAGGCCCAGTGAAGAACCTTCACTTGCAGATGATCAGTCCTTCGACCCTGCAACTAAGGTTAGTCCCAAAAACATAGTAAGTAATGATTACAGTCGTAGCTGTCTTAGTTCTGACTTCGGGTCTCCCAAATGGAACCCTAGGTCGAACCGACGCCTACTGTTCCCTTGACGGGGAACACGTCCTCACCTACTTCTCTCAGGAGAGTTTACCTTTTGCCAACCGGCTCCTCCGGTTAGACTTTTGCCCGATCCACCTGACCAGGTCTTCGTGCCCAACTTCCGGTCAGGTCTTCGGTGCCCAATCCCTTGCCAGGACTTTGTGCCCAGTCCTCGACCAGGACTTCTTTGCCCGACTTCCGGTCAGGTCTTCTTGCCCAATCCTTGACCAAGACTTCTTTGCTCGACTTCCGGTCAGGTCTTCTTGCCCAGTCCTTGACCAGGACTTCTTTGCCTAGTGTACCTAGGGCATCTTCCTGCACACTCAGTGAACAAGCTTAGAACACAATAACATCTTAACTTCTGAACCCTTTGTCATTATCAAAACCCAGGTTTGACTTAGGTGCTGCCAGCACCAACAATCTCCCCCTTTTTGATTTATGGAAACCTGGTTCAAAAAGTTAAGTTAAACAAAAATTAAGTAAAGTACCAGTTTTAATTTCCTCCCCCTGGAAGAAATCTCCCCCTGAGTTTTTCAAACATTCGTGGGGTTTTTGAAAAAGTTTCTAAGTCTTTGTTTAGTTTTTCAAGTTTTCAATACTTAGAAGATTTTCAAAATGGGATTTTTAATTTAGAAAAATTTTCCAAGAATATTTTGAGTTGGGCACTTAGGAAATTTTCCAACACGTTTAGCTTTAGCACCTAGAAAATTTTCAAGGGAATTTTGAAACACTTAGCAAATTTTACACCCAAAAAAATTTAGAGTAATTACTTAGAATATTTTGAAAATAATTTTAAGTTAATTACTTAAAAGAATTTTGAAAACAATTTGTATTTGCACTTTTAGAAAATTTTCTAAACTGATTTTGAAGTTTTAACACTTAGAAAATTTTCAAGCATTTGTAATACTTAGAAAAAAAAATTTCAAGCATAATTTTGAATTTTATAACACTTAAAAAATTTTTCCAAAGTGATTTTGAATTACTTTACTTTTTGAAAAAGGAAATAAAAAGTTTGAAAAAGAAGATTTTAAAACCTTCTTTTTCTCTCTTTTCTAATCTCTCCCCCTTTGCCATATATCAAAAAAATATAGCAAAAAATGAGTAAAAAAAGTAAGATGTTGTACTGAACCAATTCTAAGTATAAACTGGACCAAATCAATTTAAATTTTTTCATTCGGGTCCTATCTAATCCATTTAGCTACTTACTAATTGTTATAAACAGTAGCTTTCGCTAGGGTTAGTCAAGTTAAGTGATCTGATCAAGTTAGATTTTCTAAGCTTGACACTTAACCTGATTACTATTTAATTGGTATTTATTGTCCCAATTACTGCAGATGCACTGACTTAAAACATCTTGAATCAAGGCATAGACCTAAGCATCTCAACCCAGTCTAGGTTGTCAATCAAAAGTACCCTAAGGTGCTTGTGAAATGCTGGCTTCTAGATCTATAGGTGCATGCAGTTCTAGGGTTAGGGCCTAAGCTAAGTCCATTTGCGAAAAAGCCCTAGTTTTGAAGGGGGTAAGTTTTTTTTAAAAAAAACTAAGTTGGAAAATCATTTTAACAAGAAAAAATAATAAAATGATTTTTCAAATAACATAAGATAAGAAATAAAATAATTTTTGAAAAGAAGCATAAGTAGAGCAGTCCTATTCTACCAAGCATAACCCTAACTGCCTTCTTAGTGAGCTGAACTCAGACTCAGGTAAGGGTTTGGTGAAGATATCAGCTAAGTTAGATTTTGAGTCTACATGCTTAAGGACTATCTCACCCCTGACTACATGATCTCTTACGAAGTGGTGTTTAACTTCTATGTGTTTAGTTCTAGAGTGTTGGATTGGGTTCTTAGTTAGATTAATTGAACTTATATTATCAATGTAGACTTGGGTTTGAGTGTAATCAAGCTAGAAATCCTTAAGAGTGTGCATCATCCATAAGAGTTATGCTACACACTCTTCTAAAGCAGCATACTCAGCTTCGGTTGTGGATAGAGCTACGCAGTGCTACTTTCTGCTGCACCAACTCACTAGACTATTTCCTAAAAGTTGGCAGCTTCCACTTGTACTCTTTCTATCTAGTTTACAACCAGCATAGTCAGAATCCGAGTATCCTAACAGGTCAAAAGTTGAGGTCCTAGGATACCAAATCCCTACATTTAGGGTGCCCTTAATGTACCTAAGTATTCTTTTTAGGGCTGCTAAGTGCGTTTCCTTGGCACAGGTTTGGTATCTAGCACACATTCCTACAGCAAAAAGGATATCAGGTCTGCTGGTTGTAAGGTAAAGTAGACTACCAATCATACTTCGATATAGTTTAAGGTCTACAGGTTTACCATCAGGGTCACTATCTATTTTTACATTTGTGGCCATATGGGTACTTATGCTTTTGGAGTTATCCATTTTAAATTTCTTTATTAACACCTTAGTATATTTGGATTAATGGACATAATTTCCATCCCTAGTTTGCTTAATTTATAATCCTAGAAAGAAGTTGAGCTCACCAACTAAGCTCATTTTGAATTCGTTTTCCATTATTTTCACAAATTCTTTTAAGAAATTTGAGTTGGTGGATCCAAAAATTATATCGTCAACATAGATTTGGGCAATAAAGATGTCTTTTTCTAAGGTTTTAACAAAAAGGGTTGAGTCAATTTGTCCTTGGTTAAATTCCTTAGAAATGAGGTAGGTCGATAGGCGTTCATACCATGCCCTAGGTGCTTGTTTTAGTCCATAAAGTGCCTTATTAAGCTTGTAAACATGGTCAGGTTTTTCTAAGTCCTCAAAACCTGGGGGTTGTCCTACATAGACTTCTTCTTTGATGAACCCATTTAGAAATGCTGACTTAACATCCATTTGGTAAAGTTTAAATCCTTTATGGGCTGCAAAGGCTAACAGCATCCTAATAGACTCAAGTCTGGCAACTGGGGCATAGGTTTCGTCGTAGTCTAGCCCTTCGACTTGACTGAACCCTTTAGCTACTAAGTGGGCTTTATTTCTAACTATTTCCCCTTGGTCATTTAGCTTATTCCTAAACACCCACTTAGTGTCAATAATGGATTTGCCCTCAGGTTTAGGTACTAGTTCCCAAACTTGGTTCCTCTCAAACTGGGCTAACACTTCTTACATTACTATGATCCAATCAGGATCAAGTAAGGCTTTCTCTATAGTCTTAGGTTCAATTTTTGAAATCAGTGCGATCTGACTAAGATTTCTATAGGAAGACCTAGTTCTGACTCCTAAGGTTGGATCACCCACAATTTGATCAGTTGGGTGACTGAGTCTGGGTTCTTGGTTCTTCTAGAACTTGGTTCAGCCTCAGGTCCGGCTGGACGGTTCGGTTCAGTATTTGGTTCAATTACTTGGGCTGGTTCAATTATTGGTTCAATTGACTCAATAGTTGGTTCAATAGTCAGTTCACTTAGAGGTTCAACTAGTGGTTCAATTGAAGGTTCAATAATTTGTTCAATAATTTGTTCATTATCTTCATGATCAATATTTGATGGATTTAGATTTGGATTATCAGATTTTGAATTAGTTTCCTCATCAAATATTAGATTTGTTGTTTCTTCAATTTTGTTAGTTTGTTTATTGTAGACCCTATAGGCCCTACTTGTTGTTGAATATCCTAAGAAGACCCCTGGGGTTGACTTAGACTGGAATTTACCTAGGCAGTCTTTGGTGTTTAGGATATGGACTTTGCACCCAAAGACCCTTAGGTAATGTAGGTTTGGAAGTCTATGGTACTATAATTCACAGGGAGTTTTATTATATCGTTTGTTAATTAGGACCCTATTTTGGATATAGCAAGTCGTACTAAGTGTTTCTGCCCAAAATTGGTTAGCTAGGTTGAATTCATTGAGCATAGTCCTAGCGGCTTCCTGTAGGGTTCTATTTTTCCGTTCGACTATCTCATTTTGCTGGGGAGTTCTAGGACACGAAAATTCGTGTATATACCCATTTATTTTATAAAATTCCTTGAACCTTTGATTTTCAAACTCTCCCCTGTGATCACTCCAAAGTCTTTTGATTTTGGTATCGTTTTGATTTTCAATTATCTTACAAAAATCAATAAACAGGTTTAGGGTTTCATCTTTAGTCTTTAGGAACCTAACCCAAGTAAACCTAATGTAATCATCTACAATTACTAAGCAGTGCCGGTTTCCGCTTAGTGACTTGGCTCCATGTGAATCAAATAGGTCAAGGTGCAGGAGCTCAAGCGTAGTTTGAGTTAGATCTGATTGAATGTATTTGTGATTAGACCTGGTTTGTTTACCTTGGTTGCATGATTCACATATCAAGTTTTTATGGTTCTTAATTTTTGGTATTCCCTTAATTAGACCTAGTTGGGTGATATTTGAAATTAATATTAGATTAGTGTGACCTAATCTCCTATGCCAGAGGTTTGATTCTTCTAACTGAGTTAAGAACCATTTAGGTACTAAGGGTAGGTTTATAGTGTAAACGTTATTTCTCCTAGTGCCCTTAAGCATGACTTCTGAGTCTTGCAAATTTCTAATCAGGCAGTCAGAGTTGGCAAAGGTAACTACATAGCTAGTATCACATAATTGACTTATACTAAGCAAGTTAAACTTAAAGTTCTCTACCAAGAGTACCTTTTTAATTACGAAATCAGATTTGAGTTCAATGTTACCTGACCCAATGACTTTGAGTGTAGCATTGTTGCCAAATGCTACTGAGCCTAGGTTCTTGAACTTGAGTTTAGTGAATTTCAATTCGTCTCCAGTCATGTGTCTGGAGCATCCGCTATCCAACATCCATTGGTCCAAATCATTATGTTCCTACACATAAAGAATTTGTTGATTTGGATCCAATTAGAATTAAGGATAGCTTAAATTGATTTTCACAACCTAGTCTGTCTCACCCAATCTAGAGTTATCAATCATGTTAACCTTAGGGTTCTGTGAGATAGGTTTTAATAGAAGTAAGAAATTTATTTTGAAAAACCATGACTAATTTTGAAAAGTTAAATTAATTTTAAAAACAATTTATTATGCTTTTTATTTTTGAAAAAATGGTTGAATCTAAGATTAATTGAAATCTGTGTTAGATTCAAATCTGACAATAGTAAAGTGAATTTGGTTTTCAATAATCGGCTTCCAGGTCTTGGCGAGGCACTAGGCCTTCTTTGGCCGTAGCCTTAGTGGATCATCAACTCTTTCCTTGACAAAGTCTTTTATTGAAAATCCATCTTCAAATTACTCCTTGAAAGATTTTGGTCTAACTAGTTTGGGTCTTGGATCGGTAGCTTTGGCTAGTTCCGTCAAAATGACTTCCCTAACGTACTATCATCACACCTCCACCCAATACTATGTTGTTCAAATTTCAGTTAATTGTTTTAGTCCTTAATCTAACCAGTCCTAGGTCTAAGCATGGTAAATTATAGAAAATAAATAAACAAGCAAGCATGCAATTTTAAAATAGGAAAAGAATTTATCTAACTATAAAAATTGTTAGTTGGCTCCCCCTGGACTAAAGCCACGGTAATGATTAGGCAAGATATGAATCTTGTCCTTGGGAATCTAATACTGGTTTGGTCCAGCTTGGTTGTTCAGGCAAAGTTTGGGTACCCATGCCTGAACTTTGGGTCTAGATTGGTTCAATACAGCATATATGACCTTTGTCTAGACTTGGTTCGATACCCTAACCCGGATCGATTTAGAACGGACTTCTATTTTCCAAGGATCATGTCAAGACCCTTGGAACCCGAAGTGAATTGTTCCAAAGCTGCTCTAAGATCCTTGACTTGAGTTTTCAAGGAGGAGTTCTCTTTCTCAAGCTTTTCAACTTGAGCAGAGGTTCCTTCTTGAACCTTCTCAGTCAAAGATCTAGAGTCAGCTCCCTCTTCCAGGAGTTTTACTTCCTGTCGGAGGGACTCGACTCAGATTTTGGCTTTCACCAAGTTACTAGATAGGTAAGCAATTAATTCTGCTAATTCAACTTTAGAATAACCACGTACAGTTATTTTGCCGTCCTCCGAAATTGTGAGCTTTCCGTCGTCCGGCTCTGATTCTGATCCGGTGTCGATGTCTTCCGAAGCAGTCAAGGCGAGCAGGTTCGATTGTGGGGCCTCTTCTTCTTCTTCGGAGGAAGACTCGTCCCACGTGGCTTGAAGGGCTTTCTTCCTTCTTGTCTTCTTAGCTTCATTCAGATTAGGGCACTCCGATTTGTAGTGTCCCTTCTTGTTGCATTCGTAGCAGGTTACATTTGATTTGGTCTTAGACGTTGAGGGTTCAGTTGGATCTTCCTTCTTTCGGTTGGCTTTTCTTCTGTTGGTCTGATGCTTCAGCTCCTTGTAGTAGTCTCGGGCTAGCCGAACTAGCATGGGTTGATCCCCTTCGCTGTCTTCTGAGTCTGAGTCTGAGTCAGACTCAGGTGTAGGTTGAGGCTTTTTCTTGGCCACCTTTCCTTGGGTTTTTCCTGCAACAAAAGCAATACCTTTCTTGGATAAAGTGCAGTTAGTCTGCTCATGTAATTCTAGTTCAGAAAATAATTCGTCTAATTTAATTTTCGAAAGGTCCCTAGAAACTTTGTACGCATCTACCATAGATGCCCACAAAGTATTTCTCGGGAAGGCGTTAAGGGTATACTTGATAAGGTCATGGTTTTCTACCTTGTGACCGATTGTGTGTAGACTGTTCATCAGCTCCTGGATCCTGGCGTGGAGCTGGGCTGCTAACTCACCGTCGTTCATTTTGATCGTGTATAGCTTGTTTAGCAATAGATCCCTCTTGCTGATTCTGGTGTCGGAGGTACCTTCGTGCAATTCAATCAACATACCCCAGAGTTCCTTCGCACTGTTGAAGGGTCCCACCCAGTTCAATTCTTCTTTGGTTAGTCCGCATTGGAGTGTCTGGGTCGCCTTTGCATCAGCCTCAATCTTCTTCTTCAGCGAGGCGTCCCATTCTATGTAATGTTGTGCCACTCCTTCAGCATTCTTGGGGATTTCCAAACCAGATTGGATTATGATCCACATATCCACCTGAGTTTTTAGGTGGACTTCCATCCGACTCTTCCAGTAGGAGAAGTCTTCTCCACTGAAAAGTGATGGTTTGGCTATGCTGAAACCTTCTTGCATGGCCATTAAAATTTCTGAAATGACAAAAAAAATAGAGAAATTCTGTCCCAAGACTTGGTCTTGGATTAGTAGTGTGGGAGTAAGAAAAAAAACGATCGAGTGGTGTTGCACAAACCTCGATTAACGAGAAAAATTAGAAAGAAAAAGAAATTAAAATTTTCATAAAAATCTGAAAAAATTCTCAAATTGGTGGTTGCACCAAATTTGAGCCACCCGCTCTGATACCACTTGTTGGATCGAGAAAACGATAGAGGGGGGGTGAATATCGTTAAAACTTTTCAGATAAATAAAGAGCAAGTACGCAGCGGAAATAATTTAATGCACGCAAGAACACAAGGATTTTTACTTGGTTCAGAGTCGCGGTCGGCTCCTACTCCAAGGCCCATGGTCCTTGACCGTTTACTTTGGGCAATACTATAATCGCACAAAACAGTTTACAAGTTGAGTATAGAAATATTGCAGGAAATGAAACTAGTTACAGTTTTCGTTACCGACGCCCGATGTGGATCGTATTTCGGAGCAGAGGGACGTCGTCGGCGCTGGAATCTCGAAGTCGGAGTTTGCCGGGGTGTAGCGCTTGAACGAAAATCTTTGGAGCGTTAGAAAACTGTGTTATTGAAGCCTTAGGGTCGAGCCCCTTTTATAGTGCTCTATCGGACGCCTGATGGGTTGGGGGCGCCTGACACGTGCCCTCCGATCTACGAATCCTTATCCATGGACTCGGTCAGCGCTTATCCTCCCCACTTGGGTGCCTGAGCTGATGGGGGCGCCCGTGACCTCACGGGCGCCTGATCCGCCTTGGTTTAGTGGCTTCGCAGCTATGATTTGGGATTTGCCTTCACTCTTGGGCACCTGTATCCTTACGGGCGCCTGAGCCCATTCGGGCGCCTAACTTCATTCGGGCGCCTAGGCCCAGTGAATAACCTTCACACACAGACGATCAGTCCTTCGACCCTACAACTAAGGTTAGTCCCAAAAACATAGTAAGTAATGATTACAGTCGTAGCTGTCTTGGTTCTGACTTCGGGTCTCCCAAATGGAACCATAGGTCGAACTGACACCTACTGTTCCATTAACGGGGAACACGTCCTCACCTACTCCTCTCAGGAGAGTTTACCTTTTGCCAACCGGCTCCTTCGGTTAGACTTTTGCCCGATCCACCTGACCAGGTCTTCGTGCCCAGCTTCCGGTCAGGTCTTCGGTGCCCAGCCCCTTGCCAGGACTTCGTGCCTAGTCCTCGACCAGGACTTCTTTGCCCGACTTCCGGTCAGGTCTTCTTGCCCAGTCATTGACCAGGACTTCTTTGCCTAGTGTATCTAGGGCATCTTCCTTCACACTCAGTGAACAAGATTAGAACACAATTACATCTTAACTTCTGAACCCTTTGCCATTATCAAAACCCAGGTTTGACTTAGGTGTTGCCTGCACCAACAGATTGTTGGTGTCGGAAGCACTAGATCGAACCTTGTTTTAATAATGGTAAAGGATTCAAGGTTAAGTATGTTTTATAATCTAACATGTTTGACTAAGTGTGCAGAAAAGTCCTAGTTTGTCTTCGCACAAAGTCATGACCTGCAGGGTTGAGCATAAAATCCTAGTCTAGGACTGGGGATGAAATCCTAGCTGAGGGCTGGGCACCTGACTGGGGGTCTGGTATCGAAGACCTAATCCGGAAGATCGGGCAGAAGTTATAGTTGAGCAAGGACAACGGATAGAAGTAGGGATGGGTCAAGGTATGGACATCTCGAGATCCGAAAGCTTTGTAGGCCAAGCAAAAGTACAATCGGAGGTGTTGGTCGGCCAAAGGTAACTTCTCCAGAGTAGAGTAGGTCAGGACATGTTCCCTGGAAGAGGGAACAGTAGGCATCAGTCCAACCTAGGATTTCATTTCGAAATCCAAGGTGAGGATCGGACAACTTCGGCTGTCGAACATTCATTTCATTTTATATATTTTACATGTTAATTATATTTCGGACTATCCCTGTGTTGCAGCTGAAGATTTAAACATTAGAAACTTTCGGGATGCCTGAGAGGTCTCAGGCGCCCAAGAGGTTAGCCGCCCGAGTATACAGGTGCTCGAGAAGTCTCGAGCACCCCAATGCAACAAACTCAGCTAGGCGAGGTTGAGTTGGCAACTGCTGATTGGACGCGCCACGTCTCAAACTCAGGCACCCCAGAGCACTCAGGGTTGAGCATGAAGTCCTAGTCGAGGACTGAGCACAAAGTCCTGGCTGAGAGCTGGGCACCAAAGACCTGACTGGGGGTCTTGCACCGAAGACCTGATCTGGAAGATCAGGCAGAAGTCTTAGCTGAGCGAGGCCAATGGACAAAAATAAGGATGGGTCGAGGTATGAACATCTCGAGATCCGAAAGCTTTAGAGGTCGAGAAAAAGTCCAATTGAAGGTGCTGGTTGGCAAAAGGAAACTTCTCCAGAGTGGAGTAAGTCAGGACACGTTCCCAAGAAGAGGGTACAGTAGGCGTCGGTCGAACCTAGGATTTCATTTCGAAATCCAAAGTGAGGATCGGACAACTTCGGTTATCAAGCATTCATTTCATTTTATATATTTTACATGTTATTTGTATTTCGGACTATCCCTGTGTTACAACTGAAGATTTAAACATCAGCAGCTTCCGGGACGCCCGAGAGGTCTCAGGCGGCCAAGAGGTTAGGCGCCCGAGTATACAGGCACTCGAGAAGTCTCAGGTGCCCATTGCGGCAAACTCAACCAGGCGAGGTTGAGTTGGCGGCTATTGATTGGATGTGGCACGTCTCCAACTCAGGCATCCCAGAGCACTCAGGTGCCCGAGAAGGATAAAATTTTGGTTTCCTCAACAGATCACGACTCGACTGGATCGCTGACATGCAAGGTCCCTTTAGGCACTCGAGCACCCAAGTGCTTATATATATGGGGTTTCGATTCCAACATTAATTTCTACACTCTCTGTGATCATGTTTGCTACACCGAAATAGTCCGAGATTGATGACACGCTGCTCCGACAAAGAAACACCTCCTTTTCATTTTTAGTCAAGTATTATCGGTATAATTTGCTTTTTATTCTATACTTTAAATTACTTATCTATAACATTCTTTGCAAATTTATAGAATTTTCCAACGAAAATGGTCAAGGACCATGGGCCTTGGAGTAGAAGCCGTCACAGACTCCGAACCAAGTAAATATTTAGTTAGGCTTAGGTCTAAGGGTTTTAGAACAATATTTTGGAAAAAAATTTCTAAAAAAATTCTAACTTAAGGTACTCCCTCCCCCTTTGACACATATCAAAAAAATAAGCCAAAAAATATTAAGTATATGATTTGCACCAACAATGTGATTTTTGAACATTCATAGAGTTTTTAATAAAAGGTGTGATTTTAAAAAATCTTTTTATGAAAAATATCTAAGTACTCATTTGTTTTGAAAATACTTTAAGGAAAGTAAAGTAATTGAAAAAATTTGAAAAATAAATACTTTGTTGATTTGGACTGCCCTAAATCTGACACAATCCTAGGAATCTTGTTGACCACAAGAAGATTTCCTATGTATCTCAAAGATTTTTCAATCAAAATAAAGTATTTTTAATTGTATTTAAAAAAACTTTACTTAGTTTGGATTCCTCCCCAACATGACACAATCCTAAGTAACCTTGTTAACTACAAAGATAATTTTTCTATCAGAGATTTTTCAATCAAAATAAAATATGTATTTAATTTTCAAAAACAATTTCTTAGTTTGGATTCCTCCCTAATCTGACACAATCCTAGGAAACCTTGTTAACTATAAGGAAAATTTTCTTGTGTCATAGAGATTTTTCCATGTTAAATAAATTTTTCAATAATTTTCAAAAATTATTTAGAAGACTAAAAAATTTTACAAAAATATTTAAAAAACTAAACTTTAGTATTTGTAAAATATCATATTTTTGAAAATTATAATAATTCTTTTTAATTTGAACTCCCCATAAGCTTGACACAGTCCTAGAAAGCTTGTTAACCACAAGATGATCTTCCTCTATGTCTTAAAGTTTGACTCAATCGAAAAGAATAAGATTTTTAAAGTTAGATTAAAAAAATGAATTGTTCTTTTGATTAAGACTCCCCCTAAGTCTAACACAATCTTAGGAATCTTTGCAGATTATAAGAAAAACTTCCTCTTTATGGTTTATCCAAATCATAAGAGCAAATATGTTATATTTTCAAAAAAGTGTTTAAGAGAAATAATTTTTAAACATATGATAATTTTTTAAAGAAATATTTCCCAAAAATAAACTTTCAGCGAAAAAAATATTTTTCAGTGACATGATAATTTTTTAAAAAAATAATAATTTTATAAGAATATAAAATTTGCACGAAAGAAAAGAAATTGACTCCCCCTAAACCTGACATCTTCTGGTTGCCCTTGTTAACTACAAGGAACTCTACCTAAGTGACTTATGGGATTTTAGTGTTGACCTAGAGGATTTGTGTCTATGTGTAGGTCAAACAGTTGTCAAAAAGATATATAAATTTTTGAAAGTTATTTATAAGTAAACACAATCATGCATAAAATTCATTAAAATATTATTATATTTAAATTATTACTTTGAAAATAATTTTTTTAAAGAAATTATCCTAAGAATTTTTGAAAAACATTTTGAAAATATTCATCAATTAATTAATCCTTATCTTCTCACCTATTTTAAGTGTCGTAGTACAAATAAGCATGATAGCTTTATGGGTATTTGTGAGATGCTTAATTAATTTTTCTTAATTTAATTTTATAGATTGTTTGATCTTGAGTTAGATTCAAGTATAAAAAATAGTATATTAAAAGTAAATTTCAATAATTGGCTTTCAGGTCTTTGCGAGGCACAGGGGCCTTCTTCGGTATTGGAACAATGACCCTGTCCTTGACAAAGTCTTCTAAAGAAATGATACTTTTAATTTACTATTTGAGAAACCCTAGTCTAACTAGTCTAGGATGTGGCGAGGTAGCTATAGCTAGTTCCACATATCTAGGTCGATCAAGTCCAGTACTCCTTACCCTTGAATATCAAATCAAAGCTTTTTATGTTTATTTCTAAAAAAATCAAATTCTCAATCTGATATTAATTGTGTGAACCCGCGAACACGTCAACCCATTTTGACACATTTATTATTATTAAGTTAATTGTTCTAGTTGGGAAGAATTTTATTAGTTTAATTGAAGATATTTTAATTTGAATTTAGTTTGAGGATTTTATATTAATAAATTTTGAATTTTGAATTAACATTTTAACATTGAATTCCAATTAAAGTTGAATTGTCAATTAAAATTTGAGATTTACTCAATTAGATTTGAATATTTTAAGAGTTAAGAATCTTTTTATTTGGAGTAAGATTTTTAATTTTGAATTTCAAATTAAAGTTGAATAATTAATTGAAATTTCAGATTTATTCAATTAATAATTTTGGGTTTAAATTCATTATTTCTATTAATTCAAAAAATTTGATTCCTCTCTTGATTCTTTTGATTTTAAGTTTTTAATTATATTTAATATTTCAATTTTATTTATTTTCTTGTAAGATTTTATAATTAAAGTTTCAATCTAGATTAATTCATCATGTATTATATTTTCAGGATCATCTTCATCTTCGGAATTATAATCAGAATCAATAATTAAAGTTTTAATTAAAGTTTGAGAATTTTCTTCCAAATTTATAATTAAATTTTAATGATTATCTTCAAAATTATTAGGATTATTAATTAAAGATTCATTATTATCTTCAAAATTATTATAATTATCTTCAAGATTATTAATTAAAATTTTATTATTATCTTCAAAATTATCATGATTTTCAGGATTATTAATTAAAATTTTATTATTATCATCAAAATAATTAGGATTATCTTCACGATTATTAATTAAAGTTTTATTAGTATCTTCAAAATTATTAGGATTATTTTCAGAATTATTAATTAAAATTTTATTATTATCTTCATAATTATCTGAGAAATTATTTAAAATATTAGGATTAATTTCTAAAATTACAGTATTAATATTAAAAATTAAAGAATTCATATTCAATATTTTAATATTATTAATGTTTGATTTAGATTCATTAACTAATTTATCATGTAATGTATTTAATTCATTATGCAAAAAGTCTAATTTATCCGAAAAAGTTACGTTTGCATGCATAGGGGTATTTTTGAAAATAAAATTATAATGCAAATTAGAATATAAGCTAACAGGGGTATTTTTGTAAAAATTAAATCTCTTTACCATCCACGCATTCTAGACATTGGTTCTTGTAGTGCTCATGCTTCCAGCACTTAAAGCACTAGATGTGGTTCTTGTCCCTCCAGACTCCTAGCGTTAGTACCTCTGTTGCCGCAGGTGGGGTCGTTTGAAGTTTACAAGTAGGAAACTTATTTTTGTAGTGTCCTGTCACCCTGTATTTAAAACAAGTTATATGAAATTTGAAATTAACCATAATTAAAAAATATACCTTTTTCACTCGTCTCCCCCTCAATTCTTGGCCTTCTTTCTCCTTCGGTGGTGAGTCCGATTAGAGTCACCTACTTTGATACCAATTATGGGATCGGTGGCGTCGATAGATGGGGGGATGGGGGTGGGGGTGAATATCAACTTGTACTTTCTCAAAATCTCATCGTCCTTTTGTTCCACTTACTATTAGAGTTGTTAGTGCACAGCGGAAATAAATAAAGTAAAAGCAACAAAGAACAAGTGACTCACGAGATATATTTACTTGGTTCCCAACCCCCAGGGTTAGTATGACCAAGGCCTAAGTACTTAGCGTGAGTCATTGTCTCCTTTCCAGAATTTCCAGAGGTAGTGAAAACTCATCTTATAGTTCAATTTACAAGCACAAATAAATGAAATTAAGTACAACTTGTAAATAAAAGCAAACCAATAAAAATGAAGATCCAGCCAATTCGGAAGTTCAAAGTGCAACGCACATCCTCCTGGAGCCTTCTTGGTCGTAGAGCTTCGTCTTAGCACTTTTGCTTTGTAGAGAATGAGTCGAAGAATGATAGAAGTGATATTTTGAATCCTCGACTCGAATCCCTGTATATATAGGTCACTCGGAAGCCCGAGAGCGTATAGGAGCGCCCTCCATGTGATGCAATCTGATTCAATCACCGAACCGGGCGCGCAGAGATAATATTGTGTTGAGGTCGCCCTTAATACCCTTGATGGTGGCCTCAACCTTGAGGGTGCCCTCAAGGGTCATGGGGGCAGTCGGGTACTTTAGTGGTGCCCGGGAACCCCTGACCCAGGGTTTGTTCTTTTACGTTTGTTCTCTTATCTTGCCTCCAGCTCCAGGTTCTTGCAATACAAATAAACACAAGACAAACAAACAATCCTAAGCCTTAGTTTTATATGTCTACCTGTTCTACTAGGCTTTGCTTGGAGTCGACTCATTAAGACTTTACTACCGAAGGTCAACTCCATAGGGATTCCCAATGCCTAGCATCACTAACTAGGACTTTACCTTGCATGGCTTCACTCACCTTGACTTTTATCGGGCTTCATTCACTACGATTTGGTGCCCGATCCTCGACCAAGACTTCGTGCCCAATTCCTTGAACTAGGACTTCGGTGCCCAACTCTCGGCCAGGTCTTCATGCCTAATTCCCCGAACCAGGACTTTGTGCCCAGCATCACTCACCAGGTCTTCAGTGCCTTGACAAGGACTTCTTTGTTAGTTATCTGATCCTAACTAGACTTCTTTCTGCCAAACATCAGGTCCTGTTTGGCTTAGTCCTTGGTCTAACCAACCAGATCTAGGTTTAGTCATTCTGCCAAACATCAAGTCCTGTTTGGCTTAACCCTTGGTCAAATTGACCAATCCTAGATGTTAATCACTCTGCCAAACATTAGGTCCTGTTTGGCTAAACCTTGGTCAAACGAACCAACCCTGGGTGCTAATCACCCTGCCAAACATCAAGTCCTATTTAGCTAACCCTTTGGTCAAACTGATCTAACCTTGGTCTACCCCACCAAACATCAAGTCCTGTTTAGCTAAACCCTTGCTCAGATTGACTAAACCTTGGTATATTGTCAAACATTGAAACACCAGAGATTGACTGTTTATATCTGATGCTTTTTGTACCAATAGTTCTAGTTGAGAACTAGGCAAGGGAAAGTCTAAGTAGGTCAAAGGTTGATAAAAAACTTGGTGAGAAAGTCCCAACATGTCACAGTTGATCAACGTTGGGCATGGGCAATCGATTAAATAATCGATTATCCCAATCCAATCGATCAGATGATCGATTAGAGTATTATTTCTCGCGAGAAAAAGTATGACCCTTAATCGATTAGGTGATCGATTAAAGGCAACACCAATCAATCAAGTCATCGATTGGTGGGCTTCTGTCGTGAGAATAGAAGTGCTTAATCAATTGTGTGATCGATTAAGATTGTGTTTACAAAAAGCACAAAAAGGTGCTGAATTGATTATGCTTCTAATTGATTGGCTAATTGATTAAACTTTAAAAACCAGTCATTGAACGACTATATCTAACGTAGTAATCGATTACTAACCCTAGGTTGCATAGGTATATAGGGTTTTCACGCAGGTTGATGTGGCAGATCTCTTCGCAGTTCTTCTCCTCCTTCTTCACCCATTCTTGTGAGCTTCTTGGGGAAAAGTGTTGCTGCATTTCCAAGCATCAAGGGGTAATTGCAAGCTAGAAAAAAGCAAGACAATCAAAGAAATCATCATTGTGTAAATCTTGTAAGATTGTATTTGTATTTTGCTTATGTTCTTGTTGTTTCTCATTGTGTGCTTGTACGAGGTTCTCCACCTCCACGAAGGATTCTTTCATAATGTTTGAGAGAGTGAGGAGAGCAGATCCTTGGATTAGTCACCTCAAGGTGGTGAATACTAAGTAAATCAAAGGTGTTAGCACTTGCTCAAGTTTCCTCTGCGACAAATCTTCAATGAGAAAAAATTAAAGCTAATCACCCCCTCTCTAGCTCTCCTACCGATCCAAACAAGTGGTATGAGAGTGAGGTTGCTCTGCTTTGGGCTCATCGCTATGAGAGCAAGAGCTAGAGGAAGAA
Source organism: Boesenbergia rotunda (assembly GCA_024364735.1). Lineage (NCBI taxonomy): Eukaryota > Viridiplantae > Streptophyta > Magnoliopsida > Zingiberales > Zingiberaceae > Boesenbergia > Boesenbergia rotunda. Next base: position 89,396 of record JAGFNQ010007083.1, on the reverse strand, counting down.
TAAGAAGTTGAAGAAATCCTAATTTCAAGAAGTCATCATCAAGAGGGTTTAACTTCAAAAATGGAGTTCAGTTATGATATCTGAGCACTTCCACCATTCGACAAAGCCAATTTCGATCTTTAGAAGACAAAGATTTAAATTTTCTTCATGATAGAGATAGAGCAATGGTTTGCTCTAATGGAGGATTTTGAAGCTCCAACAATTAACAAAGGAAAGCTCCTCAAGATAAGCAAGTGGAATAAGGAGCAAATGAAGAGATGTGAGGCCAACGATAAAGTGACCAAATTGTTGGTCAATATATTGCCAAGCACCATCTTTGACAAAATTGGAGAATATTAAGATGCCAAAGAGCTTGGGAGCAAATTGGCGAAGCTTCATAAAGATTTATCCTCAATGGAGTGCAACAATAAAAGCAAAGAGGGAAACTTTTTATTTCATATACATGTTCGGAGGTTGAGAGGTACTCAACATCCGAGGATGAATGGAAGAGGCATCCACCTCAAGGGTTGAGGGGGAGCATAACTCATCGATGTTGGAACAAGAAGAAGCCACTATATCTGAATCAAAAGAAGAAGAGCCACATGCCACCCCCTACAAGTAGAGGTATAATAATTTCAATTTGTAAAAATAAAATCACATCATTTGTTTGAGTGTAGGAAAAAAGAGCACTACAAGAGTAAGTGTCCCAAATTGGTCAAGAAGAAGGTACAAGTGGCACCTATGGCCAAAGAAAAATTCGAGGTCGAACTCATGATACGGAAGGACAAGAAGAACATTGTGTACTTCTTATGCCATCAAAAGGGACACTATCGAAACCAATATCCAAAGGGGAAGAATCCGACCAATACTAAAAGAGGGAGCTCAATCCAAGGGAGAGGCTCCAAGAACAAGAAAAAGACAAAGGTACTATTAGGTAATGACACTTATTTTAATCATGATAAAATGCATGCTAGAGATATATTTTATCATTTTAATGTTATTTATCATGAAAATAGGAGGTATGAAAAATCTAAGGAGAACTATAGAGTCATCCATACTAGGACTACCACACCTAAGGATATGAAAAAATTTAGGCCATGCAATGGTACCTATCCAATCCAAGGCCATGAAGAAAAATTTCCAAGGCAATATTAGAAAATCAAGCCTTGAGGAAATAATGATTGAGGATCAAGTTTTGAGATCAAAACTTGATAAATTAGAAAAATACCTTAAGAAAATTGAGAATTTGTTTAAGGGATAAAAAATTAAAAACCTAGGTTTAGAAAAATAAGAACCCTCTAAGGGAAAAAGAGGTTTGGGGGTACAAACATAAGGCCAAAGAGAATGGGTCATCCTATCATAGTGTTCCATATATTTATGGAATCAAATTTAGGTCTAGGAGTCAATTCAAAGTCACAAGGGAAGCCATCTATAGGGTTGACCAAGACAAGACAAGTATAATTAAAGCTTCAGAGAAGCCTAGGAATGTAATTAGGAAGGTATCAAGGGAAGTCATCCCTAGTGAATACCTACAACACCCAAGGAGTACCAATAGGTTTTGGGTTCCTAAGAGTGTGTTCGCCACAACATAGCTGGGTTTGGAGAGTAGCAACTCTAATTGGAAGGGTAGTTAACCCAACATTGATCAAGTTGACACTTTGGGGTATTTTCAAGGGTTTATCACCCTTGAAAATGAAGAAGTGGTTATTTACTCATGAGGAGAAAATTTTTACCAAACTATAGTTTTGGGAGATTGAACTTGATAAAGTTGGCATAGCTAGGATAGAATTCAAAGAAATGCCAAGTTGGGAGTTTTGGCATCCTCTTGGAAAGATAAGGCAAAATTAGGACTATTAATGACATAGCGATGAGTTATTGATACTTAGATACAGAATCTATGTGTTTTTCTTTTATGATAATATGCTCTATCATATGCTATGACATCATGTTTAAACATTCATATTTTATTATGAAAATATCATATGTCATGTCATGCATGCATTATTTAGTTATAATGAATTTTTCTTTTGAAAATATCCATATGATGCGTGTCATGATCACAATCATGCATTAGTTAATTAGTGAAATTAAGGACATTAGCATTAATTGCTATCCTAGGTGGATGATCAAAGTTTATAATATCTAGTTAGAAATGCATGAACCATTAATTTAGGGAGAACATGACTTTCACATCTCACAAAGTCCATAAGTTGACCTGTATGTGTTTGGAGATACATTAGAAACAAGTGAGATGTTAGGAAGATGAACAAAGCTCAAGGTGTTGATTAAGTGCATCTTATTGAGTTTTAGGTTCATCAAAGCGAGAAATTAAGTGAACTCCAATCATTGGCAAAGCTAATGTATAAGTCATGTGTATTTAGCACAAAGAATATGGTTGGAAGTATTTTTGAAAATTATTTCAAAATTATTTTGGAAAGTCTTGGTGAAGACTATCTTTTGATAGAAATCATCATTGATAAAATGGATGCAAAATGGAGTGAAATAATGAAGTGTTTCAATGGTTTTTAATTTTGTGTCAATCATTGAAAATGAAAGATATTTTCATAAAAAAAATATTTTTTCATAATAGTATATGTCATAAATAATGTGTATGCAAAATTTTATAATTATTAGAATTTTATAGAATTATTTAAAAGTTTTTGAAATTTGGTCTGAAATTACTTTCAGAAATCAGAAACTCCTAATCAATTAAGTGATCGATTGGGACACACACCAATCGATTGGGCAATCGATTAGTGAAGGATTTCGTGAGCACAAAAGATTACGTAATTGATTAGTTGATCGATCAAGATATCCATAATTGATCAGGTGATCGATTAAGTTATGATTTAATCGATTGGGACCCAACACTAATAGATTGGTACGGTTGATTTCGACTGAAATTATCTGATTTTAGTCCATTAACCCAAGTTTGAGTAACTTAATAATCCCTATTCCTCTAGAATACTTTTATAAGTATATTAAGGTAACTTTCATGATGAAAATAAAAGGGGAAAGGTTTTGGTGAAAAATATGAGGTTAAGGAGAGGTTTAGGACTCTAGATTGAATCTTTAAATCTCATAACTTCGCTTTGAGCTCTCCTAAATAGTTAGGAACTCAAAAATCATTGTTAGTGCAATGATAGAAGTTTAGAGCATGTTTTGAGGGAGAAGTCTCCTTAAAGACATGATTTATTTTCTTTTGATAAAGACAAGGAGACAATGAGGATTGTGAATTTTTATTGTGATAGATATATGCTCAGGGTTAAGCATAGGCTACAATGAAAGGTATGAGGCTTTCATTGGGTACCATTGCATAAATTGACTCTCGAGGAGAGAGTTTTTGATGTGTGTTAAAGGGGGAGAAAATGTAGAATTAAGTTAAGCATAAATGTTAGCCTAACTTAAACATATTGTCAAATATCAAAAAGGAGGAGTTGT
>JAGFNQ010007083.1:67472-84653 GCA_024364735.1 Boesenbergia rotunda | reverse complement strand
TAAATGGGATGCATCTGCCAAAAAGAGAATTGAGACTGATGCAAAAGTGACGCAAACCCTCCAATGCGGACTCATGAAGGAGGAGCTCAACCGGGTCGAACCTTTCAGTAGCGCCAGAGAATTATGGACTAAGCTGATAGAACTCCACGAAGGGACATCCAACACCAAGGTAAGTCGTCATGATTTACTTTTAAATAAATTATATAATCTAAAGATACAAGATGGAGAAACTCCCTCTCAATTGCACTCCTGGATACAAGAAATTATGAACGAGTCCACATCATAAGGCACACAATTGAAAATAGGGATTTAATCAGGTATACACTTAACTCCTTCCCTAGAAACTCACTGTGGGCATCTATGGTTGATGCTTACAATGTTTCTAAGGATTTATCTAAGATAAAATTAAACGAATTATTTTTAGAGTTTGAATTACATAAACAGATTAATGGTGCACATGCAGAGAAAGATATTGCTTTATTTGCAGGAAAACTAAAAAAGAAGGCACCAGAATCAGATTCTGACTCGGAATCCGAAGAAGAAGAACTGGCAGAGCTTGTGAACGTTGTTCGGAAGTTGTTCAAAGCTCGGATAGTCCAAACGAAAAAGAAGATGGGACAGCCAAAGGACAATCTGGTAGGACGAAAGAGTAAGGCAGACCTCATCTGTTATGGGTGTGGAAAGAAGGGGTACTTCAAATCCGAATGCCCAAACGTGAAAGAGACGAAAAAGCAATGGAGGAAGAAGGTGTTGCAAGCAACCTGGGACGAGTCATCTTCAGAATCAGATGATGATGAACTAATGCACTCCAACCTCCTCGCATTAACGGCCCAAGACGAGATCGGCGTCGACTCTGAATCAGAAGAGGGAACGGAGCGCAGAACCATCTCACTGTCGGAAACTGGCCGACTCAAGGTAACAGGTTATACTAAATCAGATCTTTATGAACTTATCTCTTATCTTCCTTGTAAATTGGTTGTCTCATGACCAGGTCAAGTCTCTCCGAGAGGAGGTAAAACTGTTAGGATGTATACTAAAGGCCTAGCTTTTGTATGAACATCTACATTTTGGAATGAGAATCACATAGTCATTGTTTGCATATTTATATTTATTATTTGTGTGCATATTGTCTGATAGTTTACATTGTAGATAATATGGTGTGTGGTGCCACACAGAAAATCATGTTATCAGTTCATTGTAGAGTATAAGTAGTAGCTCACAACCGAGATGGTTTTGGACAAACCATTGGCATGGTTGTAGTGTAATTTGGTATTGGTCTATCTTGATCATAGAATTACACTAGTACACTTTGTGTATATTGAGCAGGACCGACTTAAAGGCGATTCAATTTATACTGACTATATAATTGAATCAAACCTCAGGTATTATGGTGTACATGCTCTTCATCTCAATATAACAACGGGCACATGTACTTAATATCTATTTCTTTGATTTACCAGTAAGCGAGATTTATTTATTAAATTAATAGGCCCAGTAAATTGGGAAATAATATTATTTACATAGTGTGTCATTGATTATAGAAGGAAACTGTGTCCTAATGCATTAGGATGATGATGTCCCCTTGAGGAGCTCATAAAGCTCATCATGTAAATCCTTTAAGTGGATTTGGTCCAACATAATGATAAGGTTGAGTGGTACTACTCATTGAATTAGATATTAATTAATTAATTTGTCAGTAATTTAATTAATTAATGGGCATGCAAGATGATAAACACGGGGTGATTATGTACACATAATATGGTGGACCTCGAAGATAATTCTTGTTTAGTTACTTCTTGCATTTTGCATTTAATTCTTATCATGATTGTCATCGACCTCGAAGATAAACACAAAAACCGATAATCAATTCATTGTCTATTCCGTGGCTAATCGATTAGATGAGTTAGATTGCTTGAACAATAAGTTTGTTCAAGTGATCACTCGAATCGATTAGTACGATGATGAAATGGTCGCTTGGGTAATTTCTTTCCATCCGGATTTGTTTTAATCAATAAAATTTTAATCCAGAAGCATGGAGAGGATTCCCATGCATAACCGAAACCAACAAAAACTCCTTAAGGAAGAGACCAGGTCGAGTCCTTTGACTAAGAATGTTCAGGTTGAAACCTCAACTCAAGTCCAAAGACTTGAGGAAGAGAATGTCTCTCTGAAAGCTCAAGTCAAAGCACTCAGAGAAAATTTGGAACAATTTACCCTTGGTTCCAAGAATCTTATCTGGTTCTTGGAAAATAGAATTTGTTCTGAATTGATCCAGAATTGGATTTAAAACCAATTCGCAATATAGGCCTTATTATTCAATAGTGAACCGCCCTAACACCTGAGTCCAAGCATGGGTCCCTAAATCAAGCTTGATTAATCAAGCCGGACCAAATCAATATTGAGTCCCTAAGGTTCATATCCATTATTTAATAGACTAAATCAAGGATATGATCCAGGGGGATCAAATAAAAAGACCATTCATGTGGTTAGGTAGCTTTAATTGAATACCTTGTCTGATGTGTGTTTATTTTGTTTTTATTTTATTATTTTTATCTTACTTAGGATTAAAAATGGTTAGGGTGGGCGAGCTAATAGTACGTTAGGAAAGCTGTCTGGATAGTAAAGTAGAAGAAGATGTCTTCTATTTGGTCTTCTTAGCCTGGTGGAACTAGCCGAAGCTAGTCGCCACATCCTCGACTAGTTAGATCAAGATTTCTAAACGAGGAATTTAAAAATATTATTTATTTATGCAGCTTTATCTAGGAAAGGGTTGTTGATCCAATAAGGCTAAGGCCAAAGAAAACCTCTGTGTCTTGCCAAGACCTGGAAGCAACTAAAGTTTCAATCATATCATAGATTTAACCTAACTTCAAGATAAAATTGAAATCATCTCACAAAACAAATAAGGTTCCCTGTTTTGTCACTTAGAAATGGGTGAGATGGTTAGGATTTAAAATAAATCAAACCCAACCAATTAAAGAAACTAAACCAACTTGTCACTAAGTTGGTTAGCTCAAACTAAAATTAAGATTTGTCTATACTTGCCAATTTTCTGTTTAACTTAATATTTTTTCACTTATTTAATTCTTCTTCAAAAATTCTGTTTAATTCTTTTTTAAAATTCTGTTTAATTTTTTTCAAAAATTATGTTTAATTCTTTTTTCAAAATTTCTTTTTCAAAAGTTTTGTTTAATTCTTTTTCCAAAAATTTCATTTTCAAAAATTCTATTTAAATTCTTTTACCAAAAAAATTCCTTTTCAAAAATTCTGTTTAATTCTTTTTCCAAAAAATTTTTCTTTCAAAAATTCTGTTTAATTCTTTTTTCAAAAATTCTATTTAATTCTTTTACCAAAAAATTCCTTTTCAAAACTCTATTTAATTCTTTTTTCAAAAAAAAAATTTCAAAAATTTTGTTTAATTCTTTTTCGATTTTTTTTAAAAAATTTCTATTTAATTTTTTAAAAATCTTTTTCCAAAATTTTTTTTCTTAATCGGTTAAAATTGCTTTTAACTCAAACATTGACAAAACCTTCACTAAGCCCTAAAACCCAACTCAGGCGCCTGAATCCTATTTAAGCGCCTGATCGCAAATCGAGGTGGTTGGCGTGTGATATCGCGAGCCTTCCCAAAACACAGCCCTGGTTTTTGAAACCAGGGGTGGAATAACTAACCATGGCACCCTAGTCAATTCAGGTGCCTAGTATTTAGGCACCCTAAACCCAACTCAGGCTCTTATGTTCGTTTTATATAAACTTCCCCACGCGTGCTGAACAGAATCAACCAAGGCGCCCTAATTCACTTCTTCTTATCCCCTTTCTCTAGTTTTCTCTCTCAAACCCTTGCCAAAACGAAGACAACAGCCTAGGATCTTCCTTCCTTGCTTTCGACATGCCTCAAAGATGGTATATTCTAAATTCTACTCATAATTTCCAGTTTTTTATTCTTACCAATACTATGTTTTTGTCAAAATTAGTACACGTCGCATAACCCAAACTGGACCTGCTACCCTGCCTAGTACAGACCCTAGATTCCCTTCCTTGTCTCTTCAGAATCTTTTTGAGCAGGCCACCTATCTGTTGGTGTAGGCAGCACCTAAGTCAAACCTGGGTTTTGATAATGGCAAAGGGTTCAGAAGTTAAGATGTTATTGTTATCTAACTTGTTCACTGAGTGTGTAGGAAGAAGTCTTAGGTGCACTAGGCAAGAAGTCCTGGCAAAGGGCTGGGCAAAGAAGTCCTGGTCAAGGACTGAGCAAGAAGACCTGACCGGAAGTCGGGCAAAGAAGTCCTGCTCGAGGCCTGGGCACGAACTCCTGTCAAGGGGCTGGGCACCGAAGACCTGACCGGAAGTTGGGCATGAAGACCTAGTCAGGTAGATTGGGCAAAAGTCCAACCGGAGGAGCCGATTGGCAAAAGGTAAACTCTCCTTAGAGGAGTAGGTGAGGACGCGTTCCCTGTCGAGGGAACAGTAGGCATCGGTTCGACCTAGGGTTCCATTTGGGAGACCCGAAGTGAGAACCAAGACAGCTATGGCTGTAAATATTGACTAACAATCTTGTTTGGTTTGTTTTGAAACTAACCTTGGTTGCTGGGAACGAAGGACTGTGTTTCTGCAGCACAGAATGCCCTAGAGGAAAGGGGTAGGCAACTGGGCTAGGCGCCCGGGAGGTCCCGGGCGCCCAACGTGAAAGGCCAAAATAGCAATTAAGCAAGACTGCTTCGAAACCACATTGGGCTAGGTGCCCAAGAGGTCCCAGGCGCCCAAGGTCAAAGCCAAAGAGGCCATCGAAGCAAATCCGTCACGAAGCCATTGGACCAGGTCAAGCTAGGCACCCCAGTCAGACCATGGGTCGAATCGGAGGGGATAAGCGCTGACCGAGTTGCGGATGAAGGTTCTCGAAGCTGAAGGCACGTGTCAGGCGCCCCCAACAAATCAGGCGACCCCAGGAGCACTATAAAAGGGGCTCGACCCCAAGGCTTCAGTACAACTGCTTTCTAACGTTCCAAAGCTTTTCGTTCAAGCGCTACGCTCTGGCAAACTCCGACTTCGAGATTCCAGCATCGACGACGACCCTCTGCTCCGAAATAAGATCCACATCGGGCATCGATAACGAAAAGTGTAGTAATTTCAGTTTCTTGATATAATATTATACTTATCTTGTAAATCTCTTTGCGCGATTATAGTATTGCCCAAAGTAAACGGTCAAGGACCGTGGGCCTTGGAGTAGGAGACGACCGTGACTCCGAACCAAGTAAAAAACTTGTGTTCCTGTGTGATTGATTTATTTCCGCTGCGCATTTTCTCTTTCCTTAATCCGAAAAAGTTTTAATGATATTCACCCCCCCCCTCTATCGTTTATCTCGATCCAACAAGTGGTATCAGAACAGGTGGCTCAAATTTGGTGCAACCACCAATTTGGGAGTTTTCGGATTTTACAAAATTTATAATTCTTTTTTCTTTCCAATTTTTCTCGTTAATCGAGGTTAGTGCAACACCACTCGATCGTTTTTTTTTAATTATCTTATTCCCGCACTACTAATCCAAGACCAAGTCTTGGGACAGAATTTCTCCTTTTTTTGTTGTTATTTCAGAAATCTTAAATGGACATGCAAGAGGGTTTCAACACAGCCAGACCACCACTCTTCAGTGGAGAAGACTTCTCCTACTAGAAGAGTCGGATGGAGGTCCACCTGAAAACTCAGGTGGATATGTGGATCATAATCCAATCTGGTTTGGAAATCCCCAAGAATGCTGAAGGAGTGGCACAGCCTTACACAGAATGGGATGCCTCGCTGAAGAAAAAGATTGAGGCTGATGCAAAGGCAACCTAGACACTTCAATGTGGATTAACCAAGGAAGAACTGAACCGGGTGGGACCCTTCAACAGTGCGAAGGAACACTGGAGTAAGTTGATTGAATTGGACGAAGGTACCTCCGACACCCGAATCAGCAAAAGAGACCTACTGCTGAACAAATTGTACACAATCAAAATGAACGAAGGCGAGTCAGCAGCAAAGCTCCACGCCAGAATCTAGGAGCTGGTGAACGGTCTACACACAATCGGTCACAAGGTAGAAAATCGTGACCTTATCAGGTATACCCGAAACGCCTTCCCAAGAAATACTTTGTGGGCATCTATGGTAGATGCGTACAAAGTTTCTAAGGACCTTTCTAAAATTAAATTAGACGAATTATTTTTAGAATTAGAACTGCATGAGCAGACTAACTGCACTTTAGCCGAGAAAGGTATTACTTTTCTTGCAGGAAAAACCCAAGGACCTGCACCCGAGTCTGACTCAGACTCAGACTCAGAAGACAGCGAAGGGGATCGACCCAAGCTGGTTCGGCTAGCTCGGGACTACTACAAGGAGCTGAAGCATCAGACCAACAGAAGAAAAGTCAGCCGAAAGAAGGAGGATCCAGCTGAACCCTCAACGTCTAAGACCAAATCAAATGTGACCTACTACGAATGCAATAAGAAGGGACACTACAAATCGGAGTGCTCTAATCTAAAAGAAGCCAAGAAGACAAGAAGGAAGAAGGCCCTTCAAGCCACGTGGGACGAGTCTTCCTCCGAAGAAGAAGAAGAGGCCCCACAATCGAACCTGCTCGCCTTGATTGCTTCAGAAGACATCGACACCGGATCAGAATCGAAGCCGGACAACGGAAAGCTCACCATTTCGGAGAACGACAAAATAATTGTAAGTGGTTATTCTAAAGTTTAATTATCAGAGTTAATTGAATATTTATCTTGTAACCTGGCGAAAGCCAAAATCCGAGTCAAGTCCCTCCGACAGGAAGTAAAACTCCTGAAAGAGGGAGTTGAGTCTAGATCTTTGACCGAGAAGGTTCAAGAAGGAACCTCTACTCAAGTTGAAAAGCTTGAGAAAGAGAACTTCTCCTTCAAAACTCAAGTCAAGGACCTTAGAGCAGCTTTAGAACGATTCACTTTAGGTTCCAAGGGTCTTGACATGATTCTTGAAAAATAGAAGTCTATTCTAAATCGATCTGGGTTAGGGTATCGAACCAAGTCTAGACAAAGGTCATACTATGCTGTATTGAACCAATCTAGGCCCAAAGTTCAGGCATGGGTACCTAAACTTTGCTTGAACAACCAAGCTGGACCAAACCAGTATTCGATCCCCAAGGACAAGATTCATATCTTGCCTAACCATTACCATGGCTTCAGTCCAGGGGGGGCCAACTTAAAAATAATTTTTATAATTAAATAAATTCTTTTCTTATTTTAAAATTGCATGCTTGCTTGTTTATTTATTTTCTGCAAATTATCATGCTTAGACCTAGGACTGGCTAGATTAAGGACTAAAATGATTAACTGAAATTTGAACAACATAGAGGTGAGATGATAGTACGTTAGGGAAGCCATTTTGGCAGAACTAGCCGAAGCTACCGATCCAAGACCCAAATTAGTTAGACCAAAATCTTTCAAGAAGTAACTTGAAGATGGATTTTCAATAAAAGGCTTTGTCAAGGAAAGGGTTGATGATCCAATAAGGCTACGGCTAAAGAAGGCCTAGTGCCTCGCCAAGACCTGGAAGCCGATTATTGAAAACCAAATTCATTTTCCTATTGTCAGATTTGAATCCAACACAGATTTCAAGTAATATTAGATTCAACCATTTTTTCAAAAAAAAAATTTAAAGCATAATTAATTAGTTTTTCAAAATTAATTTAACTTTTCAAAACTAATCATGGTTTTTCAAAATAAAATTTTTACCTCTATTAAAACTGTCTCTCAAAACCCATAAGTTTAACGTGATTGATAACTATATACCGGGTGAGATGGTTAGGACTTAACTCAAAATCTAGTTTCTGTACTTTTGTCAAGTAAAAACGTTGAATTTAGAGCTAAATTAACTTGATTGTTGGTTGGTCAATAGAGTCAAACCAGGTCAAAATAGTCAAACCTAGTCAAACAGTTAAACTGGTCAATAGTCAAACCATGGTCAGCTCGGGCGCCCTCAACTTTCTCTTCGACCAAGACAACAAAAGCTGTCAACTCCACCCAGCTAACCCGGGCGCCCGTGACCTATCGGGCGCCTAGGACTTTATATCAATTCAAAGCAGCAAAAGCTGCCACGAATGACAGCTGACTGCAAGCGCCCGGGTCCTCACGGGCGCCCCCAAGGACAATGCCAAGGCAGAAAAAGCTGCCAAAGGCAGCTTACTCTTGAACCAGGCGCCTGAGGTCTCCCGGGCGCCCGGCCAACCTCTATATAAAGCCACCGAAACTCCCTTCATTTGCCACCCCAAAACTCCCTTCATCCCTAACTCTTCTCCTCCCAAGGCGTCTGAAAGTCCTTCTCGTGCCCTCAAACGTCCAACTTCGACCATGGCTCCTCGGTATCATTTTTTATGCATTTAAAATTAATTTTTTTTATTTCGCTCCTTAAATGCATTCTCCTTATTATTTTAGAAAACGTCGTGCTACTCAACCCAACCCCGGGACAGAGCCTAGCCTTGATCCTAGGTTTCCGACCCTAGAACTATTCAATAAATTCGCTAGGACAACCTATAAACCTATCAAGACAAGCTTCTTAAATAGGCAGTTTTTCACTCAGTCCTGTCCAGTAGCTATGGACATCATCAATTTCTATCAACTTAACCGACTTGTTTTCTGCACCCATCCTGTGAATACGACCCTATGTGCAGAGTTTTACAACAACCTAGTCAGACAAGATGACCTTAGCTATATCACCACAGTACAAGGAATGCCCTTGACTATCGCACCCTCGTTGTTTAACATATTCCTTGGACTGCGACCTTCCCAGTCCACCTTCTGCTGTTACCCTCCTAGAGATCCTCTCTTTGCTCCTCCCTACTCCCATATTGATCTGGACACCCTTTATTCATATTTCTATAAAAATGCCCGAAACCCTTTGGTTAGACGGTTTCAGTCAGTAGATCTCCAGGTCTAGGACTACGCTCTTTATAGAGTTCTGGTCCGTTGCATTCTTCCCTTGACCACTAGGGATGTCACGACCATGCGACCATTCCATACCTTCTTGTTGTACGCTTTCATCCATCACTTAGACATAGATATTGGACTTCACATATTCCACACCATTCTACATACGTCTAGTGTTACTACTCAGGGTCGGGTTCGCACCCCTTACTGCCACATCATCACTTCTCTTCTTCATCATCACGGTCGCGATATTACCGATGGAGAGATGACCACGATGACTGAATTTGATGAAATTGGGTATAGAAATTTTTCCCTAGCGGGCATAGAGGTCTCGATTACCGGGGGTCTATCATGGAGATGCCAGAGAGCCGGAGCCCAGATCGATTCCGATGAGGAGGTAGAGGTCGACGTCGTAGATCTCGCTGTCAAGATTAGAGAGCACATGGACGAGCCCCTACCTCCAAAGATCGACGAGAAACTGGCGCTCCTTCAGACAGAGGTCCATAGCCTCTGAGAGGAAGAGGAAGCCCACTACATCGAGTTAGTCGACGTGATTCAAGCTGAGCACGATGTAAACCGAGTCTACCATAACGAGCACATGGAAGCTATTCTAGCCGATCGCCAGGCGAGAGAGGCACATCACATTGAGTACATGGATGCCCTCAAAGCCGAACGTGAGGCAAATCAGGCCCGACATGACGAGATGATGTCCTTGTTCCAATCTTGGTAGCCCGGTCCATTCTTTCCTCCGGGCCCCTCCTCTTAGACTCCAGATGATTTCAGTTGCCTTATTGTACTATTGACTCGTACTTGACTCATGTTTGACTGTGTTGGTCGATGCTTTTGACCAGTTGACTTGTTAGGCACTTATCATATCTAGTTGCTAGCTGTTTACTTGGAGTTATCTGCCTTTTACAACTGCTAAGTTAGGGTTATGTTTGGTAGAATAGGACTGCTCTATTTATGTTGTTTTTAAACTGTTTTATTTCTTATCTTATTTTATTTGAAAAATTATTTTTCATTTTTTTTAAAAATGATTTTCCGACTTAGTTTTTTTTTCAAAACTTACCCCCTTCAAAACTAGGGCTCTTTCGCAAATGGACTTAGCTTAGGCCCTAACCCTAGAACTACATGCACCTATAGATCTAGAAGCCAACATCTCACAAGCACCTTAGGGTACTTTTGGTTGATAACCTAGACTGGGTTGAGATGCTTAGGTCTATGCCTTGATTCAAGATGCTTTAAGTCAGTGCATCTGCAGTAATTGGGGCAATAAATACCAATTAAACAGTAATCAGGTTAAGTGTCAAGCTTAGAAAATCTAACTTGATTAGATCACTTAACTTGAGTAACCCTAGCGAAAGCTCCTGTTTATAGCAGTTAGTAAGTAGCTAACTGGGTTAGACAGGACCCGAAAGAGAAAATTTAAATTGATTTGGTCAAGTTTATACTTAGAATTGGTTCAGTACAGCACCTTACTTTTATTACTTAGTTTTTGCTATATTTTTTTGATATATGACAAAGGGGGAGAGATTGGAAAGGACAGAAAAGAAGGTTTTAAAATTTTAATATTTTTTTCAAAACTTGTATCTCCTTTTTCAAAAAGTAAAGTTCTCTAAGTACTTAAGTTATTTTTGAAAGTTAATTTTCTTGTTTTCAAAAATATTCTAAGTACTTACTCTAAAATTTTCTGGAAATTTTTTTCTAAATTATAAATTCAAAATTTTGCTTGAAAATTTTTCCAAAGTATTAAAACTGCTTGAAAATTTTCTAAGTGTTAAAAAATTCAAAAGTAGTTTAGAAAATTTCTCTAAAGTGTAAAAACTAAGTGTTTTGAAAATTCTTCTAAGTATTTAACTCAAAAGTGTTTTCAAAATTATTTTTATTTACTCTAAAATTTTTCTGGTGAAAAATTTTCTAAGTGTTAACTTCAAAAATCTCTTGAAAATTTTCTAAGTGCCCAACTTTAAATAGTTTGGAAAATTTTTCTAACTTAAAAATCCCTTTTTGAAAATTTTCTAGGTATTGAAAACCTGAAAAACTTTTCAAATTTAGAATCAAAGACTTAGAAACTTTTTCAAAACCCCCACGAATTTTTGAAAAACTCAGGGAGAGATTTCTTCCAGGGGGAGGAAATTAAAACTGGTACTTTACCAATTTTTTGTTTAACTTAACTTTTTGAACCGGGTTGCCATAAATCAAAAAGGGGGAGATTGTTGGTGCAGGCAGCACCTAAGTCAAACCTGGGTTTTGATAATGGCAAAGGGTTCAGAAGTTAAGATGTTATTGTTGTCTAACTTGTTCACTGAGTGTGCAGGAAGAAGTCCTAGGTGCACTAGGCAAGGAGTCCTGGCAAAGGGCTGGGCAAAGAAGTCCTGGTCAAGGACTTGGCAAGAAGACCTGACCGGAAGTCGGGCAAAGAAGTCTTGGTCGAGGACTGGGCACGAAGTCCTGGCAAGGGTCTGGGCACCGAAGACCTGATCGGATGTTGGGCACGAAGACCTAGTCAGATAGATTGGGCAAAAGTCCAACCGGAGGAGCCGGTTGGCAAAAGGTAAACTCTCCTGAGAGGAGTAGGTGAGGACGCGTTCCCCGTCGAGGAAACAGTAGGCGTCGGTTCGACCTAGGGTTTCATTTGGGAGACCCGAAGTCAGAACCAAGACAGCTACGGCTGTAAATATTGACTAACAATCTTGTTTGGTTTGTTTTGGAACTAACCTTAGTTGCAGGGAATGAAGGACTGTGTTTCTGCAGCTCAGAACGCCCCAGAGGAAAGGGGTAGGCAACTGGGCTAGGCGCCCGGGAGGTCCCGGGCGCCCAAGGTGAAAGGCCAAAATAGAAATTAAGCAAGACTGCTTCGAAACCACACTGGGCTAGGCACCCAGGAGGTCCCGGGCACCCAAGGTCAAAGCCAAAGAGGCCATCGAAGCAAATCTGCCACGAAGCCATTGGACCAGGTCAAGCTAGGCGCCCAGGAGGTCCCGGGAGCCCCAGTCAGACCAGGGGCCGAATCGGAGGGGATAAGCACTGACCGAGCTGCAGATGAAGGTTCTTGTAGCTGAAGGCACGTGTCAGGCGCCCCCAGGAGCACTATAAAAGGGGCTCGACGCCAAGGCTTCAGTACAACTGCTTTCTAACGCTCCAAAGTTTTTCGTTCAAGCGCTACGTGTTGGTGCAAAAAGCACCCAAGTCAAACCTGTGTTTTGATAATGGCAACAGGGTTCAAAAGTTAAGGTATAATGTTTATCTAACATCTTACTCAAGTGTACAGGGAAAGTCCTAGCGAAGGACTGCTAGGCAACTGGCAAAGGAATGCCAGGATACAAAGTCCTAGCGAAGGACTGCTAGGCAACTATCGAAGCAATGCCAGGATACAAAGACTAGCGAAGGACTGCTAGGCACCAGGCAAAGGACAGCTTGGTACTGAAGACCTGGCGAAGGACAGCTAGGCACCTGGCGAAGGACTGTCAGGATCCGAAGACCTGGCGAAGGACTGCTAGGCACTGGGCGAAGGATAGCTTGGTATCCAAGACCTGGCAAAGGACCGTTGGGCAAAAGTCCAACCGGAGGAGCCGGTTGGCATCAGGTACATTCTCCCGAGAGGAGTAGGTGAGGACGTGTTCCCCGTCGAGGGAACAGTAGGCGTCGATTCGACCTAGGGCTCCATTTTGGAGGCCCAAAGTCAGAACCAAGACAGCTAAGGCTGTATAAACTAACATCTTATTGCTTTATGTTGTTTTGGACTAACCCTGGATGCAGGACCGAAGGAACGAGTGTCTGCAGCTCAGCGAGCCTAAAAGGAGTGAGACAGCAGCTGACCAGGGCGCCTGGAGTGTCCCGGGCGCCCCCAAGGTGAACACAAATAGCTAAAGCAAAGGAACTGCTTCTGCAGCTCAAGGGCAGGGCGCCCCCATGCTCCGGGTGCCCCCCTGCTCCCGGGCGCCCCGGATGGTCCGTGCGCCCCTAGATGAAGCTAACGAAGCAGAACCCAGCGTAGCCAACGGATAAGAGGAGACCCGGTCAATCCGAGTGCCCCCAGCGTTCCGGGCGCCCTCGTCAAAGCCTGATCCCGAGTTTTAAGGGATCAGAGCTGACCGAGAGGGAATCGGATCGGCTGACACATGGGGGGGCGCCCCCGACGTTCCGGGCGGCCCCAGGGGCTATAAATAGGCCCTCGACCCCAAGGCTTCGAACAACGCATTCACGCTCTTCTGCTCCCGCGCTCTGCTCCAGAAACCTCCCGACTCGAGATACAAGCGCCGACGACGTCCTCCTGCTCCAAAAAGACAATCTACACCGGACGTCGGTAACGAAGAGCTTCCTTTAAAGTTTACTTTACTATACTTGTAATTCAATCTTGTAAACTGGTTTTGCGAAAATATAGAATTGCCCGCAGAAAACGGTCAACGACCGTGGGCCTTGGAGTAGGAGCCGACCGCGACTCCGAACCAAGTAAAAAAACTTAGTGTTTGCGTGTTTGATTTAAATTTCCGCTGCGTAATTTCTCTAACTTTTAAATCCGAACGTTTTACGATATTCACCCCCCCTCTATCGTTTCTCTCGATCAAAAAGTGGTATCAGAGTGGGGAAGCTCAAATTTGGTGCAACCACCAATTTGAGAATTTTTCAGATTTTTTACAAAAAATTTTATTTTTTTTGTTTTGTTCGAAATTCTTCTCGTTAATCGAGGTTGGTGCAACACCCTCGACAAATATTTTCTCTTTATCCACACTACTAATCCAAGACCAAGTCTTGGGATTTTTTTTGTTAGTTTATTTTTTTTAGATAAAATGGCCATGCAAGAAGGCTTCAGCACTGCAAGACCACTCTCTTCAGTGGGGAAGACTTCTCCTACTGGAAGAGCAGAATGGAGGTCCACCTGAAAACTCAGGTGGACATGTGGATAATCATCCAATCCGGACTGGAGATTCTTAAGAATGCTGAAGGAGTACCTCAGACCTACACAGAATGGGACAGCTTTAAAACGGAAGATTGAAGCTGATGCAAAGGCGACCCAGACCCTCCAATGCGGTTTAACAAAAGAAGAGCTAAACCGGGTAGGTCCTTTCAACAGTGCCAAGGAGCTGTGGGAGAAACTGATCGAGCTACACGATGGAACTTCAGACACTCGGATCAGCAAAAGAGACCTGCTCCTGAACAAGCTCTATACAATCAAAATGACCGACAACGAAACAGCAGCTCAGCTTCAAGCCCGAATCTAGGAACTAATGAACGGACTGCACACCATCGGTCACAAGGTAGAAAATCGTGACCTAATAAGGTATGCTTTAAATGCTTTCCCAAGAAACACCTTGTGGGCATCTATGGTAGATGCATACAAGGTTTCAAGGGACCTCTCAAAAATTAAATTAGACGAATTGTTCTCTGAATTAGAATTACATGAGCAGACTAACTGCACCCTGGCCGAGAAAGGCATTGCCTTTATTGCAGGTAAATCTGAAAAGAAATCCAAGAAGAAACCAACCAACACCTGAGTCTGAATCAGACTCAGACTCTGAAGATGAAGGAGATCGACCAAAGCTGGTCCGACTGGCAAGAAACTACTACAAAGAATTGAAGAACCAAACCAATAGAAGGAAAGCCAGCCGAAGAAAGGATGAACCAGCTGAACCCGCAAATGAAAAGTGCAAGCCCAACGTAACCTGTTACGAGTGCAAGAAGAAGGGTCACTACAAGACCGAATGCCCTAACTTGAAGGAAGCAAAGAAGACAAGGAAGAAGAAAGTACTCCAAGCAACGTGGGACGAATCCTCCTCCGAAGAAGAAGAAGAGGTCCCACAATCGAACCTACTCGCACTAACCGCTCAGAAGAAGTCGATGTAACGACCCAGAAAATTTTTCAAATATCTTTAAAATATTGATCATGTCTAGATAGTGTTTGAGGAACCTAGAATACTAGTACGAATTTTAGCCTAGTTATCTATGATTTTCCCATTTAAATTGAGAAGCTATGTACTAATGGGCCTTATATGGGCTTTTCTAGTACCATGGTTATTAGTGAATTTTAGGTAAAATTTATATAAATATAAATAGGTTTTTATTAGGAATATTAGCATAATTATGGGTGAGTCTTAGGGGAATTTTTGAAATTAAAAGAAAAATAAAAATAAAATGAAGTAAAAATAAAATGCATGCACCAAGGATTAAACCTTGGACCTAGTATACTACCATGCATGTACTAACAATTCACTAGCAAGGGAGTGCTAGTAGAGAATGAAGTGGATTTTGGTTAAGGCTTAGGGAAAATGAGAGTCACCAAGGGAAGAGACACCATGACTCTTCACTTGCCCTTCTTTATGTGGTATAAAAGATGAGAGAGGTGGCATGGAAGTTACTCTTTTCATTTCTTCTTCCACCAAGTCTCTTCTTCTTCCTCCATCCTTCTCCTAGCCGAAACTTACCAAGGGGATTCTCCCTTGGAAGAAAATTCACAAGGAGACTCTTCTCAAGATGTAAAGGGTTTTCCTACAAGGCTACAAGGGCTAGGGGTAATCTAAGGTCAAAGAAGTTTCTTTCGATTTCTCTATTCAAGGTGAAAAATCAAGATAACCCAAGGTAAGACTCCTCACATGTGGTATAATAGTTTCCGAGTTATTTTCATGATACAAGAATTTGTTGGGACTATATGTGAAGAAACCAAAGTTAGGGCTTTCAAGGGTTTCGGCCACCATAGGTTTCTATGGTTGGATTGGATCTAACTCTCTAATATTGTTTCTTATGTTTTCTCATGTGGTAAGAGATGTTAATAGGGGTTTATGTGAAAGTTTTTACATGTTTGTGGCCTAGTAACTTTCGGCCAAGATGGGTTTAGGGCAAGGGGTTAGGGTTAATTCCAAGCAAGGGTTCAAATGTTCCATGGTATTAATTTGTAAGGTAATAGATGAATTGGGAATTTTATGAATTGTTCCATGGGCTTGTGATCCTCTTTGGGGTTCGGCCAATGCATGCTTTAGGGCTAGGACTTGGAGTTAAGTTCAAATAAGGGTTCAAATGGTCTTCTATGGATGGTATGTATTGTATGGAATGTTAATCATGACCTATGTGAATTTCTCATGGACTTATAGTCCTAGGGTTTTCGGCCAAGACCCTAACCTAGGGTTTGGTTTAGTTAAGGTCTTAAGGTTACTTGATTATAGATGGTTATGATGTAAGTATGTGATTAAGCATGATGTAAGGATCTTTATGTTACCAAAACCCTAGCTTCATATGTTAAGTATCGTGATTTCGTATGTTTAGGTCATATGTTATTTCTATTTATGAATGTTTTAATCATATGCCATGAACATGTATTTGATGTAGGCTTCATATTATATAGAATGATGCATATATGTTGTTAAATGCCTATGATAGATATATTATGAAGGTTATGCATGCTATATGATAATGTCATGAACCTAAGTAATGTAGAATTCCATGAACTTAAATAATATGTACCTTGTTCATAAGAATTTTCCCATGCATGCTCTATGATGGATACTATGATTATGTAATATATCATGTTTTACAAAAGAAGAAGATAAATGAAGACAATGTTTTATGCCTTAAATACGAATGATAAGTATGAATGATAAGTATGAATGATGAAGCATAATGATGTTATGAACTAAATATGAATGATGAAATGTCAAGTATGATTTATTTCATGATGAGGATGGGCACCTTAATAACGCCTCGGTTCTGGACTACCGTAGCTGTCACGGTTCTGGAACTACCGCAGCTGTTCCTACTTATGTCAAGTTTCATGAAAAGATTATGTCTATGCTAAGAATGTTCTATGAATGATAAGCATGTGAAGTATTTTACTTTTATGAATGGGCTTGTACCGGACCGAAGTAAGGTCCAAGGATGGCACCTTAAGACGCCCCGGTTCTGGACTACCGAAGCTGTCCACGTGTCTGAGACTACCGAAGCTGTCCAACAGGGATGACACCTTAAGAACGCCCTGATTTTTGGAACTACCGTAGTTGTTCCTACCTAGTAGGTGGGTCGCTACTCGTATTTACTTAGGGATGCGCGCTTATGATTGTATGTATGTAGTACAAGCCGGGACCCAATGATTTATGATTATGTTTAAGTATTTAAAAGTATGATTTTAAATTAAGCATCCTTATGTATAGCATTGGACTCATGCATTCATTCATGCTATGCATTATGTCATGATAAGTAAGGTTATGCTTATGTTGATAAGAAATATGTCATGATAAGTATGATTATGCTTATGTTCATGATAA
>JAGFNQ010007083.1:44180-64621 GCA_024364735.1 Boesenbergia rotunda | reverse complement strand
AGTCAGAGGTCAATCCTTAGTTTTGGTTGTTGGACACATCCAAGCCTGACTAAACGGTTGAATGAGCTCCAACCATATTAAAACTATTTCTTGATTAATGGGTCAGCCTTAAGCTTGGAGCATCGATTTGTTGTGCCACAGCCAAGGTCGATGTAAAGAGAGGTGCAGTTGGGTGCTATGTATATTGATACATACTTGTTAATGAGTTAACAACCCAATGATTTATGCAAACATTCAATTAGTTGATAGCATAAGTGATAGTTACATATATGTGATGGTAATCAGTATAATTACCTACCTTATAGCTAAGAAAACTTGATGGCCACAGCCATGGTGGTTCTTATCTATGGTTGGATATCACCTATTTGGAGATGTTCCTACAATCTCCCGAATTGATAATAAGGGTGATTCAATTTCGTAAAATAAATAGGATTTAATTATGTATGTGATACATTCTTAATCAATCTTCTCACACAATCTCAATTTGTATTTCTAGATAATCACTCGATCATGTCTTACATAAACTTGCATTCCATTTTGGACACCAATAAACTGACTGGGCCAAACTTCATGGACTAGCTTCGAAACCTGAGGGATAGTCCTCAAGGCCAGAAGAAGCTTGCTTATGTCCTTGAAGATCAACTTCCCAACCGTCTTCCTGAAAATGCAACTCCAGACCAGTTTCCTGAGTTGCTCAACTGCTGAAGACTGTAAGAGCCTTCTGTGAAGCAGGATCAAAAGACGGTACTGTTAGTTGGTTCCTCGAAGAAAGGTTCTAAGAGGAAGGCCAATGAACAGAATAAGGGAAAGATGAAAAAGGCCAAAAAGACTGAAAATACCCTAAAAGGCACTTGCCATCACTTGTGACAAGGAGGGTCACTGGCGAAGAAACTGCAAGGTTTATCTTGAGTCCATGAAAGAGAAGGCATCCGATTCCCATCCTCTTTAAGTATCTTCGTTATTGAATGTCACTCTATTTCCTCAAACACTTGGGTACTTGATACTGGGTGTAGCTCACATATATGTAATGACATACTGGGGCTAAGGAATAGAAGAAGACTCGTCAAAGGAGAAGCGAATTTGCGAGTTGGAAACAGAGCAAAGATTGCTGCTGTTGCCATCGGAACATATTTGCTAAAGCTCCCGACTGGACGTGTCTTAGAATTGGATAATTGTTATTTCGTTCCTTCGTTAATAAAGAACATTGTATCTATTTCATGTTTGAATGAAAAGGGTTATCATTTAACTTTTAGTAACAATTGTTGTTACATAACTTTAAATGGCGTTCTTTATGGGAATGGAACTTTATGCAATGGCATCTACACGTTAGATTTATCCAATGACGTTTTCAATATCGAAGTTTGCAACAAACGTGCTCGAATAGATAATCGAATAGACTCCTACACAAGGCACTGTCGTCTTGGCCATATAAGTAAGAAACGCATGACCGAATTACACCGATGTGGAATTTTGGAATCATTTGAACCTGGTTCATTTGATACATCTGAATCATGCTTAAAAGGCAAGATGACCAAATTACCCTTTTCCGGAAAAGGTAATCCAGTGGGAGAATTGTTTGGTCTAATACATACCGATGTATGTGGACCAATGTCAACTCTAGCACAAGGAGGCTATAGCTACTTCATCACCTTTATCGATGATCACTCACGATTCGGGTATGTGTTCTTAATGAAACACAAATCTGAAGCTTTTGAGAAATTCAAAGAGTTCAGAAATGAAGTAGAGAAACAGCTTGGCAAAAGTATTAAAACATTTCGATCCGATCGAGGTGGTGAATACTTAAGTCAAGAGTTTCAAGATTATCTTAGGGACAATGGGATATTGTCCCAATGGACTCCGCCGTATACACCACAGCATAATGGTGTATCTGAGAGGCGCAACCGAACCTTGATGGACATGGTTAGGTCGATGATGAAATATGCAACTCTTCCAAAATCCTTTTGGGGCTATGCACTTAAGACAGCTGTTTACTTGCTAAACAGAGTCCCGACCAAGGTAGTCTCTACTACTCCGTATGAGATATGGAATAGTAAAAAACCTCACTTAACTCACCTTAAGATATGGGGTTGTCCAGCTTATGTGAAACGGGTTGTATCAGACAAATTGGATGCTAAGTCTGATAAGTGTCTATTTATTGGATATCCTAAGGAAACGAAGGGTTACCAATTCTATCATCCCTTGGAACAAAAGGTGTTTGTTTCAAGGCATGCTGTATTTCTGGAAAGAGAATTTCTTTTACAAGAAAACAGTGGGAGTGGCATTGAACTTGATGAAGTTCAAGAAACTCCAATAGACATTACAGAGACACCTGGTCTAGACCCACAACCGATAACTCATAGTGATGAACTATCAGTTGAACCTAAAACTACACCACCTCTTCGTAGGTCTGATAGGACACGAAATATTCCAGAGAGATACGGATTTCTCGTAAGTGAATCGAACGACGTGTTACTCATAAGCGATGACGAACCTATCAGTTATGAAGATGTTCTGAAAAGTTCAGAAAGGGACAAATGGCTTGAGGCCATGAAGTCAGAAATGGATTCCATGTACGAAAACCAAGTATGGGACTTGGTTAACCCACCTGAAGGGATTAAGCCCATAGGGTGCAAGTGGGTTTTCAAGAAGAAAACCGACATGGAAGGTAATGTTGTTACCTTTAAGGCTAGATTAGTGGCAAAAGGATATCGTCAAAAGCAAGGAATTGATTATGACGAAACCTATTCGCCAGTAGCTATGCTTAAATCCATTCGGATGCTCCTAGCCATAGCAGCTCATTATGATTATGAGATATGGCAAATGGATGTGAAAACAGCTTTCCTTAATGGAAACCTGCTTGAGGATGTATACATGATACAACCTGAAGGTTTCACATCGGTTGATAAAACCAAAGTATGCAAGCTTCGACGATCCATATATGGACTGAAGCAAGCATCTAGGAGCTGGAACATCCGTTTTGATGAGACAATCAAAGAGTTTGATTTCTCACAAAATCCTGACGAACCTTGTGTGTACAAGAAGGTTAGTGGGAGTGCAGTCGTATTCCTAGTATTATATGTCGATGACATCTTACTTATAGGAAACGATATATCAGTTTTACAGACAGTTAAAATTTGGTTGTCCAAAACTTTCTCCATGAAAGACCTGGGAGAAGCAACCTATATCCTTGGGATTAGAATCTATAGAGATAGATCAAAACGGTTGCTTGGTCTTTCGCAGTCTACATATATAGATCGAGTGCTAAAAAGGTTTAGCATGTCGGAATCCAAGAAAGGTTACCTTCCCATCAGGCATGGGATCAACCTTTCGAAGTCTATGTGTCCGCGCACAGAAGACGAGAGGATCAGCATGAATAAGATTCCCTATGCATCCGCAATAGGATCTATCATGTATGCTATGTTATGCACTAGGCCCGATGTATCGTATGCTCTGAGCGTCACGAGCAGATACCAGTCTGATCCAGGAATGGATCATTGGGCGGCTGTTAAGACAATCCTTAAGTACTTAAGAAGAACTAAGGATGTATTTCTAATATATGGAGAGGGAGATTTGATAATACGTGGGTATACAGATGCCAGTTTCCAAACAGATAAGGAATACTCCAAATCACAGTCTGGATACGTATTTACTCTAAATGGAGACGCAGTAAGTTGGAAAAGTTCCAAACAAGACACCGTAGCGGATTCCACCACGGAAGCGGAATATATCGCAGCTTCGGAAGCAGCAAAGGAAGCAGTCTGGATCAAGAAGTTCGTCTCCGAACTTGGCGTGGTTCCAACCATTGATGAAGCAGTGCCGGTTTACTGCGACAACAATGGAGCTATTGCACAAGCGAAAGAACCAAGGTCTCATCAGTGATCCAAACACATGCTTCGACGCTATCATCTGATCAGAGAGATTATAAGCAGGAACGACATACAAATTGAGAGAGTTCCTACTGAAAGGAATATAGCGGATCCTTTAACTAAGGCCTTGCCTCAAAGCAAGTTTGAGAGTCATGTTAGAGCCTGTGGTATTGGATACCGTAGCGATTGGCATTAGGCCAAGTGGGAGTTTGTTAGTGATATGAGAGAAGTGTCCTAAGGCAATCGCCTTATGATTGTAAACATTTATTTTAATAAATGATAATTCACTATTTGAGTATACATATTTATGTATTTGATTGGGATCTTAAACTCATCTACTGAATGGCCGCAATACAACTCACAGCATAAGAGAATTTGTGATGGGATCACAACTTGTGATTATCTCTAAATGTGCAAATGTGAAGTATTGAAATTATCCCTAGTCGATGAATTGATAAAAACGGACACTATCAATTCTGTTGAGACTAGCATGGGTTATTCTCTAATCAGCTGATTCTCAATGGCTGGTGACATTGGGATGTCCGGAGATAAACATGGATGCTAGTTAAGGGAACTAGTTCATTGGAGTGACTAGCTGTAAAACTTCATATGGTTATCTATAAAGATATGTCAATGAAGTTCTTACTGCAGCTTAAGTGCGATGTTCCTTTGACTTGCGGTGTTCAAGTCATCTTGGTCATGGAGACTTATACTTTAACATCTTAAGCAAGCATCTCCAAGGAGGTGTGGACCCAGGATGATTGGGTATGAGCCGAAGTGCCCGAAGATGTTTGAACAACCTACAAAGGATTCACCACTCCTTGCGAGGAGATGTATACCCAGGCCTATCGTCGGATTGTTACTCAAAACCTCTGGCCAGAGTATATCATGTTAAGAGTGCAAGTCTCTTAAATACATGAGAGTAATTAGAAATCCAAAGGACGAGAAAGACATTACTTGGGCTAGGTGTGACGTAGTCAGCCTAGTGGGGACTGACACAAATAGACCGTGTCCTGAACCAAGTGGGTATAAGATGGTGAAGGGAATGGGGCACGATTTAGTAGAGCTGCTGAAGGGTTTCAGAATAATTTCTTCTGAGGTCAAACCGTTGATCTTTCGATTAATTGGGGATCATGATGTACTACTAGGTGCCACTCATGATCGTTCTATAATTAGTTAATTATAGACGGCCAACATAAATCGAAAGCCTATTTAGTCACACGCACTACGAGTAATCCGAGGGATTTAAAACGAGTTGAAAATTGGATTTTTCGATCAAGAGAAATAAGTCGAATCTGAGTTAGTCAGAGGCGCAATGGAAGCTAAAAATGGCTAAGTCTTTTGAAGGCTTTTTGGGCGAATTAAATGAGTTTAATTCACGGCGGTTCGGGTTGGTTTGGCCGGCCAAAGAGGGTGCCAAAACCCCCTTTGGTGGCCGGCCACAATAAGAGGAGAAAACCAATTAATTTTGGTTTAATTAATAAAATAAATCTAGTGCGATTTATTTTATAAATTATGGATAAATAAATTTGTATAAAGAAATTTATATAAATAAAATTTATAGAAATTTATTCTTTTATGGAAGATTAAAATAATCCATGAATTGGTTTATTTTAATTTTATAAAATCAATTATGAATTGATTTTTCCATAATAAGAAAGTTTATAAATTTCTTATAAAAATTTATTCCATAATTTAAAGAGAAGAAGAATTAGTTTTATTATAAATTGGTTTATAATAAAGACTCAGTTTAAACGGAATAATTAATAAGAAAATTTATAAGATAAATTTCTTATAACTAATTCCGTTAATTCCGTTAATTCGGTTTAGAGGGAGACTTAGCAAAGGAGTTGCTACTATATAAAGGAACCAAAGGCTAGCCCTTATTCCAATTAATTAATCAAGAGATTAATTATTCTCTCCCTCTCTCTCTTAATCTCTTCTCCTCTCCCTCTCCCTCTCTTGCCTAGGGCCGGCGCCCACCCTAGTGGTTTAGGGCCGGCGCACCAAACAACTTCCCCCCTTTGAAGTTGGCGTGAGCAATCAAGAAGAAGGAGAACCCGAACAAGAAGAAGAAGAAGCGGATAGCGACTCCTCTCTTCTCGGAATTCGATTCCGTTACTTCGTTGGTTAGTTTCCTAATTTTTCTCTTGTTCTTCTAAGTTGTGCCTTCTGAGAATCTAGTAGTTCTCGTCGGCACAAAACTCGTGACTTTGCGAAGTCATCTCGAAGAGAACTCGGCGTGGACGCGAATAGAGGCGGAGCTTCCAAGGGACGCTACGGTTGGATCTCGTCCCTTACTTCGAGTTACGAGAGGTATAATGTAAATTAGTTTACTTTTCCGCAAAGTTTTATTTTATGATTATGTCAACACACTATAAGGTTGCATGCTAGATACGAAGTTAAAATAATTTAGGAAATTATTTTATGCAAACTCTTCCGCTGCACGTAAAAATTTAAAATTTTACGAACTCGTATCCTTGTCGACATGCACCCGGTCCCAACACACGTTTGTTGCTAACTTCGATATTGAAAATGTCACCGGATAAATCTAACGTGTAGATACTAATGCACAAAGTTCCGGTCCCATAAAGAACACCATTTAAGGTTATGTAACAACAATTGTTACTAAAAGTTAAATGATAACCCTTTTCATTCAAGCATGAAATAGATACAATGTTCTTTATTAACGAAGGAACAAAATAACAATTATCCAACTCTAAGACAAGTCCAGTAGGGAGCTTTAGCAAATATGTTCCGATGGCAACAGCAGCAATCTTTGCTCCATTTCCAACTCGCAAATTCGCTTCTCCCTTGATGAGTCTTCTTCTATTCCTTAGCCCCTGTATGTCATTACATATATGTGAGCTACACCCAGTATCAAGTACCCAGGTGGTTGAGGAAATAGAGTGACATTCAATAATGAAGATACCTGAAGAGGATGGGGCATCGGATGCCTTCTTCTTCAAGGACTCAAGATAAACCTTGCAGTTTCTTTGCCAGTGACCCTCCTTGCCACAGTGATGGCAAGTGCCTTTTGGGGTCTTTTCAGTCTTTTTGGCCTTTTTCTTCTTTCCCTTATTCTGTTCTTTGGCCTTCCTCTTAGAGCCTTTCTTAGAGGAACCAACTAACAGTACCGTCTTCTGATCTTGCTTTACAGAAGGCTTTATAGTTTTCAGCAGGTTGAGCAACTCAGGAATGGTAGTCTCCAACTTGTTCATCCGATAGTTCACCACAAATTGTGAATAACTTTTGGGCAAACAATGCAGAATTAAGTCAATACTTAGTTCGTGATCCATTGCAAATCCGAGTGTGCTTAGTCGTTCAATATACCCCAACATCTTCAACACAAACTGTGAGACAGAAGTGCCTTCCTGCATCTTAGAGGTGAAGAGGAGTCTGGAGACCTCGAACCTTTCGGATCTCGCCTGCTCGTCAAACAGCTCATGAAGATGGAAGATGATGGTATAAGCATCCATATGCTCATGCTGCTTTTGTAGCTCAGGTACCATAGCGGCTAGCATGATGCAACTCGCAAGTTCAGAATCGGTCACATGTTTCTGATAGGCCACTAACTAGTCTGAAGTTGCATTTTCGGGAGGACGGTTGGGAGGTTGATCTTCAAGGACATAAGCAAGCTTTTCTGCCTTGAGGACTATCCTCAGGTTTCGAAGCCAGTCCATGAAGTTTGGCCCAGTCAGCTTATTGGTGTCCAAAATGGAACACAAATTCAGAGAAGACATGATCAAGTGATTATCCTAGAAATACAAATTGAGCTTATGTGAGAAGAATGATAAAGAATGCATCAACATACATTAATTAAATCCTATTTATTTTTCGAATTGAATTACCCTTTTTATCAATTCGGGAGATCGTAGGAACATCTCCAAATAGGTTGATATCCAACCATAGATAAGAACGACCATGGCTGTAGCCATCAAGTTATTCTTAGCTATGAAGGTAGGTAATTATACCGATTACATATTACATATATGTAACTATCATTTTATGCTATCAACTAGTTGAATGTTTGCATAAATCATTGGGTTGTTAACTCATTAACAAGTATGCAACAATATACATAGCACCCAACTACACCTCTCTTTACATCGACCTTGGCTGTGGCACAACAAATCGATGCTCCAAGCTTAAGGCTGACCCAATAATCAAGAAATAGTTTTAATATAGTTGGAGCTCATTCAACCGTTTAGTCAGACTTGGATGTGTCCAACAACCAAAACTAAGGATTGACCTCTGACTCCAACTATATTAATCATAAACTAATTCCATGGTTTGAACATGTTGAGGTTCAAGCCGGGCATGGATGTGTCCATCAACCCAAACGAGAAACAAAACTCCGGTTCTAACCATATTAATGGAAGGTGTTGGCCTTAATATTTTGTAAGGGGTTTTGGGTCTCATCCTTTTCTTTCTAAGCACATTCATGACATATAATTATGTCATGTACTAACGATTTCCTTAATAAAGTATGTATGTGACTTAATTTATTAAGTCTCATTAATTGAATTAGGAACCGGATTTCTTTATTCCAATTTCATACTTTAATCAAGGAATTGTTTTGGGAAACAATTTCCTAAATTGTCATAATCAATTTCGGAAATAATATGTTTAAGACTTTGATTTCTCTAAATCAAATCTTATTAAATTAAGAGATAGATTCCCTTAATTCAACCACATATTATTTTCATGAAAATCTTATTTAAGGAAATAAACTCTATAGGAAACAATTTTCCTAATTAATTTTGGAGACAACAATTTGTAAGAAATCAAATAAGGAAATTATCATTTGAGAATCACCTCAAAATTTTCCATGATTTGATCACATATTTTATTTATGGACTAATTAATTATAACAAATTATTTTCTTTGGGTGGCTCCTCGAGGCTCAGATACCCAAAGAAAAGAAATTTGTCGTAAATCTAATTTGGCCAGCTCCCCGAGGTGTAGCCAAATTAAACTTGACAATTCTTATTCAAAATAGGAAATTAAATTACAACAACTAACTTTAATTTGGGTGGCTCCCCGAGGCACTCTCCAAAGTAAAGAATTTTGTTAATAATTTAAAAACCAATTCGAATTTAATTGTCAATTAATGTTCCATAAATTTGTCTAGACTTTCTTGAAAGAAAGTGCCCAAAATTGCGAGCTTTCCATAAATGGAAAGTTTCCAAAAAAAAACTTTCAGAATATTTGTAAGTTTCTGGTATAAAGAAAACTTACATATTTCCAAAATTGGAAAATTTCCTAAAATAGGAAAATTCCAAAATTGAAAAGTTTCCAAAAATGGGAAGTTTTCACAATTATCATAAAATTTCAGAAATAGGGATATTTCAAGAGTTTGCGAAATTTCATGATAATTATGAAATTAATTATCATAACAGTGGTATCAGCAGCTCTGATACCACTGTTGGGACTGGGTGCATGTTGACATGGATGCGGGTTCGTAATTTTAAAATTAATTACGTGCAGCGGAAGATTTAGCATAAATAATTTCTCAAATTATTTAACCACACATCTAGCATGCAACCTTATGTTGTGTAGACATGATCATATATTTAAAATTTTGCAGAAACGTAAACTAATTTACTTGTTACCTCGCGTAACTCGAAGAAAGGGACGAGATCCAACCGTAAGCATCCCTTAGAAGCTCCGCCTCTATTCGCGTCCACGCCGAGTTTTCTTCGGGATGACTTCGCAAAGCCACGAGTTTCGTGCCGACAAGAACTACTAGATTCTCCAAAGGCACGACAAGAATACCAAGAGAGAGATGGAAAGACTAACCACCAAAAGAAGAACGGAATCAAGATTCCGGGAAGAAGGAAGGAGTTGCGCCCACTTCTTCTTCTTGCGGTAGCTTCTTGGTGGCCAAAGGTGGCTGATCGCCGGAGCTTGGATGCCGGAGAAGGAGGCCGGTGGTGGTTGTAGCTCATGGCAAAAGGGGTTCTCCTTTTAGGGCCGACGACACTAGAGGAGGGAGAGGGAGAGAAGGAGAGAGAGAGGGCTTATTTCTTGATCTCTTAGATTAATTTCCAAGCTTTGTCTTGGTTCCTTTATATAGTAGCCTCTCAATCGCCAAGTCTCCTTTTTATGGAATAAATTTTCATGAGAAATTTATCATATAAATTTTTCTATGATTTATTCCATCAAGCCAAGTTTTTATCATAATTTAATTTATAATAAAAACAACCATGTCTCCCTTTTTTATTATGGATAATATATAAATTTTTATAAACCGAAATTTGGTTTATTATTTTCATGAAAATTAAAATAAACTTTGAATAGTTTATTTTATAAAATCAATTATGAATTGATTTTTCCATGATAAGAAAAATTTATATAATAAATTTCTTGTGAAAACTTATTATGATAATTGTGAGAACTTCCGATGCCCCTGGCGAAGGAGGGCCGCTGGCGAAGAAACTGAAAGGTTTATCTTGAGTCCTTAAAGAAGAATGCATCCGATGCCCCATCCTCTTCAGGCATCTTCGTTATTGAATGTCACTCTATTTCCTCGTACACCTGGGTACTTGATACTGGGTGTGGCTCACATATATGTAATGACATAAAGGGGCTAAGGAATAGAAGAAGACTCGTCAAGGGAGAAGCGAATTTGCGAGTTGGAAATGGAGCAAAGATTGCTGCTGTTGCCATCGGAACATATTTACTAAAGCTCCCTACTGGACTTGTCTTAGAATTGGATAATTGTTATTTTGATCCTTCGTTAATAAAGAACATTGTATCTATTTCATGCTTGAAAGAAAAGGGTTATCATTTAACTTTTAGTAACAATTGTTGTTACATAACTTTAAATAGTGTTCTTTATGGGACCGGAACTTTGTGCAATGATATCTACACGTTAGATTTATCTGGTGACATTTTCAATATCGAAGTTAGCAACAAACGTGCTCGAATAGATAATCAAATAGACTCCTATACGTGGCATTGTCGTCTTCGCCATATAAGTAAGAAACGCATGACCAAATTACACCGATGTGGAATTCTGGAATCATTTGAACCCGGTTCATTTGATACATGCGAATCATGCTTAAAAGGCAAGATGGCCAAATTACCTTCACAGCATGAGAGAATTTGTGATGAATTCACAACTAGTGATTATCTCTACATGTGCAATTGTGAAGTATTGAAATTGTCCCTAGTCGATGAATTGATAAATACGGACACTATCAATCCTGTTGAGACTAGCATGGGTTATTCTCTAATCAGCTGATTCTCACTGGCTGGAGACATTGGGATGTCCGGAGATAAACATGAATGCTAGTTAAGGGAACTAGTTCATTGGAGTGACTGGCTGTAAAACTTCATATGGTAATCTACATATAGATATGTTAATGAAGTTCTTACTGCAGCTTAAGTGCGATGTTCCTTTGACTTGCGGTGTTCAAGTCATCTTGGTCATGGAAACTTATACTTTGACATCTTAAGCAAGCATCTCTAAGGAGGTGTGGACCCAGGATTGTTGGGTATAAGCCGAAGTACCCGAAGATGTTTAAACAGCCTACAAAGGATTCACCACTCCTTGCAAGGAGATGTATACCCAAGGCCTATCGTCGGATTGTTACTCGAAACCTCTGGCCAGAGCATCACATGTTCAGAGTATGAATCTCTCAGATACATGAGAGTAACTAGAATCCGTAGGACGAGAAAAACATTGCTTGGGCTCGGTGTGACGTAGTCAGCCTAGTGGGGACTGACACACATAGACCGTGTCCTGAACCAAGTGGGTATAAGATGGTGAAGGGAATGAGGCACGATTCATTATAGCTGCTGAAGGGTTTCAGAATTATTTCTGAGGTCAACCGTTGATCTTTCGATTAATTGGGGATCATGATGTACTACTAGGTGCCACTCATAATCGTTCTATAATTGGTTAATTATAGACGGCCAACATAAATCGAAAGCCTATTTA
The DNA here is from genome assembly GCA_024364735.1 of Boesenbergia rotunda. Lineage (NCBI taxonomy): Eukaryota > Viridiplantae > Streptophyta > Magnoliopsida > Zingiberales > Zingiberaceae > Boesenbergia > Boesenbergia rotunda. Next base: position 52,807 of record JAGFNQ010007083.1, on the reverse strand, counting down.
GCCACACGCACTACGAGTAATCCGAGGGATTTAAAACGAGTTGAAAATTGGATTTTCCGATCAAGAGAGATAAGTTGAATCTGAATTTTTCAGAGACGCATCGGAAGCTTAAAATGACTAAGTCTTTTGAAGGCTTATTAGACGAATTAAATGAGTTTAATTCGTATGGTATAAGCTTGGGTTTAGCAGGCCAAAGAGGGTCCCCACCCTCTTTGTTTGGTCGGCCACATTAAAAGGGGAGAACCAAATTGTTTGGTTCAAATTATAAAATAAATCGAGCGTGGTTTGTTTTATAAAATTATGGATAATATATAAATTTTTATAAACCGAAGTTTGGTTTATTATTTTCATGGAAATTAAAATAAACTTTGAATATTTTATTTTATAAAATCAATTATGAATTGATTTTTCTATGATAAGAAAAATTTATATAATAAATTTCTTGTGAAAATTTATTCCATAATAAAAGGGGAGACATGGTTGTTTTTATTATAAATTAAATTATGATAAAACTTGGCATGATGGAATAATTCATAGAAAAATTTATATGATAAATTTCTTATGAAAATTTATTTCATAAAAAGGAGACTTGGCGATTGAGAGGCTACTATATAAAGAAACCAAGGCAAGGCTTGGAGATTTAATCTAAGAGATCAAGGAATAAGCCCTCTCTCTCTCCCTCTCTCTCCCTCCTCTAGTGTCGCCGGCCCTAGAGGCTCTCCCTTTGTTGCCGTGAGCTTCATCCACCAAGCAGCTACCGTGAGAAGAAGAAGAAGCGAGCGCGACTCCTTGCTCCCCGGAATCTTGATTCTGTTCTTCGTTTGGTGGTTAGTCTTCCCATCTCTCTCTTGGTATTCTTGTCGTGCCTTTGGAGAATCTAGTAGTTCTTGTCGGCACGAAACTCGTGGCTTTGCGAAGTCATCCCGAAGAAAACTCGGCGTGGACGCGAATAGAGGCGGAGCTTCTAAGGGACGCTTACGGTTGGATCTCGTCCCTTCCTTCGAGTTACGCGAGGTAATAAGTAAATTAGTTTACTTTCTGCAAAATTTTAAATGTATGATCATGTCTACACAATATAAGGTTGCATGCTTAGATGTGTGGTTAAATAATTTGGGAAATTATTTATGCTAAATCTTCCGCTGCACGTAATTAATTTTAAAATTACGAACCCGCATCCATGTCAACATGCACCCGGTCCCAACAGTGGTATCAGAGCTGATTAGAGAATAACCCATGCTAGTCTCAACAGGATTGATAGTGTCCGTATTTATCAATTCATCGACTAAGGACAATTTCAATACTTCACAATTGCACATGTAGAGATAATCACTAGTTGTGAATTCATCATAAATTCTCTCATGCTGTGAATTGTATTGCGGACATTCAATAAATGAGTTTATGATCTCAATCAAATACACAAATATGTACACTCAAATAGTGAATATTCATTGATTAAAATAAATGATTACAATCATAAGGCGATTGCCTTAGGACACTTCTCTCACAATACTAACAGCCGGGTCCTGGTGAGTGAAGCCAGGTGTTGAAAAGTCCTAATTCGGAAGAGGTGGGTGAAAAGTCCTAGCTTGGAGGGCTAGGTGAAAAGTCCTAGCATGGAGGGCTAGGTGAAAAGTCCTAACTTGGAGGGTTAGGTGCAAATTCCTAACTTGGAGGGTTAGGTGCAAAATCCTTAGCTTGGAGGGCTAAGGTGGATGAAATCCTAGCTTAGAGGGCTAGGTTGGAGCCCCTGGATCGGTCTGGTGACCAATCAGGGAGTTGGCACGGTGCTCCTTCGTGGATCGGTCTGGTGACCGATCCAGCGATGACTGATCGATCTGGTGACCGATCAGGGAGTATACGTTTCACTCACTAAACGACTCTTGATCGGTCCAGTGACCGATCAGGGAGCACTCAGTGAGTTGAGTTCCCCTACTGATCAGGTTCTGAACGGTCTGGTGACCGATCAAAGACTCAGGATTTAATCAGACCTGGACCAATCAGGATGGAGCCTGATTGGTCTGGGAGTGGCCTGATTGGTCTAGTGATCGATCAGGCTGGAGCCTGATTGGTCTAGTGACCGATCAGGCTGGAGCCTGATTGGTCTGGGGACCGATCTGGAGTGTGCAGCAGATTGCTGGATTGGTCTGGGGACCAATCAGGAGTATGCAGAAGACTGCTGGATCGGTCTGGTGACCGATCAGGCTCCTCCCTGATCGGTCTGGTGACCGATCAAGAGCAGAACTTTAATTCAAATAAGCTGTCAGAAGCTCTGATCACGTCTATTTTCACTACCGATTCTCTGTTACTTGCTGATTTCTTTTTGATATGCATTGCTAAGCCTCTGTTTGAGTGTGCAGGTGATAGCAGGTGATTCAAACACTCAAGGAGGGTCAATGAGAGGCTTTCCTTGGAGCAGGTTTGTTTGTTTCTCCTTCTCAGGTTTCAACAGCAACTGGAGCAGCTGACAACTGACGGAGACTCAGCTGGAGAGGAGGTTTTCAGTGGACTGAGTGCTCAGGAAGGTCAGTGGGTTCAGGCTGGCTCAGTGGATGCTGATGAAGCTTACGATGGTGAGAGGGAGCTTAAGAGACAAAGCTGGATGCAGAGGAGCGGTGGCGAACAAGACAGAAACTTGGGAAGTTTGGCTGGGCTGTGTTCGTGCTCTCTGTTGCTTTGTGCTTGAGCGATCTTGTTACATCTTTGTGAGCTTGTCTTCTCGAGTGTCTCTGTGCTTAACTTGTATCTTCTTGAGATCACTTGTGGAGAGGTTTCTCCACCGAGAAGGAGGCTGCTACTATCCGGAGTTCACCGGGGCCTGATCTGCCGACGATCAAGGGATTGCCCACCTCACGGGCACGCCAAGGAGTAGGGGCAAGTTATCCCCGAACCTTCTATATCGAGGTGTTAGCGTCGGTTTGCTTTCCTTTGCTTTGGGTTTTGTTTTTAGTTTTCTGTTTCTGCATTTGCTTCCGCTGCCTAACTCTGAAGTGCAGAATAGATTTGAAAAGTTCAAAAGTTTTGTGTCCGACTAGATTCACCCCCCCCCTCTCTAGCCATCCGGGTTCCAACACCTGAGACCACCTCGGGAGGGTATGCGCCTGGGACCCCCCTAGGCCAAAAGAGCCCGAGATCACCTCGGGGTAGTGGAGCCCAAGGAGCACGCGAACTCAAGTAATGGTCCCCCTTTCTTCGGATCTGCGGATAATCATCACCAATTATTATGGGATAATCATGACCCATAATTACTGCAACAGTACAGATTTAATGGCTGTGTGGACCGTTGCGAGGGTTATCCCATAAACGACAATTAGGGGGGATGTGGCAGAGATCGTGGAGACACATGTGACCGCCGCCTCAGGTATAAAAGGTACTCCAACCCCTTCAGTAAAGGGGGTACGGACTATTTAACTTGCTCATTTTTCCTTACTTCTTTCCATCTACAAGACTGAGGCACTGACTTGAGCGTCGGAGTGGGCTCCACTGGACAACCTCCGATGTGTTCCTATTAACGCTTGTGTTAATCTCCCAGGTGGAAGTTCTTCCTCTAGCGTTAGCATCTGTGTAGGCAGAACCCTGGTGGCTGGCCGTCGACGTCGATTCCTTCCGGAACAAGTTTGGCGCCATCTGTAGGAAACCAGTAAAGCGCCAGAAGGAGCACCGATGGTAGAGCCGGTGGGACAATCCATCGTCCTAACGAAAGAGGAACTAGATCGCTTGGTGGCCAACGCCGTCAAAGGGGCGCTTGAACAACACCAGATCGAGCAGGCCGTTTCACAGCGAGTTGCTTCTGTTCAGGAGGAGATCCCCAGAATCTCCATCTCGCACCCCCAACCAAGGAGATCTGTCTCACCATCGGAGAGACACGCCGGAGTAGTTTTGGACCATCGGAGGGATTCTCCCGGAGATGTGGAGAAGGCCAACTCAGTAGCGTCCAGAGCGCTGAGACAGGAAGATGGACCAGGGAAGAGGGACGAACTTAAGGCCTCCCTAAAGGTTCCCTCTACCCCTTTCTTATAGGAGATTGTAGAAGACCCCATGTCGAAGCAGTTTCACGGGCCTGAGATTGCTGATTATGACGGGAAGTCAGACCCTGAAGATCATGTCTGTAAATTCGAGAACGCGACATTCTTGCACCAGTACACCGATGGTGTGAAGTGCCGGGTGTTCTTGAACACCCTATCGGGAGCAGCCCAACGATGGTTCCAGAGGCTGCCCCTGGGTTCTATCAACTCCTTCCTGGAATTTAGAGCCGCCTTCCTTCACCATTTCGCCAGCAGTCATCGTTATCAAAAGACGACATTAAACTTATTTGCTCTCAAGCAAAAGCCGAAGGAACCACTCAAGGAGTACATCCAGAGGTTCAACCGGGGGCTCTCGGAGGGGTATTTCTTCTGATCTCTGGTGAAGAAGCCACCCACCAGTTTTGATAACTTGCTAGGGTGTTCCGTGAAGCACGTCAACGTGGAAGAAGTGCAATAGGCCCGTCGCAAGGAACCAGCTGGGGTCCCTCCTCAAGCCGCTACATGGTCAGAAAGGAGGGAACCTCCGGCTCTAGCCCGAGGAAAGGATCTCCGCCTGGGGAAGGATCAGTGAGTTGGTAAGCGGAAGCTGGTCGAGATAGTGGACACCGAGCTGCCAGAGCCACTGATGAAGTACTACGACTTCGACGGCAGTACGACACACTCCACCGAAGAGTGTCATGCCCTGAAGAAAAAATTAAGTGAGGAAGTAGACACCAAACCTCAGAGGAGGTGGAAGAAGATGGGGTATCGCCAATGGTCTCCTTGGCGAAGCCTTTCACCTCGACAACGACATTTGGTAGAGAATGAGATCGGATATAGGTCTCGGTCACGTTCATGGGGGAGGAGTCGGGGAGATGCACCCCGCAGGTCTCCCTCATTAGAAAGGGACACTAGGAAGGGCAAGACCCCTACACATGGCCTGCCCTAGGGACACATGGGGGTGATCTCCGGAGGGCCAACCGGGGGAGATTCCCATCGGGCCAGGATGGCTCACACCTGGTGGCTGGAGAACTATGCAATTGGGACGAGTTGGAGCCAGGATCACGTCCCTACGATCTCTTTTAGCCCGGAAGATTTGGAAAGGGTAGAAGCTCCCAATGAAGATGCACTGGTGATCCATGCATGCATCGCCAATTATGAGGTCAAGCGTATCTTCGTGGATACAAGAAGTTTCATGAACATCCTGTACAAGGCTGCTCTGGACCAGATGCAGATCGACGATGATGAACTACTTCCGGTTTTGACCCCACTATTCGGCTTCATCGAGTACCGAGTACATCCGATAGGGCAAATTACCCTATCGCTGTCGTTGGGAAGCGATGTGCTAGAGAGGACCAGGAGGACCCCCTTCTTGGTGTGGAGGCTCCCTCCTCCTACAATGCCATCTTGGGTCGTTCGACTCTCAGTGTCTTCCAGGCGGTGGTCTCTGTCAACCACCAGAAAATAAAATTCCTGGTAGGCGACCAAGTGGCGGAAGTTAAGGGGGCAGTTGGTGTCTCGACATTGTTAAAGTGGGGAAGTCAGGTCGGAGTCCCGAGAAAACCCGAGGGGGCAAGAAGGTTAACCGGAGGAAGCTACCATCCACAGGAGGATAGGGACATAAAGCCGAAGAGGTCAGGGCCGACCAAATATCTCTAACCCTGTCAACCCCGGTAAGAATTTGTGAGACATGCTATGTACTTGCCTGCGTTGTTAAATACTGAATTTTAAGGGGTTAAAAATTAAAAATTTAAAAATTAGGGAGCGATTTGTAAATAGGTGAATTTGGAGGGCCTTTTTGCAAAAACCCAAAACTAATTTTAAAACCCTAAACTTTTCCCCCGATCCCTGTTTCATTTTTGCCCCGACACCGCCCTCTCCTCCCCGATTTCCTTTCTGTGCCCGACGTCGCCGAGCCATAGCCCGACGCCACCCTCTTCGAGCACGCGGAGCACGCCACGGGAGCGCCGTCTCCGAGCTCTAGCAACACACACGAAGCCCTCCTCTTGTTCCCAATCGCCAGCCACCATTGTTCCCTCTTCACCGTGACCCCTTTCTCCAGGCCGAACATCTTCTCCGGCAGAGTTAGCTTGTAGCTGATTGGAGCGAAACAGGGAAGGGAAGAGAGTAGCGATTGGGTTGCGGATTGAGGATTTCGTTCGGCACTTCACTGTGGTAAGGTGTTCTGGTAGCTAAGATTGGACTTTTCGAATTGAATTGCTTTGTGCTAGGTTTTGTGCTTCTAATTTCTATCAAGAAGTTTTGGTTAGGAAATTTGATTTGGGTTTCAAATTCGAGTTGCTTTGATTTAGTGGATGTTGGCTTAGGTCTGAGTTGGAGGGGTCGTGTGGAGGACATTATATTCGGATTGGGTTCTTGCTATTCTTGCCATGAGTTTTGTGGGTTGCTATTAGAATGCAATCTCAATTCTGTAGAGTTTATTCTTTAGCTCAGAATTTGTTTTGATTTGCGTGAACCTGTAGATTTCTGTATTTGATTTGTTTTTTTAAAGCCAAATCTTGGTTGGAAGGTTCTGAGGCTATATGTTCATTTGGAATTTTTGTGGCCAAATGATACACATGGTTGGTGCCTTATTGCCGTGAGAGATTTTTGGGATTGCGTTTATGATTTTGATGTTGTTGGATCTGTTCATAGGGACTTCCGTAAGCTCTATTTAGGGTATGTTTTAGGTTGTGTTTCGGTAAAGTGTAGATCTTGGAGTTGATTTAATTTTGAGGGGTTATTAGTTGAGTCTTGGTGGATTCTTACCGTAAGCATCAAAGAGGAAATGAGTTGTTTTGATTAGGTTTGATGGCTACAAAGTTTAACTAGACATTAGTGTTGAGTTTAATATAGGATTAAAACTATAATGAACGTAATCATGACGATTCGGTTAACTATGAGTTAATCATCTAATTTGGATTAATACAAATATGGTTTAAGGGTTTGTTTAGCTAGATACTATTAATTATGTTCTTTGATACAGGATGCTAGTTGGTTGTGGATTATTTGGACTGGAGCTTCTTTTGCATACGCATTGTATTTTAAGGCGGGTAATTCTCCTTTGTACTCTAGTAGTTTTTTTTTTATCTTAATTCATGACTTGTTATGTCTAAATAGGTCTGCTTGACCTTGTTTCTTGTTGATGTTTATTTTATATCGCCTGTTGATACTTTCTTGTTTGACCTTCGAGTTTAATCCAAACTTCGTATCCGTACAGTCTCTCATTGGTTTTCTATTTTGTAAAGTACCGATCGTATGCGAGTACTTAGTTGTTCATTAAACACCACTAGGATGGTTGGTATTAGAGACACCCTACCTAGTAGTTTAGTTGCATATTCATTGCTTTTTGGTTGCTTTTTGGTACTTGTTATTTTTGTTGTTGCATCGTTTGTTATTCGGTTGTTTGTGCATATTGGTATCATGCACCATACCTGCACTGTTGCATACTAACGACTGTTGGGCTTCCATATGGTTAAGTCATTGTCAGTCATCTAGTTGCTTTGTCACTCAACCACTTGTTGTGGTAGTTGCTAGAGTGGGAGCAACCGTCCTTTTACGCCACACTCGACCACTTATGTATAGTGGATGTTAGAGTTGTAAGCAAACAGTTGACACCCTCACCGTTGTTTCTGAGGGATATCAGAGCTGTTGATAGCTCCCCCTTTATATCGGGGTTTTGGAGTAGTTGGCTCCCCAGCATCCTGTCCACTCAACCACATATATCTGTGGTATTTGTTGGAGTGTGTATAGTTGTCACAACCCTACCCATTCAGCCACACAGATGTGGTGTGTTGGCGGCTTGACTGGCATCAGGGGTGACACATGTCATTGCATCATATGCATCTATTGCATTGCACTTTCTTATGTTTGTTGCATTTATATTAGCTATGGTTGCTGCATTTGGTTGACATGCATATTTGTTTGACACTATGCTATGTCGGATGTTTTCACGTTGTTTTATACTTGTTTTGAGTTTATCTATTTTCTTAGAGACTATATACTATTGTACTCTATTGTTTCATATACCCTTTGATGTCATGCTATTGTCTATTCATATACCCGCTGAGTCCGCCCAGATTCACCACCTCTGCTTCCTATTTTTGTTTTAGGTAGCAGGTAGTTCCATTACTTGGAGCCAGGAGAGGATTTAGTTGTCAGTCCCACGTTGTCGAGTTTGTTTCCATATTTGGGTTATTATCATAGTACTTTATTTCTGTATTTTCGTTGTTTTCGCATTTTTATTTCCTAGACTGGATATGTTTTATTCGTCTGATTTTGTCATAGTAGAGATATATTCATTTTTGGACTCATGATGGAGTTCGTCGGTAGTTCGGATTTCCATTAGCTGTATTTCCGCTAAAAGACAATAACGGTTTTCTAGCGTTCAAGTTCAGTTTATTTTTATCATTTATATTGATATAAAATGCGTGGTTGTGCCGTTATTTTTTGTTATGATGGCTGAGCCATCTTTTATGTTGTGAGATTATGTATTATTAGTTCCAACTTGTCCGCCGTACAGGGGAGATGCTGCCCGATTTTCGAGTAAGCATATACCTCTGGGGGCGTGACATGTGTATTCTTATTGCCTTGCAGTGAATTCATGAAATAAATAAGATGTGTCAT
>JAGFNQ010007083.1:0-40351 GCA_024364735.1 Boesenbergia rotunda | reverse complement strand
AATTCTTCTGAAGGGAGTAGGTGAGGAGCATTCCCCGTAAGAGGGAAATTAGGCATCGGTTCGACCTAGGGTTCCATTTGGGAAACCCAAAGTCAGAACCCAGATAGCCTAGGTTGTAAATAATGTCTAACATATATTGTACATTTGCTTCTTGTGTTTTGGAACTAACCCTGGTTGCAGGAAACGAAGGGACTGTGTTTCTGCAGCTCAGGCACCTCATTGGAAGGAGGCACCTCACTGGGCTAGGCGCCTGTAAGGATACAGGCGCCCCAATGCAAGGCCAAACCGAGACGATCGAAGCAAACTGCCACGAAAGCCATTAGACCAAGTCATGCTAGGCGCCTGTGTCCATACAGGCACCCCAGTCAGCTCAGGCACCTCAATGAAGGGGATAAGCGCTGACCGAGCCTGCGGATTGGAGTTCGCGTAGGAGAGGCCACATGTAGGCGCCCCCTTCAACACAGGCACCCAGGAGTCGACTATAAAAGGGTGTTCACCCCCAAGGCTTCATAACAACTTGCTCAATTCACTTTCAACACTTTCGCTCAAGCGCTACGCTCCAGCACGCTCTGCATTCGCAATTCAAGTGCTGACGACGACCCGCTGCTCCGAAATTTCATCTACTTCAGTCGTCGATAAAACTGTTAATTTTCTTAAGTGTTGTAACTGCTTTTTCCGATTCTATATCTGTACTCGAAACTGTAATCAATTTTGCGAATATAAAATTGTCCAACGTAAACGGTCAAGGATCGTGGGCCATGGAGTAGGAGTCGACCGCGACTCTGAACCAAGTAAAACAAATCATGTTAGCGACTTTGTTTTACTATTTCCGCTGCGTATTTCTCTTAAATTGTCCGAAAATTTTCGATTGATATTCACCTCCCCCTCTATCGATTTACTCCGATCCAACAAGTGGTATCAGAGCGGGTGGCTCAAACTTGGTGCAACCACCAGTTTGAGAAGTTTTTTTCGGATTTACGAATTTTTTTCTTTTCGCTCGAATTTTCTCGTTAATCAAGGTTGGTGCAACACCACTCGATCTTTTCGTTATTATTAAGTTCGTCCCGCACTACTAATCCAAGACTCAGTCTTGGAACAAGTTTTTTTGTTATTTCTTTTTCAGTAAATCCTAATGGCCATGCAAGAGGGATACAGCACTGTCAGACCTCCTCTTTTCAGTGGAGAAGACATCTCTTACTGGAAAAGTAGGATGGAAGTCAACCTGAAAACTCAGGTGGGCATGTGGATAATCATCCAATCTAGGCTGGAAATTCCCAAGAACGCACAAGGTGTGGCGCAACATTATACCAAGTGGGACGCCTCACTAAAGAAGAAAATCGAGGCTGATGCAAAGACAACCCAGACTTTGCAATGCGGCTTAACCAAGGAGGAGCTGAACCGGGTGGGACCCTTCAACAGCGCGAAGGAGCTTTGGAACAAGATGATCGAGCTGCACGAAGACACTTCCGACACGAGGATCAGCAAAAGAGATCTGTTGCTGAACAGACTCTACACAAACAAGATGCACGACGGTGAGACTGCAGCTCAGCTTCACGCCAGAATCCAGGAGCTGATGAACGGGCTGCACACGATAGGTCACAAGGTTGAAAATCGTGACCTAATCAGTTATACATTAAATTCTTTTCCAAGAAACTCACGGTGGGCATCTATGGTAGATGCCTATAAAGTTTCAAGGAATTTGTTTGAAATTAAATTAGATGAACTCTTTTCCGAATTAGAACTGCACGAACAGACTAACACTACCTTGACCGAGAAAGGTATAGTCTTTGTTGCAGGAAAATCTCAAGGAAAAGCCCCCAAGAAGAAGCCTCAACCAGCACCCGAGACCGACTCAGACTCAGAATCAGAAGATAGCGAAGGGGATCGACCCAAGCTGGTTCGGCTAGCTCGAGATTACTACAAGGAACTCAAGTACCAAACGAGCAAGAAGAAATCAAGCCGAAGAAAGGAAGATCCTGCAGAACTTCAACAAGCTCAAAGAGCAAGACTAATGTCACCTGCTACGAATGCAACAAAAAGGGACATTTCATGTCAGAGTGCCCCAATATGAAGGAAACAAAGAAGGCACGAAGAAAGAAGGCTCTCCAAGCCACTTGGGATGAATCCTCTGATAGATCGCTTGCGTACGCTAGAGGGGGGGTGAATAGCGCTTCTTCGATTCTTTTCACCTACGTTGTTAGTTTGCACAGCGGAATATATAATAAAACAAAACTAACAATGAATAACAACGCTAACAAACCGAATTTACTTGGTATCCACCCGGACGGGTGACTAATGCAAGAATCCGTCGGTGGATCACTCCCCGGATAACCTCCGGCTAGCCCTCGTCACTCCTTGTGGGTGGAGAAACCTCGCCACAACACCTTGGACACTATCTGGGCACAAAAGACTACTAACTCACTTTACCCAAGCAAGTTTCGTCAAGAATCTCAGCCACCACGAAGTCCTCTTTAAATAGGACTCGGCTTGAAACCCTCGCTAGGGCAGTCGACTGGTGCCACCGAAATTCGACCGTTGCACCCCTAACGTTCGAATTCTCAGCCAACTCACCAGCCACCTACTAGTCGACTGCCCCCAGGGCAGTCGACTGGTCCCCGGCCAGAACCCTTCTGTGAGCTCCATCAGTCAACTACCCCCAGGCCAGTCGACTGGTCTACTCACCCACCTAAGGTTACCCTTCCTGAGTACATTTCACTCCGCACTCAAACCCTAGGATTTCCCGAGTACAATCACACAACACTCGTACCCTCACGACTCAACTGACTCCTCATCCGCAGCCTCGACTATTGCCTTCGCGCCCTCTTCATCTTCGGCTCCCGTCCCTCGGATGCACGCAAGCCTCCAGCTTGCCTCCATGCCATCCTTCACGCATGCCTCGAAGTCCGCGCCCATCATCTCATCGTCCCTGCTCTCCAAAGTCCCTCAGGTGCACATAAGCCTCCAGTTTATCTCCATGCCACCCTTCACCGTACCGAGGCCATCCAGTTAAGTCCATATGTGTAACATGTACAACCTGCACACTCAACATACACATATGAGATAACAAGGGTAAATCTAACTTAAACCCTTTGCCCAAACATCAAAACACTTGGTCACTCCGAACCACAGATTGACTCAACAATCTCCCCCTTTTGATGTTTGGCAATACGCTTAAGTTAGGGAAACAAGATAATATTCAATACCAAAACCATGCTAAACAAATGCATATGCAAAGCATACATGGATCATATCCCAAGGCATCCCACACCTAACCCTCCAAGTTAGGACTTTTCACACCTAGCCCTCCATGCTAGGACTTTTTACACCTAGCCCACCAGGTTAGGACTTTTCACACCTAACCCTCCAAGTTAGGAATTTTTCACACCTAACTCTCCAAGTTAGGAATTTTCTACACCTAACCCTCCAAGTTAGGATTTTTCACCAAGCTCCCCCTACACTGGACTTACAAAGGCTTTTTAAGAACCTCTCCCAGGTTCCCCTTACGCCAAGAACGGAGCAACCATACTCCCCCTTAATCTCAGCTCCTCCTAAACCTAGGGTTTCTAGCAAAGGTGTTTAGTTTCCCAACTTAAACCCAAACTTCTCCCCCTTTGCCTAACATCAAAAAGAACTCAACAATATTTCAATTATTAGTTCTTTTAATCCCTAATGATCCTAAACAACGTGTACTAACCCCCCATACACTGGTTTTCCATCATTTGGACCCATGTCAACTGCTGGATGCCCACACCAGCCCTGACCAGTCGACCGCCACTGTTGGCAGTTGACTGATACTCTGAAATTCAGTCTTTCTGGCCAATTTCAGAATTGCGCCAGAAATTCCACAATTCTCCAAAAATTCTCAAATTTTGTGGAGAACATTATGGTACCTATACCTACTTGGGAAAAATATATTTCACCATGTATCTATCACCGTTCCCAAGTTGGACACAAAATCCAAAAATTTTCTATGAAAATTAAGGCAAACAAGGAGGCAACCTCCCCCTTAACCTATGTCTTCTCCTAATTTTCAATTTTCCTAGGTGAAGTTCTACTCAACTTAACACCCTAACACCAAGTTAAGTTCTACCCAACCTAACAACCAAGTTCTTCTCCCTTTGGACACCATTAAAGGATTGCCCCATGCAACCTTAACCCTAGTGCCAAAAAGAACTCAACAAAACCCAGAAATATCTAAAGGTTTGCAAGCACATTTGCTAGGATATACCCTATCCTAAAGAAATATGATTTCATGAAAACCACAAATGTGCTTGACTTTTGGTACAATCTCTATTTTCCTAAAAGGTTTGACATTTTGTATCAATTTTCAACTTCATTCATGATTCCTTGTGTTTATCAACTCTAACCATTATTAATTTGCACAAGGAATTGTCCTCAATTTTTCCTTTTTATCTCTAACTCCTAGATGCACATAAAAGGCTTATCAAACTTTCCATTGGATAACACTTTATTCAAGAAATGTGAACTCATAATCAGGAATTTTAAACCAAATCTATATCCTATAATCCAATTTTGTAATTTCTCAACATTCAAAATGCCTTTTATCCTTAACCCTACTGACCAGTTGACTGCCCCTGGGGCAGTTGACTAGCAAACCTTACAGAATGGTCCCAGGGCTAAATTCACTTCGGATCAGTCGACTGCCCCCAAGGCAGTCGACTGATACCTGAATTCAGGTTTTCAGCCCAATTTCAGAAATGCCTAGATAATTCCACAAATCTCCAAAAATTATAAAATTTCGTGGGGAGATTTGTGGGGCCAATGTACACTTGGAAAAAATACGTTTCCAAACAAATGTACTCCGGATCCCAAGCTTGACACGAAACTCAACTTTCTCTAAAATGTATCAATTAGACTTCTCCCAAACCTCAGTGTATCTTCTAATACTTGGCCATGATACATTTTTAGCACTGAATTATATGGTATTTGCCCATTAAACCTTAATTTTATCAATTATAACCTCATTTTCATCTTTTTCTCCATAAATTCCCCTTTTTAATGTGTCAACCCCTAGGATTAAGACTTACCCAAGTCTTCCAACCCTCTTTGGCACAATTCACCTAATTTCCTAGGAGATAAACTCTTGAGATCCATTTACCATGGACCCCAAAAGCTCTTAGAGCTCCCCCTTGAGCTCTGAGCCCTAGCCACCTCCCTTGGTGACTCTACCCACACTAGACTACACCGGTGTGCCCCTGGTGACTCTTGGCCTACAAAATGAACCTTCTTAACCTTAGACACCTTGTCTTTGGTTAAGTTGTTCCTTCTACCCTCAAATGGCATCCTCTTGCCATTTTTGGTCTTCTCCTTCTTGCCATGATTATATGCTTCCCCAGCATACTTCATTTTGTTGGCCTTGGAGGTCTTAGACCGGTAACCCAAACCCGATCTATCATAGTTAGATTTTAAACTACCCAACACCATATCTAGACCCTTTGATCCAACCGTGAATCTTTCTAGGGTCTTTTCTAATTTATCAAGCCATGCCCTCAAGGCTTAATTTTTCTTTTCTAGACCTTTAACCTTGGAGTCCATATGTCCACTTTGGACATTCCTAGAACTACCCATTTTCCTAGGCACATTTCTTCCCTTTTCGAGATTAGTGTCATGATCCTTAGGTACAAAGGTCCTAGATTTTCCATGAATGCATGCTTTTCCTAGGGTTTTGATCTACCTTATTATCCCTAGTCCTATCATTATATCTAAAACCATGATTTTACACAAATAAGCAGTTTTCATTAATCCTAGCATGCATGGATGAATGATTACCATGATTTTTAACATTCATAGAGGAACTAACATTTGAATTGCACTTTTATTTAAGGTTAGGGATTACCTCCCTTACCCTTGTAGTTCCTCCTTGATGTGAGCTACTCTTCTTTCTTTGCTCTTTCTCCCATCTCCTCAAGTGCTCCATTTTCTTTAGCTCACCTTTCTTTGGGCACTTGGTGTGGTAGTGCCCTAGCTCACCACACGTGAAGCATCGAATCTTCATTTTCTTCTCCTGGGCTTCTCCATTCCTATAATTCATGTTAGACTTAAATCGAATGGACCCGGGTTTAGAGAGTACCTCCTTTTTCTTACCTAGAGGGCACTTATCCTTGTAGTGCTCCTTTTCGTGGCAACCAAAGCATGTGATATGTTCTTTTGATTTGACTTTGGTGGAGGTAGAGGCTAGGTTGACTTCCTCTTCAACCTTGGATGATGTGGAGGCCTCCTCTTGTTCTTGTGTAGATGAGGGTCTCTCCTTCCCCTCAATCCTTGAGGTGGTGACCTCCTCCTCTTCTCTAGATGAGGTGGATGACCTCTCACTTCCTTCTTCCACTCCACTTGATGATGTTGATACTTCTCCTTCTTTTTCTTCTTTGGATGTCGAAGATCTCTTACTTTCTTCTTCCACTTCTTGAACCAATAAGTTGATTTCTTTGGGCTCTTGAATTTGTGTAGGATTTTCATGATATCCTTTGACTTTATTCCATAATTCATGTGCATCTCTATATTCACCTACACAACTCAAAATGTTATTAGGCAAAATATTTACCAAAATGCTAATTACCTTCTCGTTTGATTTTGCTTGATCTTGTTGTTCTTGACTCCAATATCTAGTCCTAAGCCTCTTCCCGTGCTTATCCTTTAGAATCTCATATGGCTCTTCAAGCGCGATTCGAAGGTCCCACACCATCCCGAACCATGTCTCTATCCTTGCCCTCCAAAAATTGAAGTCTTTATGACCGTAGGGCGGTGGAGTGTAGATGTCGTCCCCAAATTTATCTTCCATTTTCTTTTCCCTCTAGCGTGTGCTCCCTCGGCGGTTAGTTCGATCAAGAACGGCCCTTTGCTCTGATACCAATTAATAGATCACTTGTTTACGCTAGAGTAGGGTGAATAGCGCTTCTTCAATTCTTTTCACCTACGTTGTTTACGCTAACAAACTGAATTTACTTGGTATCCACCCCGGACGGGTGACTAACCCAAGAATCCGTCGGTGGATCACTCCCCGGATAACCTCCGGCTAGCCCTCCCCGCTCCTTGTGGGTGGAGAAATCTCGCCACAACACCTTGGACACTATCTGGGTACAAAAGACTACTAACTCACTTTACCCAAGCGAGTTTCATCAAGAATCTCAGCCACCACGAAGTCCTCTTTAAATAGGACTCGGGCTGAAACCCTCACTACCAGTCGACTGCCCCAGGGCAGTCGACTAGTGCCACCGAAATTCGACCGTTGCACCCCAACGTTCGAATTCTCAGCCAACTCACCAACCACCTACCAGTCGATTGGTCCCCGGCTAGAACCCTTCTGTGAGTTCCATTAGTCGACTGCCCCCAGGCCAATCGACTGGTCTACTCACCCACCTAAGGTTACCCTTCCTGAGTACATTTCACTCCGCACTCAAACCCTAGGATTTCCCGAGTACAATTACACAGCACTCGTACCCTCACGACTCGACTGACTCCTCATCCGCAGCCTCAACTATTGCCTTCGCGCCCTCTTCATCTTCGGCTCCCGCCCCTCGGATGCACGTAAGCCTCCAGCTTGCCTCCATGCCATCCTTCAGGCATACCTCGAAGTTCATGCCCATCAGCTCATCGTCACTGCTCTCCAAAGTCCCTCGGGTGCACACAAGCCTCCAGCTTGTCTCCATACCACCCTTCACCATACCGAGGTCGTCCAGTCAAGTCCATATGTATAACCTGTACAACCTACACACTCAACATACACATATGAGATAACAAGGGTAAACCTATCTTAAACCCTTTGCCCAAATATCAAAACACTTGGTCACTCCGGACCACAGATTGTCTCAACATCCTCCACTGAAGAAGAAGAAGCAGTCCCGCACGCGAATCTTCTCGCCCTAACCACCTCGGAAGATGTCGACTCCAGATCAGAATCGGAACTAGACGACGGAAGACTCACAATCTCGAAAAATGGGCAAATCACGGTAAGAGGTTACTCAGAATATGAACTTTCAAAATTAATGTTTTATTTATCTCGCAACTTGGTGAAAGCCAAAATCCAGGTTGAGTCCCTCCGACAGGAAGTAAAACTCCTGAAAGAGGAAGTCAACTCGAGGTCCTTGACTGAGCCAGTTCAGGAAGGAAGCTTAACCTAAGTTCAAAAACTTGAGGAAGAGAATTCCTCCCTGAAGACTCAAGTCAAAGAGTGTAGAGTTACCTTAGAACGGTTCACTTCGGGTTCCAAGGGTCTTGACATGATCCTTGGAAAGCAGAAGTCTGTTCTTAACCGATCCGGACTCGGTTATTGAACCAAGTCAAGACAACGCTCTTATTATGCTGTATTGAACCAACCTGAACCCAAGTCCAAGCATGGGTCCCCAAGCTCTGTTTGAACAAACAAGCTGGACCAAACCAGTATTGGATCCCCAAGGACAAGATTCACATCTTGCCTAACCATTATCGAGGCTATAGTCTAGGGGGAGCCAATATAAAAACCATATTTATAATTAGATTTTTTTTTTTGTTAATTGCATGCTTGATTGTTTATTTTTGCAATTATTAATTATCATGCTTAGATTTAGAACTGGTTAGTTTAAGATAAAACGATTTATTTGAAACTTGAACAACTTAGTATTGGGTGGAGGTGAGATGATAGTACGTTAGAGAAGCCCTTCTAAAAAGTCATGTATACTCTACTTGGACTGTTTAGTCTAGTGGAACTAGCCGAAGCTACCGATCCAAGACCCAAACTAGTTAGACCAGAATTTCTCAAAAAGTACTTTTGAAAATGAAATTTCGTTAAAAGGCTTTGTCAAGGAAAGGGTTGATGATCCAATAAGGCTACGACCAAAGAAGGCCTTGTGCCTCGCCAAGACTTGGAAGCCAATTTTCGAAATTCAAATTCAATTTACTCTTTCTTAAATTTAAATCTAACACAAATTTCAAGTAATCCTAGAGTCAACCACTTTTCAAAATCAATAAACTTAACCTTATAAAATTTTCAAATTAACTAGATGTCTTCAAAATTAACCATGTTTTTTTTTCAAAATTAAAGTCTTTAATTTTTGAAAACCTGTCTCATAATACCCATAAGGATAACGTGATTGATAACACTAGATTGGGTGAGACAGACTAGGCTGTGAAAATCAATTTAAGCTATCCCTAACTCTAATGGATTCAAATCAACAAATACTTTATGTGTAGGAACATAAAGATTTGGACCAGTGGATGTTGGATAGTGGATGCTCTAGACACATGACTGGAGACAAATTGAAATTCACCAAAATCAAGTTCAAGAACATAGGCTCAGTAGCATTTGGCAACAATGCTACACTCAAAGTCATTGGGTCAGGTAACATTGAACTCAAGTCTGATTTTGTGATTAAGAAAGTACTCTTGGTTGAAAATTTTAAATTCAATTTGCTTAGTATAAGTCAACTATGTGATACTGGCTACATAGTTACATCCACCAACTCTAACTTCCTAAAAGAGTTTGTAAAAATAATGGAAAGTCAATTCGAAATGAGCTTGGTAGGTGAGCTCAACTTCTTCTTAGGATTACAAATTAAACAGACTAGAGATGGTAATTATGTTCAACAATCTAAGTATGCTAAAGAATTAATAAAGAAATTTAAAATGGATAACTCCAAAAGCATAAGTACCCCTATGGCCACAATGTCAAAATTGATAGTGACCCAGAAGGTAAGCCTGTTGATCTTAAACTATATCGAAGTATGATTGGGAGTCTACTTTACTTAATAGCTAGCAGACTTGATATCCTATTTTCTGTAGGAATGTGTGATAGGTACCAAACTTGTGCTAAGGAATCCCACTTAGCAGCCCTAAAACGAGTACTTAGGTACATTAAGGGTACCCTAAATGTAGGGATTTGGTATCCTAGGACTTCCACTTTTGAATTGTCAGGATATTCTGACTCAGACTATGCTGGGTGCAAATTAGATTAAAAAAAGTACAAGTGGAAGTTGCCAACTATTAGGACATAGCCTAGTCAGCTGGTGTAGCAGAAAGCAACACTGCGTAGCACTGTCCACAACTGAAACAGAATATGTTGCCCTAGGAGAATGTGTAGCATAACTTTTGTGGATGATGCACACTCTTAAGGACTTTCAGCTTGACTACACCCAAACCCAAGTCTATCTTGATAACATTAGTTCAATCAACTTAACTAAAAACCCAATTCAACATTCCCGAACAAAACATATAGAAGTAAAACATTATTTTGTAAGGGATCATGTAGCCAGGGGTGAAATAGTACATAAACATGTGGACTCAAAATCCAACTTAGCTAATATCTTTACCAAACCCTTACCTGAGTCCGAGTTTAGTTCACTAAGAAGGCAGTTAGGGTTGTGCTTAGTAGAGTAGGACTGATTTATATTGTTTTCTGAAAATCTTCCTATTTTTCTTATTTTTTCAAAGTTGCAAATTTATTATTTCATTTATCAAGTTTTTGAAATTTAAAATGATTTTCCGACTTAGTGTTATTTCAAAAACTACCCCCTTCAAAACTAGGGCTTTTTCGCAAATGGACTTAGCTTAGGTCCTAACCCTAAAACTGCATGCACCCATAGATCTAGAAGTCAGCATCTCACAAGCACCCTAGGGTACTTTTGATTGATAACCTAGATTGGGTTGAGATGCTTAGGTCTATGTCTTGATTCAAGATTCTTTAAGTCAGTGCATCTGCAGTAATTAGGGCAATAAATACAAGTTGAACAACAATCAGGTTAAGTGTCAAGCTTAGAAAATCTAACTTTTATCAGATCACTTAACTTGACTAACCCTAGCGAAAGCTACTGTTTATGACAGTTAGTAAGAAGCTAACATGGTTAGACAGGACCCGAACAAGATTGGTTTAATTTGGTTTGGTCCAGTTTGTTTTAGAGTTGGTTCAATACAGAATTTCAATTTCTTACTAGCTCTAATTTACTTGTTGTAATTAGTTATTTTTTGATATATGGCAAAGGGGGAGAGAAACAAGAAAGAGGAAAAAATTTTTCTATCTCTTTTTCAAAAAGTAAAGTAGAAAGTTCTAAGTGCTAAGTGCTAAGTTTTCAACTACTTTTCAGTGGTTAAATATTTCAAAGTTCTTTAAGTACTTAAAAATGTTTTTAAACTATTTTGAGTATTTCAAATTTATTCTAAAATTTTTTTTAAGTACTTAAAAAGGTTTCTAAAATTCTTCTAAGTATTTATCAAAGTACTTCAAACTTTTAAAGTAATTCTAAGTGCTCTTAAAATACTTCGAAAAGACTTCAAAATTTTTAAGTGTATTTTGAAAAACAATTCTAAAGAAGTGTTTTCTTAGTAAACAAATTTACCTGAGCTAAACTACTTTTCAAAAATTTGTTGGCAAATGTGCTAAGTAATTTTTTTAAACAAATTCCTTTAGTAAAAATATTTTTAAGCAAATATTTCTAAGTTGGGAAATTTTTTCCAAGATCTCAAAATTAAAACTTTACAAGGAAAATCAGTTTTCAAAACTTATTTTTGCCTAAGTAAATTTTCAAAATACTGAAACAAAAATTAGGCTTACAAGACCTTTTCAAAAATTGCTTAAGTATTCTTAAGTACAATTGCTTTATTTTTTAAAAACACTTAGTCAAAAAACGTAAAGCTTTTGTTAAAACTTGAAAAACACTTAGCACTTAGAAAGTTTACAAAACCCACATGATATTAAAAATTTCAGAGGGAGAATGTGAAATTTAGGGGGAGTTAAAATTCTGTTGTTAGTATTGTTAGATTGCTATAATATGCTTTTCACTTAACTTTTTGAACTGTGTTGCCATAAATCAAAAATGTGGAGATTGTTGGTGCCGGAAGCACCAAAGTTAAAACTTTGTTTTGATAATGGCAAAGGGGTTCAGAAGTTAAGATTTAGTTGTGATCTAACAAGCTGATTAAGTCTGCAGGAAAGTCCTAGGTACACTAGGCACTAAGTCCTGGTTCATTGAATTGGACACTAAGTCCTAGCCGCGGGTTGGCCAACTAAGTCCTGACCTAAAGTTGGGCAATAAGACCTGGTGAGTGAAGCTGGGCACTAAGACCTGATGAGTGAAGCTGGGCACTAAGACCTGGTCAAGGACTGGGCACCGAAGACCTAGTGAGTGAAGCTGGGCACTAAGACTTGGTCGAGGACTGGACACCGAAGACCTGGTGAGTGAAGCTGGGCAAAAGTCCAACCGAAGGAGTCGATTGGCAAAAAAGGTAAATTCTCCCGAGAGGAGTAGGTGAGGGCGTGTTCCCAATAAGAGGGAACATTAGGCTTCGGTTCGACCTAGGGTTCCATTTGGGAGACCCAAAGTCAGAACCAAGACAGCTTAGACTGTAAATAATGTCTAACATATATTGTACGTTTGCTTCTTGTGTTTTGAAACTAACCTTGGTTGGAGGAAACGAAGGGACTGTGTTTCTGCAGCTCAGGCGCCTCATTAGAAGGAGGCACCTCACTGGGCTAGGCGCCTGTAAGGATAAAGGCGCCCCAGTGCAAGGCCAAACCGAGACCATCAAAGCAAACTGCCACGAAAGTCATTGGACCAAGTCAAGCTAGGCGCTTGTGTCCATACAGGCGCCCCAGTCAGCTCAAGCACCTCAATGAAGGGCATAAGCGCTGACCGAGCCTGCGGATTGGAGTTCGCACAGGAGAGGCCATGTGTAGGCGCCCCTTCAACACAGACGCCCAGGAGTCGACTATAAAAGGGGGTTCACCCCCAAGGCTTCAGAACAACTTGCTTAATTCACTTTCAACACTTTAGTTCAAGCACTACGCTCTGGCACGCTCTGCATTCGCGATTTAAGTGCTGACGACAACCCGCTGCTCCGAAATTTCATCCACTTCGGTCATCGGTAAAACTGTTAATTTTCTTAAGTGTTGTAACTACTTTTTTCGATTCTATATCTGTACTCGAAACTGTAATCACTTTTGTGAATATAGAATTGCTCAACGTAAACGGTCAAGGACCGTGAGCCTTGGAGTAGGAGCCGACCGCGACTCCGAACCAAGTAAAACAAATCGTGTTAGCGACTTTGCTTTACTATTTCCGCTGCGTATTTCTCTTAAATTGTCCAAAAATTTTCGATCGATATTCACCCCCCCCCCCCTCTATGGATTTACTCCGATCCAACAGTTAATCATGACAAGGTCCTAGCCTGGTAGTGGGGTAGGGGAGTAAGACTACCCGACGACGAGGAGGATGATCCACTTGCAGAGATTGAGGCCTCATTAGAGGAGGATCCACCTCAGCAGGATCCACCACCACCTCCTCCACTCTCGATGGATCAGAGACTGGTTCTACTCATGATAGAGGTTCACCAACTTTAGATTGAGTCTCATTGTCTCGGGACTCAAATTCAAACATTACGAGAGGAGTCAGAGGCCCGATATGTAGAGATGGCCGAGATGGCAGCAGAGCGACATGCCGAGCTTATGCAGCTAGTTCAGTCTTGGCGCCCTAGCCCTTCTTCCTAGACTGTGTTGTTTGATTGACCAGATCACCTGTATTAGTTTCACTATGGTTTGGTTGTTTGGTCTGACTGACTTGGATTTATCTTACTATATCTTATATTTATTTCATGGTTTCTTTCAGCCTATTTGAACTACATTGAGCTTGGAATGTGCTTAGTAGAGTAGGTTTTCTTTTTTTTGCTTTTGATTTATCTTGTTAATTTTTTTTAAAGGGTTTCAAATACTATACTTAAGTTTTCAACACTTTACTTTAAAATTTTGATGTATTTTTGAAACATTGTTTTATTTTGACTTTAAAACTACCCCTTTCAAAACTAGGGTCTTTCTTCGACACGAACTTAGCTTAGGCTTAACCCTAGTATCCATGCTCCTATATTCTAGCAGTCAGCATCTCACAAGCACATTAGGACTAACTTGATTGACAATCTAGATTAGGTTGATATGCTTAGGACTGTTGCCCTAGACTTAAGATGCATTAATTCAGTGCATCGAAACAAGTTGGGGGCACTATAAATGCAATTCAAATTAATCAAGTCAAGTATTCTGACTAACATAGTTTATTTATGAAATACACTTGAATTGACTGACCCAAGCGAAAATTGTTGCTTATTATAGTCAGCAACTAGCTAACAGGTCAGACAGGTGCCTGAAAGGATTTTTTTTCCTTTTTCTCTTTTTCCAAGTGAAAATGTTTTATTTTTTTATCCTTGGACTCAAAATGAATGTGCCTAAGCTTGACCTAAACTTAAATTTTTTTACGTTGTCTTGCTTAAACTAAATTGCTCTGATACACTTAGTTTTACTTAGTTTTTTATATGCTTTGATACACTTCTTATACATATATTACATAATTTTGATATATGGCAAAGGGGGAGAGAAAGAAAGTGTTCAAAGTATTTTCAAGAGTTCAAAGTGTTTTCAAAATATTTTCTAAGTGTTAGAAAAGTTTTTGAAAAGTAATCTTTCACGCTTAGTTTTTCTTCAAAGTGTTAGAAAAGTTTTTCAAAAGTATTAGAAAGTTTTTTTAAAGTGTTAGAAAAAGTTTTTGCAAAATGCTTTCTTTTGAAAAGTACTTAAGCTTTCTCGAAAATAAGCTAAATTTTTTTTAAGTATTTCAAAAAGCTTAAAGTAATTTTTGATTTTTTTCAAAATGGCAACTTAGTCTCTTAACTGTTTAAAACATATATGAAAAACAAACTAAGGCCTGTTTTTGAAAAATATATTTGATCAAGGGGGAGATAACTAGTTAAAGGGGAGAGCTCAAAATAAAATTTTATTTCCCTAGTTAAACCTGTTATTTTTGTTCTTAACTTTGAACTGGGTTGTCATAATCAAAAAGAGGGAGATTGTTGGTGTCAGAAGCACCAGATCAAACCTTGTTTTGATAAGTGGCAAAGGGTTCAATTTAAGCTGATTTGTGTGTACTGATGAATTTGTGAAGCTTGCAGGAAAGTTCTAGGTAAGCTAGGCAAGATGTGTTGACCTGCAGGGTTGAGCACGAAGTCCTAGTCGGGGATCGAGCAACGAAGACTTGTTGAGTGAAGACGAGCACGAAGTCTTGGTCCGGGGGACCTAACAGAAGACTTAGCCGAGCGGGGATTGTAGACAGGAGTCGAGACACATCGAGGTCGAGCGTTATCGAGTTCTAGGTTCTCGAAGGCCGAGAAAAAGTCCAACTGGAGGAGCCAATTGGAAAAAGGTAATTTCTCCTGAGAGGAGTAGGTGAGGACGCGTTCCCCGAGAGGGAACAGTAGGCGACGATCCGACCTAAGGTTTCAGGTGAAACATAAAAGTCAGAACCAAGACAGCACTGGCTGTAATCCATACTTGCTTTAAATTATCTTTATATTATTATGTGGAACTAATCCTTATTGTAGCTGAAAAGTTGGACCAGTTGGTCTAGGGCACCTAAATGGGACTCAGGCGCCTGGGAGCTGGCAGCGGGTGGTTGAGCTGGCGCAATAGTCAAGCTTGCGTGGCAAGTGCTGAGTCGAGGAGTCACGTCGACACTCAAGCACCTAAAAGGGATTAGGGCGCCTGAGCCAGGATAGAAGTTTGACTGCGCAACGGATAGAATTGCCGCCCGAGACGCGACTAGGGCACCTGCGAAGGTGTTAGCGCTTGCTCAAGTTTCCTCTGCGATAAATCTAAAACGAGCAAAGATTGGAGCTAATTATCCTTTCTAGCTCTCCTACCCGTCCTAACAATATTCATAGGGACTATTGATTAAGTACCAGTCAAGTCTATAAGATAAGCTATCTAGACGATCGCAGGGTTGTGTGAAAGCTTATAAGAAAGAGAGTCGCGAGCGCTTCCCGATTTACCCTGGTGGCCGGTGGGAAACTTCCGTGGGGCCGGGCCGGTCATCCCAGGTTCAATTTGTCTGCTGCCTGGTTCATCATTTTTTTTTTTATAAGAAAGAGAGAGAAGGACAGAGAGAGAGCAAGACAACAAGAGAGAGGAAGAATTGATCTGGGGAGAGGTTGGATGTGTGAATATGGGACTTCGATCTCACAACAATGCTAGTTGATGATTTACGGGTTGTTCATATCCTAATCTCGATGTTTATGTGCTTGTAAGTTCTTAACTAAGTACCGATGTGAACCCTACAGAAGTACACCAGAGTGCTTCTCCTTTGAACATCCAATGTCATCAAGTAGAGAAAATAATCTAGAGAGTCCGGTTAAAGATAACCCTTTGTCGCTAAGGGCCCCCAATCATACGTCTTTAGATTAAACAAAATATTTTTTAACACGGGATAAAGAGAACCCCATTAAGTATTGTTAGCTAATCTCTTATAAAGGGTTGACCTCTATTCCGAGGCAATGCCCGAGATGTCCGGTTAATGGTAGACCTTTGTCACTAAGAGCTCCTCGATCATACGATCTCGAACATTCCCTCTACATGGCGACCAAACCTTCACAACAACATGTGTTCACCACTCATACATTTCATCAAACACATATAAAGCACAATATAAATAAAACATGACAATAAACATTTCATGGAACAAAAAATGGACAAATCTATAGTTTATACATCAACATCACATAATAGCTACTCTCTACATCCTAGATTGGAGAAACTACTCGATAAGAAATGAAGAACAAACCAAAGATATAAAAGATAACATTCTTATAACCTAAAACTGAGAAGAAGGAAGAAGAAATGCATATCAAGTGGATTCTCGGTGTCTTCGACGTGCCTCCTTGCTTTGGAGTTGGACGGATCATCGATGATGATAAAGATGTCCTCTCTAGGGTTTCCCCTAAGGGAGAACTCTTCCCCAAGCCAAGGGATGGGCCCTAAAGCCAAGATGAGTCAAAGGGGGAGAGAACCCCCTTTTATAGCTAGGGGGCATGACCCCTGCCTTTCCAGGTGACATGGTCGTGCGGTTTCGCACGACTGTGCCTTACAACCAACAAAGAGGCACCATGGCTATGCCACCTTGCATGGTCGTGCCATGCAAGTCTCAGATAAGGTGGCTTCATGGCTCATTCCAAACGGCACAGGCATACCGTTCAAGGCTTGGCAAAAGTGGCACGGCCGAGCAACGGTGATGCCCACATGGTCGTGTCAAATGGCACAGCCATGCCGTGTGACACATGACCATGTCACATGGTCATGTCATGTCGCACGACCCCTGCTGCTTCTGGCTCTAGCTTCCATCTTGTTTCATTTTTGCCCCATTTTTGGTCAGAATTGTTCCCTATTAATGAAAACAAGCAAAGAGCAAATCTCTGAACTAAGGAAAGTATAGTAGTAAAGCCATATGAAATATGGTGTAATAAATTAGGTTATGCTTATGAAATACAAGTAGATGTGCATCAAACAATGCATAAAATCATATATAATCTACGCACGTCACTACCGGCTGCCAACTCTGAGTGCAAACTCCCGATTGTCGACTCTAAGTGGTAACTCTCGATTTGAAAAAAGAGTTGTCGAGGCTTGCGTGATTCAATTTTTTTAAAACAGATTCACCCCACATCCGGCTATGCTTTAAGGTTACTTGGGTCATTTATTTCCAAGTATATAGTGAGAGACCATGATTTCAATTAAGCACTGGTGAATCATGATGAACTGAGATAGTAACTGATTGCTATCATGTATTAATCTATTGAGAGGGTGCACAACAAAGAAGAAAAAAGGGGAACAAATTATATTGAGTTTCTTTTCTTTTTGTGTATCTATTTCTGATCACGACAATGATTTCCTTATATAGGAGCACTATCCCTCATCTACATTGAACAACGGGTAATGGTCATTCAATACCTAAGGCTTAATGATAGCCGTCAGCCATCAATGGTTGACGATTACTATCCGGGAGATTACGAAATTGCCATTAACAATAGTTAATGGATACATTAGCCTCTTGAGTAGCAAGAAAAAAGATTTCATGTGGGAAAATATTAGTTGTCCCACTTGGGTAAATTTTGTTGGTGCAGAATGCACCCAAGTCAAACCTGTGTTTTGATAATGGCAACATAGGTCAAATCTGTGTTACTATTTTTCTTATTTTCCGCTGTGCACCTGCTCTTAATTTTCCGAAAAACGAATACCAATATTCACCCCCCCCCCCTCTATCAGTTCTATCGATCCAACAAATTTTACCCTAATTGATCTAGCATTCGACACGGGCAGATCTTGCTCTCACACGAGTCAACTTGGTTCAGTACAGTACAGGCCCTAGATTTTCACCCACTCTGTGTATGCACACGTGAGAGAGAGTCTCTCCCCATTCATTTATTCACATCATACATACATGTACAACAATATAAACCAACAATAGTGTCATGAAACTCTCAAAGTTGGACTAAACCATAAACAAAGGAGTCATCTTCTTCCACCTCTTTATTTCCATTCACATTTCCAGCAATCCTCTACATGAATGAAATAGGGTATGTGATAGATTTCAACAGTTGAGTTCAATATAGGATAGGTGGGTTTTACCTATTAAACCTTCCCTTGTGAAGATCTATTTACTTACTGTTGACAATAGACATGATGTCCTTAAATTTTCTGTCATCTGTGTAAGCATTGATATATTTTACCTAGGACTCTCCCTAAAACAAATCAGTTAACATGAGTGTGTTCGTTCTTGGTCATAAATATACGTTTGGTTTTGTGAGAAGTTCTAAGAATCGTTTCTCCAATTCACTTTAAAGCGACTCCACTTCTTTTTCACATAGGTGGTTTCTTAAGAACATTTCTACATTACTCTTCTTATGGAAATACTATCTTGAACATTAAAAGTCATCTGCTTAACCTCTATCCTTCACTGATCTATTGGGTTATTGCCCACAGTGGGCAACTTTGTCGATGCAGTTAGGTTGCCCCTTTAAACCTAGTTCCTGGGATCTCCAGTCTACATAGGTTGGGTTTTTATGGCACCAACATTTCTCATCGAGATCAAGTCTATCCCTTGCGATGGGCTTGCAATTAACTCTATGTTTAATCCTTTAGTTAATGGATCTGCTAAGTTATTTTTTAAATTCACATAGTCAACAGTGATAACTCAAGTTGAGAGTAGTTGTCTAATAGTATTATGTCTACAATGTATATGACTAGATATACCATTATATAGATGGCTCTATGCCCGCCCAATTACTAATTGACTATCACCATGTATGCAAAGTACTGACAGCGATTTCAGCCATCTCGAAAATCTTTTAAGATTTGTCGTAGCCATTTAGCCTCTTCACTACATTTGTCAAGAGCTATAAATTCATATTTCATTGTTGTTCTTGTTATATAGGTTTGTTTAGAAGATTTCTAGGAAATGCTTGTACCTCCCAGAGTGAATACATATCCACTCGTAGACTTAGAATCGTTTATGTCAGATATCCATCGCATCGTTGTATCGTTCAATCACAACAGGATATCTTGTATAGTACAGGCCATATACATGTGTATATGTTAAGTGCAAAATTGTTTAGTATCGAGAGAGGGGGTGATTCTCATTCACTTTAAAACCTTTTTATTTCTTTTAAAATAAATCAAAGTAATGCAGCATAAAATACAAAGCACAAATCCAAAGACACTTTTTTTTTACTTGGTTTGGAGCTTTCATCGACTCCTACTCCAAGGCCCATGATATTCAACCGTTATCGTTGGGTAATCCACTAAATCTGTTTGTCCGAAAATCTTTTGAAGAAAGCAAATCATACAATTTGGAAGGAGTATAGTAACACTCTACTATCTCCTTAGAGATGAGTGCAAGTACAAAATTAAAGTATACCGACAAGAAGATCAAAGCTTTAACGTAGGATGTTGGCATGCCTTCTGATGTCATAGTAGCAAATCTTGCACAAGATGAACCAACAAAAGCGGAATGAAGTATAGAGAGAAGTTGTGTACTACTCTGATCCTGAGGCCTCCTTATAGAGGATGAGTTCAATCGACTGAAATTTAATTTAGTTGAATGATCCGATCAGTCGATTAACCCTCCTATCAGTCAATAGAACCCCACGCCTTTTCTTGTATTCACTGCTCGGCTGACACTGCAATAAATGTGTTCGGACATCAGATCCTGATGATCAGTCAACTGAATATCTTTCTATCTACATACCCCGCGCCTAGCAAAAATAGATCGGTCAACTGATCCTAATGATTAGTCGATTAATAGGTCTGAAATATTCCCAATCTGATTAGATCAGTCAACTGATCTAGTTGATTAGTCGAACAAACCTTCTATCAACTTTATTTGACTAATCTACACAAAATAATTAGTACAATACAAATAGCATATAAAACATTAATCCTTTAAAACAGAGTTAGCATAGAAATAAGTATAATATACATGAGTAAAAGATAGTAGGACCTATCCTGATATGAACATAGAAACCTCCATAGGTTTCTCTAGTTGGATCAGCGCCTAAGGTCCCGTTGGGACACGACCTCACTACACTCTCCTCCAAGAGCATATCTTTACTTACCTATCAAACATTGGGTCCTCCTGACCTATATGGACTTTCTCTGCTCAGTGTTTGATCGCCTGATCTACTAATGCTTTTTGTATAATACTAAATTAGCACAATAGCAATAATAGTAATGCAAAACACTATAGGTAAACCTTCCGATCATACTTTCATAGAGTTCACTCCTCCAAGACTTATTACCTAGGGTTACCTACCCGTAGAGCCTAACTTCACTCACTAGGACCTAGTTTCACTCACCAGGACTTTGCTTGGAGTTCACTCCTCCAAGACCTAAGGTTGCCTCCCCCTAGGGTTTTTCTCGTGCTAGTCACTTGGTAGGCTACTCACCCAACTACGTCATCCTTGATAAAGCTCAATTAAATATATTGTTAAACAAATATCAAAACCTTAGAGGTGATTTCACCAACATTATGTACCTCAGTACTCTTATTATCCTTTCTAGTGCTCAACACCGGGATTATTCGTGTATCTACTAAGTTTACTTACTGCGTAGGCTATGTTTGGTCATGTATAATTTATTAAGTACATCAGACTCTCAATTACTCGAGAGTACTCTATGAGAGATACTTTCTCCTCGATTCTTCAATAAATATTGACTCGTATATCATCGGTGTTCATGCCAATGCAGTATCATCCTTGGTGAATTTCACAAGAAAATTATTCATGTAATGGAACTGATTAAGAACAAGTCCCTTTGATATTCTAAGAATTTTGATTCATATAATCACATCCGTTAGGTCATATATTTTATGTGAAATCTTGAATTCAACATGTCTTTAGTGGATTTAATTATCATATCATTACTCTCAATGATATGTATGTCATTTACATAAAGGTATAAGATTATGACATAGTCATTCTCTATTACTTTCAAATACATATTTATCACATTCATTGATTTTGAATCTACATTTCTTCATGATGTTATCAAAATTTTCATGTCACTGCTTTGATTTTTATTTTAAGCGGTATAACAACTTCACCAATCTACAAACCTTGTTTTCTTGTCCTGGAATAGAAAATCCTTCAAGTTGCTCTATGTAGATTTCCTCTTCTAGATCCCCATTTAGAAATGTTGGCTTTACATCCATCTGATGTATTTTCATATTCAATAAAACGACAATAGCCAATAATACTCTAGTGGAAGTTATTTTCGGCATCGGAGAATACGTATCAAAGTAATCAAGGCATTCTCATTATCGATAACCTTTAATTACTAATTTGGCATTGTACTTATCACTGATGTCATCTGATTTCATTTTCTTACTGAAGATCCACTTGAAACCTAATACTTTACTTCCTTGAGGAAGATCCACAATCTCCCAATTATGATTTTGCAAAATAGAATCTATCTCAGATGCAATTGCCTCTATCTAGTGAGGTCCATTAGAAGAGCTTACTGTTTCTGAGTAACTTTGGGGCTTACTTTTCAATATTAACATGATAAAATCTGTTTTGTTGGATTTGTTCACCAAAGCTCTCTTACTTCGTTTGAGCTCAACATAACTAGTTCATCATTATCTTCTTCTCCTTGTATTTAATATGTCCATTTTGAGGAGCTAGCTTCCTCTACGGTTTTACACCAAAAACACATGCTAGAAGAATGAGACATTCCTTGATTCTATTATCGAGTTCGTGTATATTATCCAGTATTTATGACTCATACACAAAAAATTAATATGCACTGTTGTCATGTACATATACAATAAATATGCAATTAATAGTTTTTAGTCCTATCTTAATCATTTTTAAATCAAGCACTAAAATTTTGGCAAGTCAACCCCATATTCGTAAGTATGTATAGGACAGTTGTCCTCCATTCCACTACTCATAAGAGCTCTTATCTATTTTCTTCTCAGGCACCTTATTTAAATGATAATTAGCTGTTAGAATAGCTCCGCCCATGATAACTCTGGTAGTCTAGAACTCAACAGAAGAGCATTCATTATCTTCTTAAGAGTATGATTCTTTCACATAACAACTCCATTTTACTGAAGAGTATAAGAAGTTGTTTTGTGTCTGATCCAATGTTCAACACACAACTCAATAAATGGTGATACATATTCACCATTTTGGCCACTTAGAAACACCTTATTCTTTTTGTTAAGTTAGTTTTCAACCTCATTCTTATAGAGAACAAATTCTCTATACTGTATCCTTATTTTTGAGAAAATACACATGATAGTATTTTGTATTATCATCTACAAAAGTGATAAAATACTTATTTCCACCATGTGTTGGTGTACCGTTTAGGTCACACATATTGGTGTGAATTAAGACGAGTGGTTCGTTGCTTCTTTCAATATGTTAAAAGGATGATCTCATTATTTTCGCTTCAACACAAATCTCATACTTAATTAATCTACGTAATATATCGTACTTAACATGTCCTTGTCTACCATGCCACAAACATGAAAACTCAAACATATAAATGAAAGAGTTTGCACTTTTATTAACCTTAGGGCTAATAGTCATTACATTAAGTTTGAACAACCCATCGATTACATAACTTTTTCCTAAAAACACTCTATTTTTATATAGAACATGTAACGCCCGTTTTTTTTTTTTTCCTAAAGCGGCGTTACGCTAACATCCTTAAGGCATGTAACATCATACTGCAGCGGATTAACTTAAGCCTTACATATACATGCCCCTACTACCATCCCTAATATAATGACATGGAACTTAACATATGAACATCATACTTAACATCATATCATAACATGCTTAACATCATACTATAAGGTTCATATCATATCATACTGGACATCTTATCATAAAGTTCCATAAGTCACTATTCGGGCATATAGGTAGCAAAATAAAGTTCTTAGCATAAACGGTTAACACATTCGATTTCATGGGCCAAGTCACCAACACACACATACTTCAGGCCCTCCTGCTGCTTCCTCGTTATCCCCTTGCATGATCTGCGGTATAAGGAGAGAAGACTATAAGCACACAGGCTTAGTAAGACTCTTTCCTACTCACTAAAACATTCGTCATTCCATAATAAGCACATAAACATTATCATATTTACCATACCCTTAACATGGCATGATCATAAACATAAGTGAACATTCGTAGCATAGCATGAGACATGGCATGAACATAATCATACTAACATTCTAAGCATAGCATGACACATGGCATAACATAACATAATAATCTTTCCTAGCATGGCATAAGACATGGTATACGCTTAAACGTAGTAGCATGGCATAATACATGACATAGCATAACGTAACAAAACTCAACCTATATGGCATAAACATAGGCATATCTTCTATCATATCATATGAACACCTTCTTGACATAATCCTGGCATAGATCATTCATGCATATCTTTTATCGTAAAGCATAAGTATAAGACATCATTATCTTAACATGATGCAGATCATGTATGAATGCATGGGTGGAATGCATTTACATAAGGATGCTTAACTTTTAAAACATACTTTGAAAATGCTTAAACATCATCATCATAACATTGGGCCCTGGCTTGTACCACATACATACATCATAAGCGTGCATCCCTAAGTAAATACGAGGTAGCTAGCCTCGACCTACTAGGGTAAGGACAGCATAGTCGGTAGTCCCCGAACCGAGGCGTTCTTAAGGTGCCCATCCCTGTTGCACAGCTACGGTAGTGCCAGAACCGTGGACAGCATAGTCGGTAGTCCAAAACCGGGGCGTTCTTAAGGTGCCCATCCCTTGGACCCATACTTCGGTCCGGTACAAGCCCATACATAAAGTAAAATACTTTTCATGCTTCATCATTCATAAACCATTCATGGCATACTTATCATAGCATAACTTGTTACGGCTCGGCCCGTCTACCGACCCATTTACCGGTCCTCTCGACCGTCGTACCGTCGACCATCGACCGTGCCGTTTAGCATATTTATGCCTTAAAGGCATAAGCATCATCTTTCATTCATCATTTTCATTCTTAGACATGGTGTATGTACACCTCATTCATAGAGCATGGCATACATTCGTATAGATGGCATATCATTCATAACATGGCATAACATTCGTAAACATGGCATATCATTCATAAACATGGCATATCATGCATAACCATGGCATATCATTAATAACCATGACATAACATTCGTAAACGTGGCATATCATTCATAACATGACATATCATTCATAACATAGCATATCATTCCTAAACATAAATCACATCTTACCGTAGGGCTATTGGGACCCTTACTTGAAATATATCTTAACTTTTTCCCTATTAACCCATATTGGCCGAAACTTGTGGAGTCCCAAGGCCATGTGGAAATTCCCATAATCACCATCCATCATCCTTATATCATGGCAACACATAAACATATGTTGAAGTTAAGGACTCAACCCCAATCCTTGGATCCTTGGGGTTGGCCGAACCATATGGGGCCTCTAGGGTACCCCAAAAATTTCCAAAAATTATACTTAACCTCTACACATCATAAGGGAACATTAAATAACATTATCATGATTTTTAGCATAATTATAGACCTTTAAAACATACTGGCCGAAACCCTTAAACTCAGGATCCTCAGTTTTGTTTCTTTCATGTTGGCCGAAACCCTGGGTGTCCTAGGGTACTCCAAAAATTCCAAAAATTATACTTAACCTCTACACATCATAAGGGAACATTAAATAATATTATCATGATTTTTAACATATTTTTAGACATTTAAATCATGGTGGCCGAAACCCTTGAACTTAAGGTTCTGGGTTTTGCTTCTTTCATGTTGGCCGAGACATATGGGGCCTCTAGGGTACTCCAAAAATTCCCAAAAATTATACTTAACATCTAAACATCATAAGGGAACATTAAATAACATTATCATGATTTTTAACATATTTTTAGACATTTAAAACATGGTGGCCGAAACCCTTGAACTTAAGGTTCTGGGTTTTGCTTCTTTCATATTGGCCGAGACATATGGGGCCTCTAGGGTACTCCAAAAATTCCCAAAAATTATACTTAACATCTAAACATCATAAGGGAACATTAAATAACATTATCATGATTTTTAACATATTTTTAGACATTTAAAACATTGTGGCCGAAACCCTTGAACTTAAGGTTCTGGGTTTTGCTTCTTTCATGTTGGCCGAAACTCTAGGGTCTCCTAGAGTACTCCAAAAATTCCCAAAAATTATATCTACTTGGTAAACATCATAAGGGAACATTAAACAATATTATCCAGATTTTTATCATATTTATAGGCTTTTAAATCATGCTGGCCGAAATCCATAAACTTAAGGACCTTGGTTTTTCTTTCCTTTCAACATCACATCCAAAACTACCCCATATATCATACTAAAAATCATGGAAATCATAGATAACTATTATACCACAGGTGAGGGAGTCTTACCTTAGATTTTCTTGATTTTTAGACCTTGGATGGAAAGAAGGAAGAAGACTTGACCACACCTAGCCCTTGGAAACTTGAGAAGACCTTAGATCTTGGAGGATGAGACTTTTTGTGAAGTTTTCTCAAGGGAGAAGTCCTCCTTGAGTGCTCGGCAGGAATGGGAATGAAGAGGAGAGGTAATGCTATTGATTGAGAGAATATGTAACTCCCAAAACTCCTCTCATTATAACCCATTAAGGAGGCAATTAATGAGCCTCTCCATGACCCTTCACCTCCTTTTACCTCTTAACCAACCTCCACTTCAATTTACTCATAAGCATTCCTTGCTAGGTGAGTTGGTTAAAACATTCTTGGTTGTTAAAAGAGGTCCAAGGTTCAATCCTTGGCTCATCCACATTTATTTTTATTTTATTTTCATTTTATTTAAACCTTTTTCCTAATTTTCGAAAATTCCCTTTTATTTCGAAAATTCTCTTACAATCACCCATAATTATGCTAATATTCCTAAATAAAATTCTTTTATATTTATATTAATTTTACCTAATTAATATCCATTTTTGGAGCTCATTTAAAGCTCATTAGTACCTATTCTCTCCATTAAAATAAGAAAAATTAGGCTAAGACTTACCCATAATCATGCTAATATGCCTAATTAAATTCTATTTATATTTATACTAATTTTTACCAAAAATCCACCTATAGTCATGGCACTAAAAAGCCCATATAAGGCCCATTAGTACCTAGTTTTCTCAATTTAAATGAGAAAACATGGATTTCTAGGTTAAATTTTGTGTTAATATTTCTAGGCCCCTCGGAAAATTATCTAAACATGCTTAATATTTTAATAAAATATTAAGAGAATTTTCCGGGTCGTTACAATCCCCCATACCTCTTGAAAGTTCGTCCTCGAACTTAGAATAACTCCGGGTACTTGCGCTTCGTCTCGTCCTCGCGTTCCCAGGTAGCTTCTTCGAACCGTTGACTCTGCCATAAGACCTTGACTAAGGTACCTCCTTCTCCTTAGCTTCTTGACTATTAGTTATACAATCTCTTAGATCAAAATGGCCACACCTTCATATTTAGGTGCTTCTAATACATAACTATGATTTCATCTCAATCATTTTTTTTCCTACTATCCAGCTATACGCGGAAGAATATAATCTGTCGTATTCCTACTTAGTTTCATGTGGTACTCCAAACAAGATTCTAACTTTCACTTACTATGCACAAGTTTATCATCCATGTACCAACTTATAACTCCGAATTACTCTTCTCGATTAGCACTGATTTTAATGTCTCTGCTTCTCACATACATCTTTTATCTATCAAATCTCTCTCTTATCCAATTTAATCCACCAGACAATCTAACTCAACCTCAAAGACAACGTCTCCACTTCTACAAACTCAATCCATGCTAACAATTCTTTTAACACACAGTGCTTCCTATTTATTTAACATGTCATTCCTTTCCACTCAGAGTTTTTCATCAAGCAGTCAAGGTTTGCCAATTGGCAACATTACTCAACTCTACTTTAACTATCGTCTCATTTTTTTTTTCCTAACCAGAATTTATAAAATATTCCTAGGTCAATCTTTTCCTAAAAATCTATAGTTTATTAGATTGTTTCACCTGGTAAGTTTGCTTGACCTAGAGTTCTTACTACATTCTTGCCTTTGATAATATTAACATTTAGTGAGTTATAGCTAAGGTCCTATTCACTGATCCCTATCACTCTTTCCTTTACATATCTAGTTCTTACCCTCTCTCTTTCTTATATCAAGAATATTACTCTATTGCTACTACGATGTATATCTGTTTAAAGCCAAATAACTTCACACCATAATCTGTTCCTAACAGACATACATCACTAAGTCTTCACTTCGTAACTACTATAATCTCTTACAATACCTACACTAAATACTCTACTCCCTTAATACTATAGTGAATAAGCCTCCATTAATAGAGCACTATCCTCTCTTTACTCTAGGCTTATTGCTAAATATTTACATGCGTCTTTCATCAACAGTACAAACTTGCCATGGTTCACAACTCTTCTTAATTCCAAATCATTAGGGATAAATAGACGATCCCTAAGATGTAGTACTCCTCCGTCGGCGATACGAAAATCATCGCCCTTCCCTTCAAGAATCTCCTGTTTGATTCTCTGAAGGTTCGGATCCCCATTTTTTTTAGTATGTCCTCGAATAGCGTCGGCGATATTGTCATGGTAGAAAGCCATCCGGAGATGACCTCGACCCCCAAACCTCAGAATTTTCCCTCTTGAGTGGTCGGGGTAATCTAGACATGGACATCAAAGTGGCACTTGACTTCCGGCTGAGTGCATCGGCCACTTTGCTTGCCTTCCTTGGATGGTAGAAGATCTCACGGTCGTAGTCCTTTACCAATTCCAGCCCTCGACGTTGTCGCATATTTAGATTACTTAAACTCCTGTATCGCTCATCATATTACTTCCTATTCTAGTTATTTGAGTTACTTACTCTGTTTTAACTACCTAACCTATAATGCATACGGTCTCTGTTAATTTCTCCATTAAATTCATAAAATACTATATTTAATCTCATTACCAGATACCTAGTCTTTGACTAATAATCTATTTATTTAAATATAGCGGCTAGCCTATATATAATTAAAAATGACAATTCTTTTTAGGATATAACACTAGTATAACAAATACTACATTTCTCTTCTATCTACACTCTAGTTTGTTAAATTATCTATAAACTTATATATTCATATAGTTATTCACTTAGTTATATCGCTTTAAGTGAGCTAAAATCTTCTAGCTACTCTACCTACTTATAGTTTATTTCTTATTCATAAATTCTCATTAGTTATGTTGCCCTGTCTTCTAGCCCTGTTCCCCTTCACCAAATACAAGTATGATCAACCTCAGTATTTTGCTACCCCTATATTGTTCTAAATATCTAAGTCCTAAAATAAGATAGAGCATCATTCGTCGTTACTTATCGTAACGTACTTTTCATCATCAATACCGTTCATACTTGCATATTCTATAGTCACAGGTATCATCATTCTAGAACCATAATAGAACATAAAATACACTTAAAGGTATTTACTTGGAAGATGCAGGAGAGGACTTGATGTGTGTGTAGTGAGATGGTAACGGCTCTGATACCAACCTGTAACGCCCGCTTTTTTTTTTTTTCCTAAAGCGGCGTTACGCTAACATCCTTAAGGCATGTAACATCATACTGCAGCGGATTAACTTAAGCCTTACATATACATGCCCCTACTACCATCCCTAATATAATGACATGGAACTTAACATATGAACATCATACTTAACATCATATCATAACATGCTTAACATCATACTATAAGGTTCATATCATATCATACTGGACATCTTATCATAAAGTTCCATAAGTCACTATTCGGGCATATAGGTAGCAAAATAAAGTTCTTAGCATAAACGGTTAACACATTCGATTTCATGGGCCAAGTCACCAACACACACATACTTCAGGCCCTCCTGCTGCTTCCTCGTTATCCCCTTGCATGATCTGCGGTATAAGGAGAGAAGACTATAAGCACACAGGCTTAGTAAGACTCTTTCCTACTCACTAAAACATTCGTCATTCCATAATAAGCACATAAACATTATCATATTTACCATACCCTTAACATGTCATGATCATAAACATAAGTGAACATTCGTAGCATAGCATGAGACATGGCATGAACATAATCATACTAACATTCTAAGCATAGCATGACACATGGCATAACATAACATAATAATCTTTCCTAGCATGGCATAAGACATGGTATACGCTTAAACGTAGTAGCATGGCATAATACATGACATAGCATAACGTAACAAAACTCAACCTATATGGCATAAACATAGGCATATCTTCTATCATATCATATGAACACCTTCTTGACATAATCCTGGCATAGATCATTCATGCATATCTTTTATCGTAAAGCATAAGTATAAGACATCATTATCTTAACATGATGCAGATCATGTATGAATGCATGGGTGGAATGCATTTACATAAGGATGCTTAACTTTTAAAACATACTTTGAAAATGCTTAAACATCATCATCATAACATTGGGCCCTGGCTTGTACCACATACATACATCATAAGCGTGCATCCCTAAGTAAATACGAGGTAGCTAGCCTCGACCTACTAGGGTAAGGACAGCATAGTCGGTAGTCCCCGAACCGAGGCGTTCTTAAGGTGCCCATCCCTGTTGCACAGCTACGGTAGTGCCAGAACCGTGGACAGCATAGTCGGTAGTCCAAAACCGGGGCGTTCTTAAGGTGCCCATCCCTTGGACCCATACTTCGGTCCGGTACAAGCCCATACATAAAGTAAAATACTTTTCTTGCTTCATCATTCATAAACCATTCATGGCATACTTATCATAGCATAACTTGTTACGGCTCGGCCCGTCTACCGGCCCATTTACCGGTCCTCTCGACCGTCGTACCGTCGACCATCGACCGTGCCGTTTAGCATATTTATGCCTTAAAGGCATAAGCATCATCTTTCATTCATCATTTTCATTCTTAGACATGGTGTATGTACACCTCATTCATAGAGCATGGCATACATTCGTATACATGGCATATCATTCATAACATGGCATAACATTCGTAAACATGGCATATCATTCATAAACATGGCATATCATGCATAACCATGGCATATCATTAATAACCATGACATAACATTCGTAAACGTGGCATATCATTCATAACATGACATATCATTCATAACATAGCATATCATTCCTAAACATAAATCACATCTTACCGTAGGGCTATTGGGACCCTTACTTGAAATAAATCTTAACTTTTTCCCTATTAACCCATATTGGCCGAAACTTGTGGAGTCCCAAGGCCATGTGGAAATTCCCATAATCACCATCCATCATCCTTATATCATGGCAACACATAAACATATGTTGAAGTTAAGGACTCAACCCCAATCCTTGGATCCTTGGGGTTGGCCGAACCATATGGGGCCTCTAGGGTACCCCAAAAATTCCCAAAAATTATACTTAACCTCTACACATCATAAGGGAACATTAAATAACATTATCATGATTTTTAGCATAATTATAGACCTTTAAAACATACTGGCCGAAACCCTTAAACTCAGGATCCTCAGTTTTGTTTCTTTCATGTTGGCCGAAACCCTGGGTGTCCTAGGGTACTCCAAAAATTCCCAAAAATTATACTTAACCTCTACACATCATAAGGGAACATTAAATAATATTATCATGATTTTTAACATATTTTTAGACATTTAAATCATGGTGGCCGAAACCCTTGAACTTAAGGTTCTGGGTTTTGCTTCTTTCATGTTGGCCGAGACATATGGGGCCTCTAGGGTACTCCAAAAATTCCCAAAAATTATACTTAACATCTAAACATCATAAGGGAACATTGAATAACATTATCATGATTTTTTGTAACATATTTTTAGACATTTAAAACATGGTGGCCGAAACCCTTGAACTTAAGGTTCTGGGTTTTGCTTCTTTCATATTGGCCGAGACATATGGGGCCTCTAGGGTACTCCAAAAATTCCCAAAAATTATTCTTAACATCTAAACATCATAAGAGAACATTAAATAACATTATCATGATTTTTAACATATTTTTAGACATTTAAAACATGGTGGCCGAAACCCTTGAACTTAAGGTTCTGGGTTTTGCTTCTTTCATGTTGGCCGAAACTCTAGGGTCTCCTAGAGTACTCCAAAAATTCCCAAAAATTATATCTACTTGGTAAACATCATAAGGGAACATTAAACAATATTATCCAGATTTT
This sequence comes from Boesenbergia rotunda, assembly GCA_024364735.1. Taxonomy (NCBI): domain Eukaryota; kingdom Viridiplantae; phylum Streptophyta; class Magnoliopsida; order Zingiberales; family Zingiberaceae; genus Boesenbergia; species Boesenbergia rotunda. The sequence continues at coordinate 8,726 of JAGFNQ010007083.1, read as the reverse complement.
TATCATATTTATAGGCTTTTAAATCATGCTGGCCGAAATCCATAAACTTAAGGACCTTGGTTTTTCTTTCCTTTCAACATCACATCCAAAACTACCCCATATATCATACTAAAAATCATGGAAATCATAGATAACTATTATACCACAGGTGAGGGAGTCTTACCTTAGATTTTCTTGATTTTTAGACCTTGGATGGAAAGAAGGAAGAAGACTTGACCACACCTAGCCCTTGGAAACTTGAGAAGACCTTAGATCTTGGAGGATGAGACTTTTTGTGAAGTTTTCTCAAGGGAGAAGTCCTCCTTGAGTGCTCGGCAGGAATGGGAATGAAGAGGAGAGGTAATGCTATTGATTGAGAGAATATGTAACTCCCAAAACTCCTCTCATTATAACCCATTAAGGAGGCAATTAATGAGCCTCTCCATGACCCTTCACCTCCTTTTACCTCTTAACCAACCTCCACTTCAATTTACTCATAAGCATTCCTTGCTAGGTGAGTTGGTTATTTGTAAGTGTAGCTAAGCTATATCTTCTGATATAGGACCTTGATTTAATACGGATATCTAGACAAGGTGGTTCATTTCCGACACTGAGTTCAGTCTTGAGGTGGGTACTTCTTACGTGTTTATATAGATCATTGATCTTAAATGCATGACTATTATTTATTTATTTTAAGCTGCTTTATCTTGACTCTGTTTTTGTTATTTCTCTGCTTGTTACTTGTTTCTTGACGTTAGAGATTATCTATGTAATGTCCATACACTCAACTTTGGAATTTCTACTCAATAGAGTACACACGTTTATGACTTGTACATATGAGTGGACATTAACTTGTACATATGAGTGGACATTATGTTATCCATGACACATGATAATTATCTAGTTGTACCTTACATGTTGCATGACTAATACCTGTTGCATTGACTGATTCCCATTGCATGACTGATAAATCATGGTATATATGGGACTTGTGAATATCATACGGATGCACGGATGATGATAAAGGTTAGAGTTTCCTTGTTGTACGTTATGTATATCCTACGGTTGCATGGATATTGATCTGGTTGCAGTCATGTGCATTAGTATCATGCACTGTCTTTGCATTATTGCATACTGATGATCACTGACTCCCTGATGATTGAGACGGGTGATCAGTCATATTCTTAGTATTGTTGCATATTGATAACCACTAGCTCTCTAGTGGATGAGATGGATCATTAGTCATATTCTTGGTACTGTTGTATGCTGACGATCATCAACTCCCTTGTGGTCCGAATCAAATCATCAGTCGTATCCCCGGCTTCTCGGCTTTTCATTTGGTTATAGAACTGTTGGATATGCCTTTTGGCTTCGTGTATGTATCATGGTGAGCTATGTGGCCCGAGAGCGGTTGGCTACCTTTTTTGGCTTAGGGGTATGTGTCATGATGGGTTGTGTGGCCCAAGAGTAGTTGGCTCTCTTTTCTAGCGTTGGGGTTATTATCATTGGAGTTGTTGTCTCCCCTGCATCATATCGTTACATCATGTGCATATGATGCATGATTGTGGTTGTTGTCTTTGTTGCATTTGTTTGAGCCTTATTTGATGCATATGGTTGGCATGCACATACAGGTATATGTATTATGCATAGTATGTTATCTGGTGATGCTCATGTTGTTACGGTCAGACTGGTAGATGATTTCAGGGATATCTAATCTTATAATCCCACATGTTGGTATGATACTAGTATATGTGTTTTATTCAGTTGTTTTAGTTCGGTTTCATTACTCCTATGTAATATATTCCTTATTTTCTTTGTTTTATCTATCGCCATACATTATCTCTATCTATTACCCATTGAGTTGCCTAGACTCACCACTGCTTGTTGTATTCTTACTTTCAGGTAGATGATAGACATGCTTTGTTGTCGCCAGGAGAAGATCCGTCTGCTAGTCCTACCCACGTTGACTTTTATTTCCTCTACGTTTCCTTTTCGTTTCTTTGGAGTATTTGTATTTCCCTATTACTATGTTTTGTGATGTGTTTGGTTCGTGTAAACTTGTGGTGATGGACTTTATGTTTGTGTGCCCTGGTGGGGCTTATTGTATTGTTATTTTGGTATAAGTCTTACTGGTACACAGTTTGTCTGTCTGTGATTGTTTTATTTTTCTGTTTTCCAACCATGTGGCTGAGGTAGATATATGTGTAGCTGTGTGGCTTGTATACAAGATCCATATGTTGTCCGTACCGAGGAGATGGACGATTTTTGTCAGATATGCAGATCCCCGAAGCGTGACATATCTATTCTCAAATCTTGCTTCCAGCTTCATGCAAGACAAGCATATAAACAAGCAAACAAGCCTTAGTCTACTTAACCTACTTATTTATCTCTTACTTGAAATTGCCTCTTTCCAAACTTGTCATTACTTAGGGTTCACTCTCCTAGGATTTTTCTTTTGTCAAACATCTGATCACCCTAATTTGTTTGTACTTTCTTTTATCAAACATCTAGTCATTCTTGATCTACTTGGACTTCTTATTTACTTACTCCCAAGCATTTAGTAAGCCTTGATTTGCTTAGATTCTCTCAATAACTTAGTCAACCTTGACTAACCCAAGTTGTTTGTCAAATATCAAAACTCTAGAAGATAATTATACCAATAACTTTTTCAATTATCGAAGCACTTCATATAATAACCATATCATTCTTTGTATTATCGTCATCTGCCTAATCTTGTTGATCATTGATTTATCCTTTTGAATATTAACACACATTTAAATAAATTTATCCCTACATATAAGAGTTTTAAGATCAAAGTAAAAGTAATGTCATCTTTCTTTATGATAATATTATTTCATTCAAATGCTTGCGATTGATTGACAATCTTCATTCAAAATACAATGATTTGCAACTCAAAATAAGAGCAACTTCAAATTTTGAATCGTTATAAACTTTTAAAGCTTTGGAACTCTTTGAGGAGAGGAACAGGAAAAAAAACTTAAAAAGGAAATTTCACAATTTGAAAATTGATTTGAACCGAAATGAAATTCTGGATGAAGAGACAATTTTAAAGAAAAGATAGATACAGCTTTAAAAATATCATTAACTTAATTACTTTTTTTAGAGCGACCAATCCGGCTCTATGAAAATTTTGCACCGACCGTCAGAATAAATGGAAAAGTATTCGCGACGGGGTCTAGAAGCCTGGTGTCTCAGGATACGCGTCCCATTTGGAGAAAAAATTCCTACAAATCGATCAATTTACGTATGCAATGTTAATCGATCAATTTTTTTAATTATCATTAGATATCAAAATCTTTGATCTAATTAATTCTAAGATGACCGATCCAGCTCTCGAAGGCAGAGTGTCTATAGGATCGTTGAGAGCGATAGATAGAAGTGGGAGAGGGGGAAGGGTGAATAACGCTCTTGGATTTTTCAAAAATCGATCAATAAGAGTTAACATGTAGCGGAAGAAATAAAGAAAACAATGCTAATTCAATTCTTTTTTACTTGGTTTAGAGTCTATAATGGCTCTTACATTAAGACTCGCGATTCTTGATCGCTTATTATGGGCAATCACTATCAATCCACAAAGTTCTTACAAAGAGATATAAAATAAAAGTACAAACTGCAAGAACTAAAGAATACTGATAACTTAGAAGATTTAAATTGGAGCGTCATTGCTGGAGCGTTACAGTGTCGTAGAGTGGCTTTCGGACCAACACTTGAGCATGAAAAGTGTAGAGAATTGTTGTTCCAAAGCTCTAGTTGAAGTAGCTTAAATAGCCCTTCCCGGGCGCCCTCATACTGGTGACATGGTGATCAATCATCGAAACTTGATCTCTCAATTTTTATCCACTCTCGAGCGTCAGAAATTCTCCCGGACGCTTGTGTTGTGACATGGATCGACCAATCTACAAGCACCTAGATGAGCTTAATTGTCCCGGGTGCACGTGTCCCTCTCGAGCGCCTAGAGCTCCGAGCGCCTGTATACTTGAGGGCGCTTGACACCCGCAATTCTTATCCACTCTCGAGCGCTAGAAAGCCACTCAAGCACCTGTGTTGTGACGTGGATCGACCAATCCATGCGCACCTAGTTGAGCTCAATTGATCCAGGGTGCACATGTCACTCTCGGGCGCCCAGAGTTCCAGGCGCCTGTATGCTTGAGGGTGCCTGGCTCTCGAGCGCCTGGACTCCTTCCCAGTGTCTGGAGCCCTTTCTTCCAGCCTCCGTTTTAGATTTTTTCACCCACAGAGTTAGCACAGGCAAAACATATAATGAAAAATGTGTTTAACAGCTCAAGTTGTCTGGTCTTGTCTTTTAGATTTTGACTGAAACCCTAGATCGGACCGACATCTACTATTTTGTCATCGAGGAACACGTCCTCACCTACTCCTCTCAGGAGAGTTTACCTTTTTTCAACTCCCAATTGAACTTTTGCTCAGCCTCCGATCTCGACTCTGGAACTCTTGACGTCTGACCCTCGATCCGTCTCGACTCCTATCCGTCATCCTCCATCATCCAAGACTTCTATCCAATTCTGCAGACTAGGACTTAGTGCCCAACTCTCGGCCAAGTCTTAGCACCCAATCCACACGACCAGGACTTCTTTACACAGTTCACATGACCAAGACTTGGTGTCCAACCCTTGGCTAAGACTTAGTGTCCATTCCTCTAAACTAGGGTCTTCGTTGCCTAACCAACATGGCCAGGACTTAGTATCCAATCCTGTAGATCAAGACTTAGTGACTAGGTCAATTAGGACTTTCTTTCATACTTAGAGCAACATGTTAAATCAAAATGAATCTTAACTTTGAACCTGTCAACGTCAAATTCAGACTCAATTATCTGTCCCAGTACCATCAATGTCATGGTTAGACGCTCCAATACCAGACTGAATATCTAGAATTTGAAACTCAATTATGATATACTATGAAAAATCTTTCATTTAGTGGCTAATCAATTCGAGAACGCTAGTGATCAATTAATCAATTTCTTTCTCAATGTATTTCTTACTCCATAGGGGTCTCATGTGAATTTACAATCAACCTAGCTCGTATGCACGTCGACACTTTCATTCGATTATATCCTACAATATCATATGTTGATCATAGACGCCCCACACGACTACCCCCACAATCATTTATAAAAAATAAATCAAGAAGTCAAACAGATCACCATATATAAGAGTATTTCTCTTGACTTCATCGGAAATCAACCTTACTTTATTCTACAATTCTACTATATAATAACCAACTCGACCATATCTCGAGAGCTTTCATTCAATAATATTAAATCAACTATTCATTATCGAAATAATATATAAATATTAATTTTTGATTCACTCATATAAATTAAATTATCACAATTTACATGCAAAACAATCGTCTACCCATCTTGGATTTATTGATTACGAAAATCAATTTTCCAACCCCTCTAACCACAGCTTTTTAACGAGAGCTCCTACCTCAAAAAACCAAAGAATCTAATAGGGTACTGATAGTCTCTCACCAATCAATTCTCATCTTTGTTTCTGAAATGATCCAAGTTTGTTAGCTTCTCGACACCCTCCTCCCTTTGTGATCGACAGATGACTTAGAACATCCACGAGCCTATAATGCAACAATCAGATATTCCAAATAATTAATCAGCCATTTAAGATTCTAATCTTAATTGTGGCACATTGCAAAAAAAAAAAAAAAAAAACAGTGAGACAGACAAAAAAAACATTGGCCACTTGAATAAGCCTCCGCGAGTACTTTCCGATTTTTTTAGCAATGAAAGATTTCCATTAGACCAAATCGATCACTTACAAAAATAATCGATTTGAAAAAGGAAATACCTGAATTTGAGCCAGTTCCTTCGATCTTGTTTCATGCCACTATAAGCACTCGAGAAAATCCATCGCCAACTACACGAAGCTCATACGGTATGATCGACATGTGTCCGCCAACGGTCTCAGTGCATCTGTAGGTAGCACACCAGAATCCCTGATTACAGTAAATAGCAGTGCATTAATAGCACAGAAAGCTAAATATAAATTTCTCCTAGAGCCTCGCAGCACAAGAAAATTAATGGAACTTAAATCAAGAAAAATTTCCATTAGAGAAAAAAACTACTTCAAGAAGAACCTTACAATTCCGCAACTGCAGAAAATTATGTAATATCCATAACTTGAATTATTTCGAAATGCATCTGCAAACTGGGCTTCATATTGACAAAATAGAATCTCTCCTCAACCTGCAATTTTCCTTCACATCTATGAGTTTCATCTTTAAGCATTTGCAGGAGGGTATCTTTTTCTCTATTAATCCATGGACGATGATGGTCAGACCATTGCCGAGGAGTCCCATGAAGAACAAACCGAAGATTAGCATTATTAAGCAACAAACATTGAGCAATCTCCTTAATAACAGAATGATCGGTCAAATAGGCACCAGCACAATTTAATCCAACATCAACATAATGGAACTCAGAGATGCTCAGCACGAGATCCTCCTTGGAGATTGGATACATGTGGACTTGCTTTCTATCAAATGACTGAGGTGAAGATATCAACTCGGCATATTCAGTTACAAGCTGGTTTACTACAGTGCCACCTTTGCTGAAACCCAGAATGATTGTTTTAGGAAAAGGAGCTGACAATAATGTAGTAGCATGTGGATTTTCTCTCGTCTGTTGTAACCGGTTGCTTGAGGATGTGGTCACCTGCTAATCAGCAAGAGAAAACAAGGGGAAAACGAATTGAATGTGGCCAGGGTTCAAGTCATTCTCTTTTCATTTCTTTTATATTAAGTACGAATAATATAAAGCAAACACAACAACTAACAATTGTCTATATTTTTTTCAATTTAAGCAACAAAGCCAATACAAATATTAAACAGGAAATAAGATGAGATGAGAGATGGAAACTATACTGTTTCAGTATTGTACCATGTCGTGCCAATGTGATTTTGATATTTTTAAAAATAACATATATTAATTAAAAATAAAAAATTTATCTAAATATTAAAAAATTTAAAATACAAAAAATTTAAAATAATTATAAAAATGGGATCACAACACCTCCATATGGTAAATAAATAAAAAAATATTATATATTTCTGAAATTAAAATAAATAAAATATATATAATAAATTAAGGGATAGTTTTATTAAGCTTTTTGATTAAGTTTGTTTAGATTATACCTATTATAGCTAGGGGTTAATTGAAATTATTAGGCTAAGGTTAATTATGAACATAAGGTTTATGAGGTTTTCTACACACTCACCGCCCAGGGCATCCCCGCAAGGAAGCCTCAACCCACGAAGGTCACCACAGGTTCACGTCAACTTCCACAATCCCGCGGCTAGGAGCGGATCTAGGAATTATACTTGGGGGAGGCTTGAATTAGAGTTAATGGGAATAATTTCGCCAGAGCGTCTTACTCTCCTCTTCTCACTTCATCATCGTTTGCAGAGCTAACTCTTTTTCGTCTTCTCTGAAAGCGACATTCAACATCTATTACTATCAAATATTAATCTCATTATCTAGATATATTCTAAATTACTATTCAATATATGTTTTTATCGAATAAACTACTTGTTTGTTGGACTTAGGGCGAAGCATAGAAAGGTTGGACAAACTAAAAGTTAGAGCGTCCTATTATGGGTTAGAAAACTGCTATAGTGACTTGTTCTTCCCACTATTGGCATTTGGCCAAACACGAGAAATAAAATAAACCAAAAACTAAAAGATAAACCAAACAAAACAGTAGGAATTACTGTTGTCTAGAAATGACTAAGGGAAAAGAAAATAAACAACAAACAACTACAAGAATGAAAGGAAAAGAGAACGGAAGTCTTACCTTCTTTTTCGAAGGTCTTGCTATCTCCGACAATAAGAAAAGACAAAACAAGGATTGCTCTGGTTGGAGAAGAAGGACTAGGGTTGTTATTGGTCGACTACAAAACAACAAAAGAAAGGGAAGGAGGGTTATTGCTCTTGAGATGAGGAAGAAATAACAAAAGAGCTATTATTGGAGAAAGAGGAGAAAAACAATTAAGCTACGATTGGGAAGAAAAAAATAAGAAGGAAGGAGAAAATAAGAAGAAGAAGAAAAAGAAGAAGCCGATGTGTGGAGACTTGAGTGTGAGGCAGTGGGAGCGAGGCAATGGAAGATAATAAAAAGAAAAGAAAGGAGAAAATATATTTTCTCAAAAATTCCCCAACTCATTTTAAATCAATTGAAGCATTAATTTAATTAAACTTGATTCAATCATATCTTCGCCAAATCAGATCCAAATCAATCACGGTTTGGACAAATATATTTCTTATCTTTGTGCCTAACCGACGGATTTTGTTCATCCCCAATCCAATTTGAATTCAGCATCTTTACTTCATGTTTGATGATTTGATTATATTATTTATTTTGTTAAAAATTCAATACCTAATATAATTATATAGATAATAATAAGTCACGTGAGGGCTTATATTTATTTTGGACCACGTGAGGGCCGGGTTATAGCCCAAGATAGCCCTCACATGGCTCCTTCTCTGCCCACGGCGACCCACGGTGTCGATGCTAGGCGGTGGGCGGAACGGTATATCAAATACTATTCTGATTGTACCAAATATTAAACCATAACATGTTAATCTAAAAGAACATTGCGGAACCTATTATGTACTCTAGATTTTAAATAAAATAATTCTTACCTGTTCCAAACACCGGGATAAGATCGAAACAATTGCAGATGAAGCAGGG
>JAGFNQ010007082.1:59172-203228 GCA_024364735.1 Boesenbergia rotunda | reverse complement strand
TGATCATCATGGATCTAACCATGTCCATCAAGGTTCGGTTACGCCTCTCAGATACACCATTATGCTGTGGTGTATATGGCGGAGTCCATCGAGACAATATCCCATTGTCCCTAAGATAATCTTGAAACTCTTGACACAAGTATTCACCACCCTGATCGGATCGAAGTATCTTAATATTTTGGCCAAGCTGTTTCTCTACTTCATTTCTGAACTCTTTGAATTTCTCAAAAGCTTCAGATTTGTGTTTCATTAAGAACACATACCCGAATCGTGAGTGATCATCGATAAAGGTAATGAAGTAGCTATAGCCTCCTTGTGCAAGAGTTGACATTGTTCCACATACATCAGTATGTATTAGACCAAGCTATTCTCCCACTGGATTACCTTTTTCGGAAAAGGGTAATTTGGCCATCTTGCCTTTTAAGCATGATTCGCATGTATCAAATGAACCGGGTTCAAATGATTCCAGAATTCCACATCGGTGTAATTTGGTCATGCGATTCTTACTTACATGGCCAAGACGACAATGCCACGTGTAGGAGTCTATTCGATTATCTATTCGAGCACGTTTGTTGCTAACTTCGATATTGAAAACGTCACCGGATAAATCTAACGTGTAGATACCATTGCATAAAGTTCCGGTCCCATAAAGAACACCATTTAAAGTTATGTAACAACAATTGTTACTAAAAGTTAAATGATAACCCTTTTCATTCAAACATGAAATAGATACAATGTTTTTTATTAACAAAGGAACAAAATAACAATTATCCAATTCTAAGACACGTCCAGTAGGGAGCTTTAGCAAATATGTTCCGATGGCAACAGCAGCAATCTTTGCTCCATTTCCAACTCGCAAATTCGCTTCTCCCTTGACGAGTCTTCTTCTATTCTTTAGCCCCTGTATGTCATTACATATATGTGAGCTACACCCAGTATCAAGTACTCAGGTATCTGAGGAAATAGAGTGACATTCAATAACGAAGATACCTGAAGAGGATGAGGCATCGGATGCCTTCTTCTTCAAGGACTCAAGATAAACCTTGCAGTTTCTTCGCCAGTGACCCTCCTTGCCGCAATGATGGCAAGTGCCTTTTGGTATCCTTTCAGTCTTTTTGGCCTTTTTCTTCTTTCCTTTATTCTGTTCTTTGGCCTTCCTCTTATAACCTTTCTTCGAGGAACCAACTAACAGTACCGTCTTCTGATCCTGCTTCACAGAAGGCTCTATAGTCTTCAGCAGGTTGAGCAACTCAGGAATGGTAGTCTCTAGCTTGTTCATCCGATAGTTCATCACAAATTGTGAATAACTTTTGGGCAAACAATGCAGAATTAAGTCAATACTTAGTTCACGATCCATTGCAAAATCGAGTGTGCCCAGTCGCTCAATGTACCCCAACATCTTTAACACAAACTGTGAGGCAGAAGTGCCTTCTTGCATCCTAGAGGTGAAGAGGAGTCTGGAGACCTCGAACCTTTCGGATCTCGCCTGCTCTTCAAATAACTCATGAAGATGGAAGATGATGGTATAAGCATCCATATGCTCATGCTGCTTTTGCAGCTCAGGTACCATAGAGGCTAGCATGATGCAACTCGCAAGTTCAGAATCGGTCACATGTTTCTGATAGGCCACTAACTGGTCTGGAGTTGCATCTTCTGGAGGACAGTTGGGAAGTTGATCTTCAAGGTTATAAGCAAGCTTCTCTGCCTTGAGGACTATCCTCAGGTTTCGAACCCAGTCCATGAAGTTTGGCCCAGTTAGTTTATTGGTGTCCAAAATGAAACGCAAATTCAGAGAAGACATGATCGAGTGATTATCCTAGAAATACAAATTGGGCTTATGTGAGAAGAATGATAAAGAATGCATCAACATACATTAATTAAATCCTATTTATTTTTTGAATTGAATAACCCTTTTTTATCAATTCGGGAGATCGTAGGAGCACCTCCAAATAGGTTGATATCCAACCATAGATAAGAACAACCATGGCTGTGGCCATCAAGTTATTCTTAGCTATGAAGGTAGGTAATTATACCGATTACATATCATATATATGTAACTATCACTTTATGCTATCAACTAATTGAATGTTTGCATAAATCATTGGGTTGTTAACTCATTAACAAGTATGCAACAATATACATAGCACCCAACTGCACCTCTCTTTACATCGACCTTGGCTGTGGCACAACAAATCGATGCTCCAAGCTTAAGGCTGACCCATTAATCAAGAAATAGTTTTAATATGGTTGGAGCTCATTCAACCGTTTAGTCAGGCTTGGATGTGTCTAACAACTAAAACTAAGGATTGACCTCTGACTCCAACTATATTATTCATAAACTAATTCCATGGTTTGAACATGTTGAGGTTCATGCCGGGCATGGATGTGTCCATCAACCCAAACGAGAAACAAAACTCCGGTTCTAACCATATTAATGGAAGGTGTTAGCCTTAATATTTTGTAAGGGGTTTTGGGTCTCATCCTTTCTTAAGAACATTCATGACATATAATTATGTCATGTACTAACGATTTCCTTAATAAAGTATGTATGTGACTTAATTTATCAAGTCTCATTAATTGATTTAGGAACCGGATTTCCTAATTCCAATTTCATACTTTATTCAAGGAATTGTTTTGGGAAACAATTTCCTAAATTGTCATAATCAATTTCGGAAATAATATGTTTAAGATTTTGATTTCTCTAAATCAAATCTTATTAAATTAAGAGACAGATTCTCTTAATTCAACCATATATTATTTTTATGAAAATCTTATTTAAGAAAACTCTATAGGAAACTATTTTCCTAATTAATTTTGGAGACAACAATATGTAAGAGCATCACCTCTTAAATCAAATAAGGAAATTATCTAAAATTTCCAAGATTTGATTACATATTTTATTTATGGATTAATTAATTACAACAAATTATTTTCTCTGGGTGGCTCCCCGAGGCTCAGATACCCAAAGAAAAGAAATTTGTCGTAAATCTAATTTGGCCCGCTCCCCGAGGCGTAGCCAAATTAAACTTGACAATTCTTATTCAAATTAGGAGATTAAATTACAACAACTAACTTTAATTTGGGTGGCTCCCCGAGGCACACCCCAAAGTAAAGAATTTTGTTAATAATTTAAAAACTAATTCGAATTTAATTATCAATTAATGATCCATAAATTTGTCTAGACTTTCTTGAAAGAAAGTGCCCAAAATTGTGAGATTTCATAATAGGTTTTCAGAATAATTGTAAGTTTCTGGTACAAAGAAAACTTACATATTTCCAAAAATTGGAAAATTTCCAAAATAGGAAATTTCCAAAATTGGAAAGTTTCCAATAATGGGAAGTTTTCACAATTATCATAAAATTTCAGAAACTAGGATATTTCAAAAGTTTGCGAAATTTCATGAGGATTTCCAAACTTTGAAATTCCTAAATCTAAAATTTATCATAATTGGAAAGTTTCCATAATTAGAAAATTTTCCAAAATTGAGATCATGACAAAGTTTTTCGCAAAACAATTATATGATTATGTCAAACACTACCCGGCTCTGATACCACTGTTGGGACCGGGTGCATGTTGACATGGATACGGGTTCGTAATTTTAAAATTTTATTACGTGCAGCGGAAGGTTTAGCATAAATAATTTCTCAAATTATTTTTAACCACGTATCTAGCATGCAACCTTATGTTGTGGAGACATGATCATACATTTAAATTTTGCAGAAAGTAAACTAATTTACTTAATACTTCGCGTAACTCGTAGAAAGGGACGAGATCCAACCGTAGCGTCCCTTGGAAGCTCCGCCTCTATTCGCGTCCACGCCGAGTTCTCTTCGGGATGACTTCGCAAAGCCACGAGTTTCGTGCCGACAAGAACTACTAGATTCTCTAAAGGCATGACAAGAATATCAAGAGAGAGAGATGGAAAACTAACCACCAAACAAAAAACGGAATCAAGATTCCGGGAGGAAGGAAGGAGTCGCGCCCCGCTTCTTCTTCTTCTTCGGCACCTTCTTAGTGGAGGTGGCTCACGGCAAGGGAGGTGAGGGCAACCGGCCCTAGAAGAGGGAGAGGGTAGCCGACCCTAGAAGAGGGAGAGGGAGAGAAGGAGAGGAAGAGAGGCTAGGCAAGAATCCTTGATCTCTTGAATTGATTTCCAAGCCTTGCCTTGGTGCCTTTATATAGTAGCCTCTTTATCGCCAAGTCTCCTTTTAACGGAATAAATTTTCATAAGAAATTTATCTTATAAATTTTTCTATGAATTATTGCGTTATGCCAAGTTTTTATTATAACTAAATTTATAATAAAAACAACCATGTCTCCCCTTTTATTATGGAATAAATTTTCACAAGAAATTTATTATATAAATTTTTCTTATAATAGAAAAATCAATTCATAATTGATTTTATAAAATAAAATAAACCAATCCAAGGTTTATTTTAATTTTCATGAAAATAAATCTCTTTATACAAATTTCTTTATATAAATTTCTTTATTCATAATTTTATAAAACAAATCGCGCTTGATTTATTTTATAATTCAAACCAAATAATTTGGTTTCCCTTCTTATTGTGGCCGGCCAAACCAAAGAGGGTGGGGACCCTCTTTGGCCGGCCAAATCCAAGCCGTCACCTTACGAATTAAACTCATTTAATTCGTCCAATAAGTCTTCAAAAGACTTAGCCATTTTAAGCTTCCGATGCGTCTCTGATAAATTCAGATTCGACTTATCTCTCTTGATCGGAAAATCTAATTTTCAACTCGTTTTAAATCCCTCGGATTACTCGTAGTGCGTGTGACTAAATAGGCTTTCGATTTATGTTGGCCGTCTATAATCAATCAATTATAGAACGATCATGAGTGGCACCTAGTAGTACATCATGACCGCCAATTAATCGAAAGATCAACGGTTGACCTCAGAAATAATTCTGAAACCCTTCAGCAGCTATAATGAGTCATGCCTCATTCCCTTCACCATCCTATACCCACTTGGTTCAGGACACGGTCTATGTGTGTCAGTCCCCACTAGGCTGACTACGTCACACCTAGCCCAAGTAATGTCTTTCTCGTCCAACGGATTCTAATTACTCTCATGTTTCCTAGAGATTCATACTCGGAATATGTTATGCTCTGGCCAGAGGCTTCGAGTAACAATCCGACGATAAGCCTTGGGTATACATCTCCTCGCAAGGAGTGGTGAATACTTTGTAGGCTGTTCAAACATCTTCGGGCACTTCGGCTTATACCTAACCATCCTGGGTCCACACCTCCTTAGAGATGCTTGCTTAAGATGTCAAAGTATAAGTCTCCATGACCAAGATGACTTAAACACCGCAAGTCAAAGGAACATCGCACTTAAGCTGCAGTAAGAACTTTCATTGACATATCTATATGTAGATTACCATATGAAGTTTTACAGCTAGTCACTCCAATGAACTAGTTCCCTTAACTAGCATTCATGTTTATCTCCGGACATCCCAATGTCACCAGCCAGTGAGAATCAGCTGATTAGAGAATAACCCATGCAAGTCTCAACAGAATTGATAGTGTCCGTTTTTTATCAATTCATCGACTAGGGACAATTTCAATACTTCACAATTGCACATGTAGAGATAATCACTAGTTGTGAATTCATCACAAATTCTCTCATGCTGTGAATTGTATTGCGGACATTCAGTAAATGAGTTTAAGATCTCAATCAAATACACGAACATGTATACTCAAATAGTGAATTATTCATTTATTAAAGTAAATGATTACAATCATAAGGCGATTGCCTTAGGACACTTCTCTCATATTACTAACAGGTACTATTGGTTTCATCAAATTTGACATTTGAGGACTCCTCAATCACTTTTGTCCTCTTGTTGTACACTCTATAACCCCTACTAGTCAATGAATACCCTACTAAGATTCCTTCATCGGCTTTTGACTCAAATTTTCTTAAGTCATCTTTGGTGTTTAAGATGTAAACTTTACATCCAAAGACCCTAAAATAGTGGACTTGGGGTACCCTTCCATTCCAAAGTTCAAAGGGTGTTTTTCCTAAAAACCTATGTACCAACACCCGGTTTTGGATATAGCAAGCGGTGTTAACCGCTTCGGCCCAAAAGTAGCTAGGAAGAGAGTATGCATTAAGCATAGTCCTAGCAGCTTCTTGTAGGGCTCGGTTTTTCCTCTCAACTACCCCATTTTGTTGAGGAGTCCTAGGGCATGAAAACTCATGCTTGTACCCATTTTCAACACAAAATTGTGTGAAACTAGCATTTTGGAACTCCCCACCATGGTCACTCCTAATTCAGTTTATTTTGATGTTCTTTTCGTTTTCTACCCTTTTACTAAATCCTATAAATATATCTAGGGTATCATCCTTATGTTTCAAGAAATAGACCCAAGTAAACCTAGAAAAGTCATCTACTATCACTAAGCAATACTTACTCCCTACAAGTGATGGAGTATTATGGCAATCAAACAAGTCTATATGTAAAAGTTCTAAAGGCAAGGAAGTGGTAATTAAAGTTTTACCTTTGTGTGATGCTTTGGATTGCTTTCCCTCTTGGCATGCATCACACAACTTGTTCTTTTCGTACTTGATCATTGGGAGCCCCTTCACCAATTCTTCCTTGGCCACTCTTGCAATGTTCTTCATGTTGACGTGTCCAAGTCTCCGGTGCCATAGCCACCCTTCTTCTTCTTTGGACATGAGACACTTAACAAAATTGTTAGTAGCATAAGATAGATCAAGATAATACAAGTTTGCATCTCTAAACCCTTCTAATATGATAGTGTTTGATCACTTTGTCTTATTACACATTTCTTAGCATGAAATTCTACTCTAAAGCCGGCATCACATAATTGACTTACACTTAATAAATTAAACTTCATATCCTTAATTAAAAGTACCTTATGAATTGAAATAGTGGGAGATACCTCAATTGTGCCCCTACCAATGATCCTTAACTTTCCACTGTTCCCAAAGGAGACCGTCCCTTCTCTTAGGTAGCTAATAGTGGTGAACTTGCTCACATCCCCGGTCATGTGTCTTGAGCATCCACTATCTACTATCCACAAGGTTGGGGCCTCCTTCACCTTTACCTAGATAACATGGAAAACATACTCTTTTGGTACCCATATCTTAGATCCATAAGCATCATTTAAAAATTTCTTAGGTACCCATGCCTTCTTTGTGGTTCCCCTAGCCTCTAATCTCCTAGATGCACCAATCCTACTGGTAAGTGAAACCAAGGCTATCTCCTTGGTCTTAGGCCTATAACCCAATCCTGTCTTGTTATATACCGCCCTTTGGCTGTTAATGATCATATCAAGGTTACTTGATCCTACTTGAAATTTCCTAAGGGCCTTTGTGAGGTCATCTACTTGTTTCCTTAACTCCTTATTTTCATTTTCAATATGTGAAACATGTGAAGAGGTAGAGCTAGCATGCAAATCCTTAAGTTTAATAGCCTCTACTCTAAGCATGACAATTTGTTCCTTAAGATCCTTAATTTTACTTCTAGCCTTAGCTAAGTCCATGTTAGTACTAGAAATAATTTTCACTAAGGTAGAGGAGGGTAAGTGGTATACCTCACTTACCGAAGCTTCTGACTCTGATGATGATGAGGTGGAGGAGCTCTCATCTTCACTGCTTGAGCTTCGTTCATCGTCTGAAGAGTCTGAATCATCTTGTGCCATAAGAGCGAAGTGGGAGACTTGCTCTTCTTCTTCCTCTGAGGATGAGGGATCGTCCCAAGTCGCCTTGAGGTTCGTGGCACTCTTCTCCTTTCCCTTTGACTTCTTCTTGTCATTCTTCTTCTTCTCTTCCTTCTTGTCCTCCCTCTTCTTCAACTGGGGATACTCGTTCTTCATATGTCCCTCTTGATGACAGTTGTAGCAGATTATCTCCTTGGCCTTACCCTTACCTTTGGCCCCTTTCCTAGCATATGATTTGTTAGAAAAACTTTTAAATGCTTTACGAAATTTCCTTACCATAAAGGCCTCTTGGTCACTGTCCATAGAGGCACTTGACTCCTCTGAGTCCGAGGATGATGAGTAAATCACCTTCTTCTTCTCCTTTCTCCTCTTCTTCTCCTTTTCTGTAACAAAAGCAATACCTTTCTCTTTTGCCGAAATGTTAGCTTGCTCGTGCAGTTCAAATTCACAAAATAGATCGTCTAATTTAACTAAAGATAAGTCCCTCGATACCTTGTAAGCATCAACCATGGATGCCCACAGGGTGGTTCTCGGGAAGGCTTGTAAGACATACCTGACAATGTCCCGGTTTTCAATTTTCTCTCCAATTACATGGAGCCCGTTGATCACTTCCTTTACCCTTCCATGCAGCTGACTGACGGTCTCGTTGTTCTTCATGGAGAGGGATTGCAGTTGGGCCACCAACAAGTCCTTCTTGGCTCTTCTGGACTCGTTTGACCCCTCGTTCAGTTCTACCAACTTGTCCCATAGCTCTTTGGCGCTCTTGAATGGCCCCACCTTGTTCAGTTGCTCCTTCGAGAGCCCGCACTGCAGTGTAGTGGTGGCCTTGGCATTTGACTGCGCCCTTTTCATCACTTCTTTAGACCATGTTCTCATAGGTGTAGGATCTCCTCTTTCATCGACGGGCGCCTCGAAGCCATCTGCAACACTTATCCAAGTTTCTATGTCATTCATAAGATAGTACTGCATTCTACCTTTCCAGTACGCGAAGTCATTGCCGTCGAAGAATGGTGGTCGTGCGGTGGAGTATCCCTCTTGAAACGCCATTACAAATGTTCTGGTTGATTGTTAGATTTTCCAAAACGCACCGGCTCTTATACCAACTGAAGGATCGATGTGGGCGTGCAGAGGGGGGGGGTGAATGCACTTTCTTTTGATCGTTTGATCTCTACACAGATGTTAGCGCAGCGAAAATAATATGCAAAGACAATAACAATGCTAACAAAAATTCTTTTACTTGGTATCCACCCAGATGGGTGACTAATCCAAGGATCCACGCCGCGAGCACCACTTTTCACTATCGAAAAGTCTCCTTGAGGTGGAGAAACCTTTACAGCAAAAGCTTCCTCTTTACAGATGTAGAAAAATGATGGAGGAAGCAAAAAGTCACTCTACAATTTGGCAGTACTTCGTTACTGTACGGAACTGTGCCTACACGTGTAACGAGGAGCTCCTTTTATAGGTAAAAAGGACAGATTCGCAGTCTGTCCAGACACGCACTAGTCGACTGCCCCTAGGGCAGTCGACTGGCTCAGCATTAAATGCCGGCCAACGGCTAGCAAACAGCTAGCCAACGGCTAGTTTTGGGGTATACCAGTCGACTGCCCCAAGGCCAGTCGACTGGTCCGAAGCTGCGAACTCTCTGTGGGTTTTGGTAGTCGACTGCTTTCGGGCCAGTCGACTGCCCTGCCTCCCAACTCAGCTCCAGTCACTCCAAACCTTCTCCTTCGCGTGTGCCTTCAGGTCTGCTCCCTTGGCTCGCCCCTTGAAGTCTTCTTTCTCTGGCTATCGTCCCTCGGATGCGCACGCAAGCCTTCCCTTTGCTTGCCTCCATGCCACCCTTCACGTGTGCCCTTTGAAGTCCACTTCCCGGCTTGCCCTTGGAGCTCTCCTCCCTCGGCTCTCGTCCCTCGGATAGGTCCACCAAGTGTGATTCTTCAAGTCCTGCAAACTCAATCACACAAATCAAATACAACATAACACTCTAACTTTAAACCTATTCGCCCACTCATCAAAACCATGATCTTCCAATCATTCAAGGGCTAATTGCCTCAACAGGAACATCACACTTAAGCTGCAGTAAGAACTTCACTGACATATCTATATGTAGATTACCATATGAAGTTTTACAGCCAGTCACTCCAATGAACTAGTTCCCTTAACTAGCATTCATGTTTATCTCCGGACATCTCAATGTCACCAGCTAGTGAGAATCAGCTGATTAGAGAATAACCCATGCTAGTCTCAACAGAATTGATAGTGCCCGTATTTATCAATTCATCGACTAGGGACAATTTTAATACTTCACAATTGCACATATAGAGATAATCATTAGTTGTGAATTCATCACAAATTCTCTCATGCTGTGAATTGTATTGCGGACATTCAGTAAATGAGTTTAAGATCTCAATCAAATACACAAACATGTATACTCAAATAGTGAATATTCATTTATTAAAATAAATGATTACAATCATAAGGCGATTGCCTTAGGACACTTCTCTCATATCACTAACAAAGACTTCCTTTGTTAGTCATATTACTCCTGACTAGACTTCTCTTCTGCCAATCATCATGTCCTGTTTGGCTCACTTTTTGGTCTAACTGACCAACCTTGGGTTTTCTGCTAAACATCAGATCCTGTTTAGCTAACCCTTGTTCTAACTGATCAAACCTTAGTATATTAACCAGATTAAATCTAGGTTTGATCACCCTGCCAAACATCAGGTCCTGTTTGGCTAACCCTTGGTCACCTTAACCAACCCTAGGTTTTGGTTCACTTTGCCAAACGTTAGATCCTATTTGGCTAAACCTTTGTCAACCTGATCAAACCTGGGTTAACCCTACCAAACATAAGGTCCTGTTTGGTTTAACCCTTGATCACTTTGACTAACCCTTACCTTGTCTAACATATATTACAAACTTAAGTATATTGTTAAACATCGAAATATTAGAGGAAGACATTACTGATGCATCTTGCACCAACACTTCCTGACTAAAGGAAACACACGACATCTTCCTTTCCAACTCGACAATCCACTCGGGAGCCCTCTGCTTCAACTTGGTGATACGAAGTAGCCATCTTCCAAACAACCTAATAGCTCGACCTGACCTTTAAGGCTGCCAACCTGAGATTATTTGCTTAGGTTATCTCGATAGATAAGTTGCAATTAATTTTATGTAATTTCAATTTAGCCCAAATATCTCCGACAGTTGTCCAACATTCTTGAAATAGAATCGTTTTTGTTGAGATGACCACATAAAGTGTTGAGGTGCAACAAACTCATCACACTCCGCTCCAATTAGAAATACTCCAATCAACCATGGGAAAAGGCTAGAGAAGTTCACTGGGTTGAACTTTAAGAGATGCCATCAAAAGATGTTCTTTTACTTGTCCACGCTTAATTTAGATTGGTTCTTGATCGAGGACCCTCCCAAACATATTGACGATGCTGATGTCCAGAACATCAGTGTAGTGGAGGCTTGGACTGTTGGATCGAGGTGGACCGACAAGAGGGGGGGTGAATTACCGCTGTAAAATTAAAACAAATCTTTTATGCGGCTCACAATGATTCCAGATTAGTATCAACAATCAATTAAAATAATCATAAACTAATTGAACTAGTAAAAGGGCTAAGACATAGAAATTTACTTGGTTGCAACCTAAGTGGTTGCTAATCCAAGATGATTGAAGCTCACTATCAAAATCTTCTTCAAGCGGAGAAGCCTTTTACTGACTTTAAAGCACAAGACATCCATAGCTAAGGGACAAGACTGGGTAAAGAAACTTCTACTGGATAGCAAGTTTTGAGAGGTTTATATGTAGTAGTTGCAAATTTATTAAGGAGAGCTAGCGTATGGAACCTAGGATCAGGGCTAGGCTCAGTACTGGGGCCAGTCTCGATAACATGACGTTTGCTAATAATCAATAACTGGAATGATTATTAAATAATCTAAAAATTGAGAATAGGTTTAAGATAAAGAAATCATACCAAGGAGGCATCGTTGAAGATTAAGGAAGATAGAAGACTCTCGGTTGATTGGGGTTTCTTGGGGATGCCTTAGAAGTGAAGAGGAGGAGTATAGAGAGGTTGATTTGGTGTGGAATGTGAGTTGTGGGCGAGGGTTTATATAACCCTTCCCGGGCACCCGGGAGCCTATGTAGGCGCCCGGGCCAGTAGGTTGGGCGCCCACAATGATACTCGAGCGCCTGAGACAGTTTTTGGCAGTTTGACTGCCTTGGGAACTTGAATTGTCAAAAAAAGCTTCGGGCACCCGATAAGTTGTCGGGCGCCTGATTAACTTACTTTTGACCAATTTTGTTTTAATTAATTTCTAGAAAAAATATTAAATTGAAAAATTAAGTTGCCAAAAAAAGTGTTAAGTTGAGATAATAAAAGAAATATTAAGTTGGATTTTGAAAATTATTAAGTTAAAATTTGAAAGTTAAATTTTGAAAATTATTAAGTTAAATTTGAAAAATTATTAAGTTAAATTTTGAAAATTTATTAAGTTGGATTTTGAAAATTATTAAGTTAAAATTTGAAAATTATTATGTTAAATTTTGAAAAATTATTAAGTTAAAATTTGAAAACTTATTAAATTGAAATTTATTAAGTTGATTTTTAAAAATTATTAAGTTGAATTTTTAAAATTATTAAGTAGAATTTTAAAAAAGTATTAAGTTGAATTTTGAAAAATTATTAAGTTAAAAATTATTATGTTGAATTTTGAAAATTATTAAGTTGAATTTTGAAATTATTAAGTTAAAAATTATTAAATTAAATTTTGAAAATTGTTAAGTTAAATTTTGAAAAATTATTAAGTTAAATTTTGAAATTTATTAAGTTGAATTTTGAAAAATTATTATGTTGTATAACTTAAAGGTGAGATTGTTTTGTAAGGTTAGTTGGGTTGGACTAAACTTTTAGGTCCTAAGCATCTCACCTATTTATAAGTGACAAAACAGGGAATCCTTATCTATTTTGTGAGTTGCATTAATTTTATCTTTGATTTTATGTTGACACTATGATTTGATTGAACCTTGTGTTAGATTCAAGTTTAACAATTAGTAAATTAAAAATAAATTTTGATAATTGGCTTCCAGGTCTGGGCGAGGAACAGGGGCCTTCTTTGGACGTAGCCTTATTGGATCAATAACCCATTCCTAGACAACGCCTTTTAAAGAAATTTTATTCTCAAATTACCTTTTGAGAAACTCTGGTCTAACTAGTTGAGGATTTGCTGAGGTAGTTTCGGTTTGTTCCATTGGACTAAAAAGACTAAATAGGGTACACCTTACCCCACCTGGCTTTTTAGACAAGCATCTCTAATGTACTATCATCTCGCCCCACCCTGATACTAGGTTGTGCAAGTTTCAATCAAGTCAGATCCTTATCTAACCGTTCCTAATCCTAAGCATGACATTTTTACAGAAAGAAAATAGACAGACATCAAACAATAATTCAGAAAAACACAAAAAAAAAACTTATCTAAGTATGAAGATGGTTTTCCTATTGGCTCCCCTGACGGACCCGAAATACTAGATTAATTTGTCACGAAATGTGGATCCGTCAGAATTTAGAATTTATAAATGTGCTGGAAACCCTTTTTGCAATCAAAATATGAAAACGTAGTAAAGGGGCCACAGGTCGTATTTTTCCTTGGGACTAGTTGATGTTGTGTGATTCGAGCTTGTATTTATGTGTCGTTGATATTTTGGGTTTCAAATTAAATCTGGGTTTTGGGTTGCAATCAAGAATGAAAACTTAATGAGAGGCAAGAAAATTTAACTCAATGAACCAAACAAGGGAAATGCACTTTATGACTTAACCAATGAGAAGCTTAATCAACCAAGGCACTTAACCAATTTTGAAAACAATTCTGCCAGCAAATGTAAAAGGATTCTACAAATCATGTTGAACTTCAAGATCTACCATTCAAAACCAAAAATCAAATGCAGCCCTAAAATTACTTGATACGCAAAAAGGAAGCTTATGTGCCAAAATGAGATTCCAATTCAGAGACAAATCCAAAGAAAATAAAACTGATTTTAAGCACAACCCAAACACTAAAAGATAGGTTTACACTTGATACAAATGAACGCAGAAATTTAATCATGCCAAATTAAGCAAGCTAGATAAGCAGCCAAAAGAAACTGCTGTGCTAAGGGCTGCTGCTGAATACCGAGATGATAAACTGCCACTTCAGAGATTTACACTGACCAAATCAGTTTGGTAATTCAAACCAACCATGGATCACTCAAATACAAAGCTAAGCCTGAGGTGAACTTGCAAATGAACATATGCAGAAATGCAGAAATGCAGGGATACATGCAGAATTTCAGAAACTGATTGGGATGTTAAACCAAACTACAGCTGTAATTGACATTGGATGAAAAGTCCAGCAAACAACTGAAGGCAAATGCTGTAAAATCCGAATACAAAACTTCACTGATACAACTTCATAGATAAAAGCTGATGGTATGCAGAAATGGTCTGACTTAGATGCAGAAAAGGTCTGAAATTCAGCAACAACATCAAATTTCAGAAATGGAATTGGATTCACATCAATCTAATGCGCAATCTCTGATATTAAGTGGTATTCAAATGAACAAGTTACAATGTAAATTCAGGAGATAACTGGCTAGCTTGATACACATTCTGGGACATCAACAAAATCTGATACGCAGGTTTGTAGAAGTGCAGAAATGCAGGAAAAGAAAACAGAGAACAATGAATTCAGAAACTCACAAACGATTTAGATCAATTATACCAAACTAATATCAGAAATGATTTGGAATTGAGCTAGACTAACTGATTTCGAATTAGAAACAATCAAAGGATTTTGAAACTGAACTGAAGTCTGCAGAAAAGGGCTGATACGCAAGTTGTAATAGGGAAAAAGAAACTGATACGCAACAATTAAAATGCAAAAACAGCTGAATTTAAGTAAAGTGCTAAGTAACCAAGTTATCTAGCTACTGACATTGAAGAATTAAAACCTAATTACGAAAGAACAATTCAGACAAGAAAGCTACAGCTAATACAAAGTTTCAGAAACAGAAATAAATTGGCAGAACTGAAGTTACATCTAAGAAAACTGAAATTAACTAATTGAAACTACTCCTCAATCACTCCCTAGCTCGAGTACTCCTTGTTCGTCACGCAAGTGTGAGCCTCGAACCCGTAAGCTCAGCAAATCGATGGAAACAGCCCTTGCGATTCAAAACCAGCTCATCTCTGCTCAAATCCGAAAACCCATCCAATTCCTTCAACTCAGCTGCGATGATGATTTGGGATTGATCCGAGCACTCCAGGGAACCCCTCTGAACTACTCAGATGGATGAAATGATGCACAGCCGATGTTGACGAAATCTGATGGCGGAGCTGCGGAAACCTCTCAACAACTCTGTTCCTGGGCAGAATTTGAGCTGGAGCTTCACCGAGAGCCCTTCCACTGACCTAGAACTCGATCTAGTGAAGAAATTGAGGGGTCGCGCCCCTTAGATAAAGAAATTGCTGAAGAACGAAGAAACTAGCTGAAGAAGAAGAACACTGCGGCGGAGACGCGACGAGGAGAAAGGCTGTGGAGTTTCTGATTAAATATCTATCATTGGACGACCCAGATTGATCGGAGGAAATCTAACGGCTGATCTTGCTCTGATTTGAGCCAAACTTTGAGGATGATGATCTGGGGTCAGGATCTGCCTCGTGGTAGCTTGGATCCTCCAGATGTGCAACGGATGGTCCAGATCAACCTAATCTTTGAATGGACGATCTAGAGCCTCCGAGCTTGATCCAACGGTTGATTGAGCTCTGATTGGGATGAAACCTTCAGATCTTGATCATAATGCTTGATCAACCCTAACCCTAGCTCGGATTGCTTCAGATGGTCCCGGATGGCTCAAATCTAGCCGCTTTCGAATCGGACGGCCCGGATTTAATCCTAATCTTGATAACTCGATCCGGGTCACTTCCGACTCGAGTTTGACCCAATATGCCCTATGTCCTTGAACCTTTGATGCCTAAAAAAATAGATCAAGAATTTAGTGGCCAAATAATCCAAATATGTGTAAATTTGCAATTAAGTCCAAAATAAGAGTAAGTTCTAAAACCTAGGGCAATTTCACAATTAAGCAATAAAAACATAGGTCAAACATGGATTTTAGCAATTAAAATAATCAATAAAATGGTATCTATCAACTCCCCCACACTTAACCTTGAGCGTCTCGCGAAACTACTAAATAAGTATCCCCTAGATTTCTTAAGCATAATTAGAAGCAAATGAAAAGAAATTACCTATGATTGTCAATTCTCAAAAATCTAAGCTCTATGGATTAGTATCTCGTCCTTAAATCAACAACTTAGCCTTTTCATCCATCATGATTCATTGAGATGAATTTAAATCACTAGCCTTTCAAGGAAAATTTTGGTGGCTCTCTCCTTAAATTCTAAGTTGATGATGGAAGTGGAGCTCAATCAAACACACATGCTTCTTGCACTACCATAAGCTTGCTTATTATCTAATCTCCACCATTATTTATGATTAGGATCAACATCTATAAAAACAAATGAAAGACATAGAAATAGTAAGAAATGGAGTAAAAATCAAGGAAATGGAAAAATTGATGGAGTGGAAGACTTGAGTGCTCAAGTATGTTTCCAATGTACTTTGCCCCATCTTTACAATCCTCTAGTGATATCAAAAGTATGGTGGAGTGAAACTAGAATAAATTTCTTTGATTTGGATGAAAACCCCTTCCTTGATTTCCTTGTGCCAAGTTTGCCCCTTTTTGTGCCATTTTTCCTTCTCTTTTCTTTTCTTTTTCTCTTGGTCAGCTGCTGAATCGTGTTTTGCTTTCTTTCTTTCTTGTAAGGTCAAAATGTATTGGAACAAGGCTTTAAATCGGATAAGAAAAAACATTCACTTATTTCATGGTACCAACACTACAATCTTGTGCCATTTTGCTTCTTCTTTTTTTTTCAAACTGTGTTCTGTTTCTTTTTTTTTTCTGCAATTGGTCTTAGCTGGAGCATATCAGATCTTGCAACACTCTAATTCCTTCATATCAGTTGGCATCTAGAAGTTGTTGAGCACATAAAGTGTTCCACTCGAAAATTCTGCTCAATCAAGTTGAATTTTAGCCAACTTCTTTCCATTTTCTTCTCTATTTTGAAACTCCTAGCATCCAAATTCCTTTCTTGTTCTGATAGGCTATGATGTGCTTCAATCTATGATACATTCATCCACTTCATTTCATGATTCACAGCCTTGGAAAATCTAATTTCAGCTTCAACTTGGCACAAACTGCCTCACTAGTAATTCCTTAATGTTTATGTTCTGATTCATCCCTTTTCTTCCACTTGAAATCTTCTCCCCATGAGGTTGAATTCAGCTAAAAGCCATTCTACCAGTTATATTGAAAACCAGCAAGAAACTGCTGGTTTAGGAAGCCTGAATTTAACTTGAAGTTGGTACAACACTGCCTTGTATGATATTGTAAACAATTTCTGCCCAGATTTCTGAATATGTACTTGGCATAGATTTTTCTCTGTTGTTTTCAGATCTGCCTAGCTCCATAAACCATTTAGCAAGATGTGTTTTATTTCTAAGCAAAAAGCAGCTGCAAATCCAATGCATTCTGATCAAAACATGCTATCCAAAGAATTTATTCCTTCAATGGCACAACCATGTAGCAAGATGCGTTTTCAGATTTTTTCTTCTGTTTTTTTTTTCTTTCTGCCGAATTCACAATGGCACAATCTTGCTTAGATCTTCAACTTATTGCTTGACTTCTTCCGGAATTTGGCTTCAATTGATGGTTGCGTGCCACTAGACCTTGGTACACAAATTCTTCTTCATCCACCGAATTGAACTTGGCACATGTAATTGTAAAAAAAAAATTTCTTGATATGAGATGCCTCTTTGATACCCAATCTTTCCAAAACAATAGTCACTCCCCCATACTTAAATCTTTGTCCGTCTCGGGCAAAGTAGCATTAGAAACATTTCAAACAACAAGTCCAAAGAAAAGTGAGGGTAAGAGTAAGAAATAAGTAAAGAAAAATGGAATTAACATGATTTTTGTTAAAATTGATATGGAAAGGTAAACAAAGTGATTAGCCTCTATAGATGTGATCCAATCATTGAAATATGATTTTGAAAGAACCTAAGCAAGTTCTAGAGTACAATAACATAGGTGTGTCACAAAAAATAAGGCTAATTCTCACTAGGCAAAAATAATTCATCTCAAATCCTCAATTAAGAATCTAAAACCAAGTAGTACTCAAGCATCCAAGATTTCATCCATTAGCTCAAACCCTAAGTTTTAACAACCAAATTTAATTTATTTTCAAAAGACTCTAACATGCTATAGAGATAACCTAAGAGATACATTTATTCCTATTCATGCAAGAAAAAGTGCTAAAAGAAATAACAAGGTATTTACAATGACTCCTATGCATTCTACTCTACTCATGCATTTATTTAGTAAGGACTCAATTCCAAGGAAAATTCTAATTCTAGAAAGCATGAAAATGAAAAATGAAATAAAAGAAAATACAAGAAAGAACTAACTCCCCTTTATTTCTGGAGGACGGAGTCTATCCAGAAGGAGCCTCCATCGTGGTAGTGGAGGGACATAAGTGGCTGGGAGAATTAGGACTCCCCCACACTTGAACTTTACAAAAATTTGCTCCGGTGGCCGAAGGCGATTCAGGTATAATAGCCATTGAAGGAATGGAGGGCTATGGATTAAAGTAAGATCTTCTCCTCCTTCTTGATGCCTTTCAGAAGTCCTTCCAGGAGGTTGAAGTCTGTTCAGTTGGAGCACCCACTCCTGAAGTCTTCTGGACCCTGCAAAATAATGTAATACCTCTCTCAAGCGTGCAGGGTCAGAAAGAAATAAAATAATATCAGTCTCTGCATGAAATTAATCCAAATCTGCATCATATCCAATTAAATCAAATTCTGGTGCCTCAATAAATTTTTCACAATCATTTTCTACAAAATTTGCATCCAGGAACTCATCATAAACAAAGAAATCAATTTTTGGCACTTCAATAGAAATATCACAATTATTTTCCATCAACGATGTATCAAGCAATGTGTCATAGCCAATAAAATCAATCTCAGATATCTCCATAAGTTTTTCACATTCAACCTCAGCATAAGATATTGCAAGAGATTCATCAAAATAAATAACATCAAATTCAGGCACTTCTAAAAATTTTTCACTATCCATATTCACAAGAGATGTATCAAGTAATTCATCATAACAAACAACATCAATTATAGGTGCCTCTAAAATTATTTCACCATCCATTTCAAGAGATGTATCTGGTAATGCATTACGACCAATGAAATCAATTTGTGGTACCTCTATTGGATTTTCACAAGCAATTTCTACACAAGGTATATCAATAAATTCATCATAACCAAAAAAGTCAGCACTAGGTACCTCGCTGAATTTTTCTGAACAAAGAGGAGAAATACTTACCTGAGCGTGCTGAAGAATACCTGGAGAGTCTACAAGAGTAGATGTATCCATGGCCTCCTCCTGATCAAATACATGCTCCTCTTCAGCCTCAAGCTCTGGTGGAAAATCAACTAAAGCAGGTGATCCTTGGGTGCTTGCTTCCACCATGCAAGTCCCTACACTTTCTGGTTCATTCTCTGAATCTTGTGGTGGTCCCTGGGGCTTAGTGCAATCCCCTACACCTATGGAATCATCTTCTATGCATGCTTCTCCTGTAATATCTGTAACAACAACATTAGAAAAATTAGGACCATCAACAATACTATCATCACCAAATAAAAGATGAGAATGGTCCTGTTGAGCTTCTTCTTAAGCTGAAAAATTTGGAAATGAATTTTGAGTAGGAATCTCCGGAGGGATGCATGCTGTAGGTGCCCTGATTTTAATAATTTCTTCTTCTTCTTCTTCCACCAAAATTCTAAGATCACTTGAAGAAGGACTTGGCCATGCACTAGGGTCACCTTGAACTGATATAAAATCAACTCCGAGGCCCTCAGAATTAAGAGTATTCTGAGAATATAACTGTTCTGATCTTTGGGCTTTTATCTGATTCAAATCACTAGCCACTTGCTCCATTTAAATTGAGACTGTGGGGGTTGATAAAATGGTTGAACAGGCTGATTAAACTGCTGAAAATTTGGTTCACAGGTTGGGTGAGATTGCTGAAAATTGTAGCCCTGGAAATCCTGGATCTGAGGCTGAAATTGTGGTGGTGAAAATTAAAATTGAATGGTCTGGAAATTCTGATCTTGTAACTGAAAATTTGAATCACATGGCTGTGAATGTTGAAGAGGTTGTTGAAAATTCAGTATAGGTTGAAATTCTTGCTACCATGGTGAGGTGGAGGCTGAAATTGATTATTTCATTGCTGAAAACTTACAAAAGGCTGCTGGAAATCTTGGTTAAAATGCTGAAATCCTTGGTTTGGTTGGACTTCAGGGAAGGGTGGTTGCTGAAAATTTTGATTATCAAAACACCCTTGCTGAATTCCTTGAAAAGATACTCGATTTTGTTGATAGGGTTGCTCGAATTGTTGTAATGGTGGCGGAAAAAACTTATTTGGTTGCTCAAAAACTGAAAATTGCCCATTCTAAATTTGTTGGAAATTTGAGTAGGGCTGTTGGAAATCTTGTTGTGGTGACTACTGAAATTGCTGGAAAGGCTGGAAGTCTGAATAGGGCTGCTGAAATTGGTTGACAGGCTGCCCTTGTTGGAATTGATAGTTTGGTGGCTGAAAATTTGAATACGATTGCTAAAACATTTTGATCTTACAGCCCTGTCACACAAGAAACAAGAAAAATGACAGCAACCATATACGAAAGATAAAGCAAAATAAAATAAAACCCAATGATATGTCCAAAAGCATACAAGCAAAAATCAAACAAATCAACTAGTTGCTTCCCCGGCAACGGCGCCAAAAATTTTGACGGACCCGAAATACTAGATTAATTTGTCACGAAATGTGGATCCGTCAGAATTTAGAATTTATAAATGTGCTGGGAACCCTTTTTGCAATCAAAATATGAAAACGTAGTAAAGGGGCCACAGGTCGTATTTTTCCTTGGGACTAGTTGATGATGTGTGATTCGAGCTTGTATTTATGTGTCGTTGATATTTCGGGTTTCAAATTAAATCTGGGTTTTGGGTTGCAATCAAGAATGAAAACTTAATGAGAGGCAAGAAAACTTAACTCAATGAACCAAACAAGGGAAATGCACTTTATGACTTAACCAATGAGAAGCTTAATCTACCAAGGCACTTAACCAATTTTGAAAACAATTCTGCCAGCAAATGCAAAAGGATTCTACAAATCATGTTGAACTTCAAGATCTACCATTCAAAACCGAAAATCAAATGCAGCCCTAAAATTACTTGATATACAAAAAGGAAGCTTATGTGCCAAAATGAGATTCCAATTCAGAGACAAATCCAAGGAAAATAAATATGATTTTAAGCACAACCCAAACACTAAAAGATAGGTTTACTCTTGATACAAATGAACGCAGAAATTTAATCATGCCAAATTAAGCAAGCTAGATAAGTAGCCAAAAGAAACTGCTGTGCTAAGGGTTGCTGCAGAATACCGAGATGATAAACTGCCACTTCAGAGATTTACACTGACCAAATCAGTTTGGTAATTCAAACCAACCATGCATCACTCAAATACAAAGCTAAGCCTGAGGTGAACTTGCAATGAACATATGCAGAAATGCAGAAATGCAGGGATACATGCAGAATTTCAGAATTGATTGGGATGTTAAACCAAACTACAGCTGTAATTGACATTGGATGAAAAGTCCAGCAAACAACTGAAGGCAAATGCTGTAAAATTCGAATACAAAACTTCACTGATACAACTTCATAGATAAAAGCTGATGGTATGCAGAAATGGTCTGACTTAGATGCAGAAAAGGTCTGAAATTCAGCAACAACATCAAATTTCAGAAATGGAATTGGATTCGCATCAATCTGATGCGCAATCTCTGATATTAAGTGGTATTCAAATGAACAAGTTACAATGTAAATTCAGGAGATAACTGGCTAGCTTGATACACAATCTGGGACATCAACAAAATCTGATACGCAGGTTTGTAGAAGTGCAGAAATGCAGGAAAAGAAAACAGAGAACAATGAATTCAGAAACTCACAAACGATTTAGATCAATTATACCAAACTAATATCAGAAATGATTTGGAATTGAGCTAGACTAACTGATTTCGAATTAGAAACAATCAAAGGATTTCGAAACTGAACTGAAGTTTGCAGAAAAAGGCTGATACGCAAGTTGTAATAGGGAAAAAGAAACTGATACGCAACAATTAAAATGCAAAAACAGCTGAATTTAAGTAAAGTGCTAAGTAACCAAGTTATCTAGCTACTGACATTGAAGAATTAAAACCTAATTACGAAAGAACAATTCAGACAAGAAAGCTACAGCTAATACAAAGTTTCAGAAACAGAAATAAATTGGTAGAACTGAAGTTACAGCTAAGAAAACTGAAATTAACTAATTGAAACTACTCCTCAATCACTCCCTAGCTCGAGTACTCCTTGTTCGTCACGCAAGTGTGAGCCTCGAACCCGTAAGCTCAGCAAATCGATGGAAACAGCCCTTACGATTCAAAACCAGCTCATCTCTGCTCAAATCTGAAAACCCATCCAATTCCTTCAACTCAGCTGCGATGATGATTTGGGATTGATCCGAGCACTCCAGGGAACCCCTCTGAACTACTCAGATGGATGAAATGATGCGCAGCCGATGTTGACGAAATCTGATGGCGGAGCTGCGGAAACCTCTCAACAACTCTGTTCTTGGGCAGAATTTGAGCTGGAGCTTCACCGAGAGCCCTTCCACTGACCTAGAACTCGATCTAGTGAAGAAATTGAGGGGTCGCGCCCCTTAGATAAAGAAATTGCTGAAGAACGAAGAAACTAGCTGAAGAAGAACACTGCGGCGGAGATGCAACGAGGAGAAAGGCTGTGGAGTTTCTGATTAAATAGCTATCAATGGATGGCCCAGATTGATCGGAGGAAATCCAACGGCTGATCTTGCTCTGATTTGAGCCAAACTTTGAGGATGATGATCTGGGGTCAGGATCTGCCTCATGGTAGCTCGGATCCTCCAGATGTGCAACGAATGGTCCAGATCAACCTAATCTTTGAATGGACGATCTAGAGCCCTCCGAGCTTGATCCAACGGTTGATTGAGCTCTGATTGGGATGAAACCTTCAAATCATGATCATAATGCTTGATCAACCCTAACCCTAGCTCGGATTGCTTCAGATGGTCCCGGATGGCTCAAATCTAGCCGCTTTCGAATCGGACGGCCCGAATTTAATCCTAATCTTGATAACTCGATCCGGGTCACTTCCGACTCGAGTTTGACCCAATATGCCCTAAGTCCTTGAACCTTTGATGCCTACAAAAATAGATCAAGAATTTAGTGGCCAAATAATCCAAATATGTGTAATTTTGCAATTAAGTCCAAAATAAGAGTAAGTTCTAAAACCTAGGGCAATTTCACAATTAAGCAATAAAAACATAGGTCAAACATGGATTTTAGCAATTAAAATAATCAACAAAATGGTATCTATCATCCCCCTGGACTAAAGCCTCGATATGAGCTATGTAAGATGTGAATCTTGTCCTTGGGGATCCAATATTGATTTGGTCCATCTTGATTAGTCAAGCTTAACTTTGGGACTCATGCTTGGACTCGGGTTCTAGTTTGGTTCAATACTGAGTAATATGAACCGTAGCGTGAGTTGGTTCGATAACCAAGTTCGGATCGGTTTAGAACTGATTTTTATTTTCCAAGAATCATGTCAAGATTCTTGGAACCCGGGGTAAATCGTTCTAGCGCAACTCTAAGTTCTTTTACCTGAGTTTTCGAGGAGGAATTCTCTTCCTAAAGGTTTTGGACTTGAGTTGAGATTCCTTCCTAAACTGGTTCAGTTAAAAAGCTTGAGTTGACTTTCTCTTTCAGGGTTTTAACTTCCTGTCAGAGGGATTCAACCCGAACGTTGGCTTTGACCAACTTATGAGACAAATATGAAATCAAATCATAATGTTACGATTTGGGATAGCCTCTTACCGTTATTTGTCCGTCTTCTGAAATTGACAGCTTTCCGGTTCCGACACTTTCTTCCGTTTCCAATTCTGATTCGGTGTCAAGATTGTCTGAGGCAATCAGCACGAGGAGGTTGGAGTGTGGAGCTTCTTCTTCGTCCTCTGAAGAAGACTTGTCCCACGTAGCTTGGACGACCTTCTTCCTCCGAGTCTTCTTGTTCTCCTTCAAGTTGGGACACTCTGATTTGTAGTGACCCTTCTTGTTGCACCCACAACAGGTTACCTCGCTCTTCACCTTCTGACTGGTAGTAGGTTTGGCTGGATCATCCTTTTATTGAACCACCTTCTTCTTCATTCTTTGGCCCTTGATCATCTTGTATTAATTTCGGGCCATCCAGACCAGCTCCGAATGATCGATTCCGTCGTCGTCAGATTTCGAGTTGGAATCGTACTCGGATATCGGTTGCATCTTCTTTTCTTCTGCTTTTGAGGGACTTTACCTGCAAACAATGCTATACCTTTCTCAACCTGTGCAGCGTTAGTCTGTTCATGCAACTCTAATTCAGAAAATAACTCATCAAGCTTAATGTCAGATAAGTTCCTTGAAAACTTATACGCATCTACCATAGATGCCCACAAAGAGTTTCTTGGGAACGAGTTTAGAGTTTACCTTATTAGGTCACGATTTTCTATCATGTGACCTATTGTGTGTAGACCATTCATTAATTCTTGGATCCTTGCGTGGAGTTGTGCAGCTGTCTCACCATCTTGCATTTTGATAGTGTACAACTTGTTGAGAAGAAGATCACGCTTGTTGATCCTTATATCTGATGTCCCTTCGTGTAGCTCGATCAATTTGTTCCATAGTTCTTTTGCGCTGTTAAAGGGGTCGACGTGGTTGAGTTCTTCTTTTGTCAAGCCACACTGGAGGGTCTGTGTAGCTTTAGCGTCTGCTTTATTTTTTTCTTGAGTACAGCGTCTCACTCTGAATATCCCTGAACTTCACCTTGTGAGTTCTTAGGGATTTCCAGTCCAGACT
Organism: Boesenbergia rotunda; assembly: GCA_024364735.1. Classification (NCBI taxonomy): domain Eukaryota; kingdom Viridiplantae; phylum Streptophyta; class Magnoliopsida; order Zingiberales; family Zingiberaceae; genus Boesenbergia; species Boesenbergia rotunda. The sequence goes on along the minus strand of JAGFNQ010007082.1, from coordinate 178,372 downwards.
GGATTATGATCCACATATCCACCTAAGTTTTCAGGCGGACCTCCATTCTACTCTTCCAGTAGGAGAAGTCTTCTCCTGAGAGCAGAGGTGGTTGATAACTACCATTTTGTTGATCAATTTAGGCTCTGAAATCCATGTTTTGATTCCTTTTTATATGCTTAAGTTTGCATTTACATGAGGTTCCATGAATTATTGCTATTTTAGCTTTTGATTCAAATCTTTGTATATTTGAGATATTTTGGCATTAAATTTGAATCTAATTTTGTAGGCATCGAATGATCATGGACCAAGATCAGATTGGATCAAACTTGAGTTAGTCTTGGCTTCAATCAAGAGGATCAAGAGATGGGTGAATGTGGGATGTCCAATCAAGAAACGGAGAGATCTGAGCCATCCATCATCTTCTGACCAATCCGAGCTCAAGTTAGAGTTAATTTAGACCACAGATCAAGATCTGATGTTTGGTCCCAATCAGAGGCCATCTGATCGTTGGATCAAGCTCGAGAGGGTCTAAACCATCCATTTAAGAGGCAGTGAGATTTGAGCCATCCGTTGTAGATTTGAACGATCCAAGCTGAGGAGTAGATCGTGACCATTGATGGAGATCTGGAGAGTTTGAGCTCGATCTGACTTGATCTGACCGTTGGATGAGGCGAGGATGATCACAGCCGTCCAATTTCAAATGGGATAATTTAAATCAAACTTCTTCTCCGCCAAGCTTGGTCGTCGCGAGGTCGCCAGGTCACAGAGTAGCGTAGTTTTCTGAGTTCTTCATCGTTTTCGCATTTGTTTCTTCTCCGATCGCGCGACCAACACCAGATTTGTTTATTTGCAAGATTTCATATCATCGAGGTATATTTTCCGGTTAAGTTTGCTAATCGATTGTGTTTTAGGAAGTTCCGGTGAGGGTTTCGCCGGAGCTCTATTTTCACTGACCGATCCATTGTCGATCGCTGGATTTCCGTCGTTCGGAGCTGTCGAATCTTTAGAGGGGTTCTCGAAATCATTTTGATTGTTCCTGAGTACGATCGCCATCCAGTCAATCGAGAAGGAGGAGATCACGGAGTGATTTCAATTTCTGATAGTTCACTGCGATCGGACAGACAAGCCCCTGATCGGTCCCTAGTCCGATCAGAAGAAGATCTGATCGGTCCAGTGACCGATCAGGAAGATCCAAACGCACCAATCCATTGCAACTTGATCCAGGAGGTAGATCCTTCATTGGTTTTTGAGCTAGGGGGTTCATAGCTCAACTTTTGTGTGACGGCAAAGGGAAGTCTTGATGATGAACTGATTTGATGTTCAATTTAGGATAATTTTAGTTCCAAGCACTTATTTCTTCAAGTTGTTCTAGTTTGTTTCCATTACACTTCAAGTCAAGTTCTTAAACAATGATTTGATCTAGTTTTCATTATCCTGCAATTACTTTTCTGCAATTAATTCCCTGCATTCAAGTTTAGTTCTTAAGTCTCAATTCAATAGTTTGAAATCCAATTGCTTAGTTTTTCCAATAGGTTAAATGTAATTCTTGCAATTTCCTAATTCGTTCCATGCTTTAGCTAAGTTCATTCTATTTCATACTGTTATTTCCTTATCGCAAAACCCCCCATTTTACTAGAAAACCCCAAAACATTAAACGACAACAATTTCAAGCTTGAATTAAACATCCTAAACTAGTCCTTGGAAAAATATGACTTGAGGCCCCTATACTACATTTTAATTTTGTGAGCTAGGGTTTTCAATTTATAAATATCTAAATTTGAGACTCATTCGTGACACTAGTTATTGGGTCCATCAGTGGTCATGCGGTGCTATAGCCTACTTGCATGACCATTAAAGAACCTGAAATTTTGCAACAACAAGAACCTTGTTCCAAGACTTAGTCTTTGATTAGCGTGCGATATATAAAAAAATGAAAAATAAAATAAATCAAGTGGTGTTGCACCATCCTCGAAAAACAAAAATCTTACGAACGAAAATAATTAACGATTAATTCCGAAAAATTTGCTCAGTTGGTGGTTTCACCAAGATTGAGCAACCTGGTCTGATACCACTTATGGGATTGTTGTGGTCAATAGAGGGGGGGGGGTGATCGACTACTTAAAATTTTTTGGAAATGCAGATAATACGCAACGAAAAGTAAAATAATGCTAACTCGTTTTCTTTTTATATGGTTTGGAGTCTGTAATAGCTCCTACTCCAAGGCCCACGGTCCTTGACCATTTTTGTTGGGTAATTCTATATTTCAAAAAATGATACAAGTGAAAAGCTTCAAATACAGAATTAAGCAATAAAACACAATTATACCGACGACATAGAGGAAATGGCAAAGACTCTCGAGCAGCGTGTCGTCGATCTTGAGCGTCGTCGGCGCAGGAAACTCGAGCCCTGAAGAATAATGGAGCGTATTTGACTGCTTGAGTTGGAAACCAGTTGTTATCAGAAGCAAAGGGGTGAAGCCCCTTTTATAGTACCTTCTTGGGCGCCAGATAAAGGTCTGGGGGTGCATGCCACGTCACCCAAACCTGGCGCGTGCTTATCCATAGACTTAGTCAAACCTTATCCCTGGTCTTGGGCACCTGGGAGTGCTGAGGCACCTGTTGGCTCACGGGTGCCTGAGAAGATGACATGGCGAACCTTCTAGCTCAGCTTCTCCATCCGCTGAAAAACCCCTTCTGGGGCGCCTAATACCTCTCAGGCGTTTGGGTTCTCGAGCATCTGAACCCTTTCAGGCACCTGGGATAGCAGCAGCTGGTTCCTTTCAGTCCTACAACTAGGGTTAGTCCATGAACAATATAATATGAAAATATGTGCATAAATAACAACCGGAGCTGTCTTGGTTCTGACTTTGGATTTCAAATGAAATCCTAGGTTGAACTGACGCCTACTGTTTCCTCTTCCGGGGAACGCGTCATCACCTACTCCACTCTGGAGAAGTTACCTTTTGCCAACCGGCTCCTCCAGTTGGACTTTTGCTCGGCCTCCGAGACTATCGGATCTCGAGACGTCCGTACCTCAACCTGCCTCTACTTCTATCCGCAATCCTCGCTCGGCTAAGTCTCCTGCCTGATCTTCCGAATCAGGACTTCGGTGCCCAGTCCACGACCAGGACTTCTTGCCCAATTCTATGAACCATGTCTTCGTGCCCAACCCTCGCTTAGGTCTTCGGTGCCCAACCTTCGGGCAAGTCTTCGTGCCTAGCTCAACTAGGACTTTTCTGCACACTCAATGAAACATATTAAATCATAACATAAACTTAACTTTGAACCCTTTGCCATTATCAAAATCAGGTTCGATCTGGTGCTTTCGACACCAATAATAAAGACCTCGAAAGTTGACTCCAAGAAAAGCTTAGTAGGTCAGGTAGACTTACAGAACTAAGGCTTAGGATTGTTTATTTGTTTTGTGTTTGTTTGTCTTGCAGAAACCTAGAGTTGGTGGCAAGATGGGAGAGCAAAGACAAATAAATGAATTGGGTCACGGACTTCCGAGTGCCCCTATTGCACTCGGGCGCCCTCAAGGCACCTGAGTGCCTCTATGACCCGACCGCCCTCAAGGTTATGGCGGCGCCCTCAACACTTTTCCACAATTTTATCCCCTGCGATGTGCGCGTTGAAATGGATCAGATTGGATCACATTGAGTGCGCCCCTATAGGCATACTAGTGCCCGATTGACTCATATATAAGGGGTTCGAGCTATGGTTTCTATTCATCACTTCCATCATTCTATGACTCATTCTCTGTGAAGCAAAAGCACTAAGATGAAGCTCTATGCCCAAGGAGGCTTCAGGAGGAAGTGTGTTGCACATTGGACTTCTAGATTGGTCTGATCTTCATTTCTGTTGGTTTGCTTTTATTTACAAGTTCTACTTAATTTCATGTATTTGTGCTTGTAAAATCAAACTATAAGATTGTGTTTCTCCGCCTCTAAAAATTCTGGAAAGGAGACAATTAGTGGATTCACGCTGAGTACATAGGCCTTGGATGTACTGATCCTGGGGAGTTGAGAACCAAGTAAATAAATCCCAGTGTCTACTATTGTCTTTGTTGTTTTTATTTTTATTTTCATTGTGTAGTAACAACTCTGATTGTATGTCGAACAAAAGGACAACAAGATTCCGAGAATGTAAAAGTCGATATTCACCCCCTCTATCGACGCCACCGATCCCACAATTGATATCAGAGCAGGTGGTTCTGGTCGGACTCACCGCCGAAGGAGCAAGAAGGCAGGAATTGAGGGGGAGACAAGGGTGAAAAAGGTATATTTTTCTTAAATGTTTAATTTCAAATTTCATATAATCTGTTCAAGTGTAGGGAGAGAGGGCACTATAAAAATAAGTACTCTACTCGTAAGATTCGTACGTCACCACCGGCGACAATGAAAGTATTGGCGCTAGGAGTCCGGAACGACAAGAGCCACAGATAGTGCTTCAAGTGCCAAAAGCATGGGTACTACAAGAACCAGTGTCCAGACTAGAGTTTAACCGGGTCCACAATGCTAGGAAATGCGAAGAAGATAAAGGAGGTACAAAAATTTAATTTCTGCAAAAATATTTTTAAAATTACCGCAAAGTTAAATAATTTTTTGGTACTTTAGAAAATATGTGTGATAATAATGTTGACTTTTCTGCCAAATTAGATTATCTGTATGAGAAATTAGAAATATTACATGATAGCTTAAATGATAATGATTTTAAAATAAATCTAAATATTATCAAAATTATAAATATTAATTCCTTAATTTTTAATATTAATGCTGTAATTTTAGAAATTAATTCTAATATTTTAAATAATTTCTCTAATAATTCTGAAGATAATAATAAAACTTTAGTTAATAATACTATAAATAATCATAATAATTTAGTAGATAATGATAAAACTTTAATTAATAATACTGAAAATAATTCTAATAATTCTAATGATAATAATAAAATTTAATTAATAATCCTGAAGATAATCCTAATACTTTTGTAGATAATAATAAAATATTAATGTATAATCCTGAAGATAATTCTAATAATTTTGAAGATAATAATGAAACTTTAATTAATAATCCTCAAGATAATCCTAATTATTTTAAAGATAATAATGAAACTTTATTAATAATCTTGAAGATAATCTTAATAATTTTGAAGATAATAATAAAACATTAATTAAAAATTTTGAAGATAATTCTCAAACTTTAATTATTGATTCTGAATATAATTCTGAAGATGAAGATGATTCTAAAAATATAATACCTTAGAATTAACCCAAATTGAATCTTTAATTAAAAAAATCATACAAGAAAATAAATAAAACAGAAATATTAAATATAATTGAAAACATAAAATCAAAGGAATCACTAGAGGAATTAGAATTATTTGAATTAATAGAAATAATGAATTTAAATTCAAAATTATTAATTGAATACATTCAAATTTCAATTAATTATTCAACTTTAATTGAAAATTCAAAATTAAAAATCTTACTCTAAACATGAAATTCTTAATTAACTCTTAATAATTTAAATCTTAATTGAAATCTAAATCTCATATTCTAACTTAACTTCAATTAGAAATTCAAAATTAAAAACCTTAATTTAAAATTTAAAATTTGTTAATACAAAATTCATGAACTAAATTTTAATTAATTATCTTCAATTATGAAACTAATAAAATTCTACTCAACTTGAGCAATCAACTTAATAATAATAAATATGTCTAAATGGGTTGACATATTCGGGGGTTAACACGATCAATATCAAATCGAGAATTTGATATGTTATTAGAAATCTAATTAAAATGTGTTGACTTGATTGACACATGCATAACTACTATGCTCATGCATCTGCTTATTTTTTTGTATACTCATGTCATGTCATTCATGCTAGTTTATTTCCTACTTAATCTAGAACGGGTAGATAGGAAAAAGATTATTTGATACTTGCCTAACATAGTACCAGGGTGGGGCGAGATGATAGTATATTAGGGAAGCTTGGTTTAGGAAGTCAGGAAGGGTAAGGAGTACCCGACTTGTTCGACCTAGCTAAGAGGAACTAGCCGAAGCTACCTCGCCACATCCTAGACTAGTTAGACCAGAGTTTCTCAAAGAATAAATTAAAAGTATCATTTCTTTAAAATGCTTTGTCAAGAAAAGGGTCGTTGTTCCGATATCCAAGAAGGTCCCTGTGCCTCACCAAGACCTAGAAGCCAATTATTAAAATTTACTTTTAAGTAACTACTTATTAAACATGAATTTCAAGGTCAAACAATCTACAAAATTAAATTGAGAAAAATTAATCAAGCATCTCACAACACCCATAAGGCTACCATGCTTGTTTATACTGCGACACTTAGAATGGGTGAGATGATAAGGACTAAATATTTTCAAAATATTTTTAAAAATTTATAAAATATTTTCTTAAAAACTTATTTTCAAAATAGTGATATAAACATAATATTTTAATGAATTTCATGCATGATTGTCTGTACTTATAAATAGCTTTTAAAAATTGATATATCTTTTTAAAAATTATTTGACCTACACTTAGACATAAACCTTCTAGTTTAACACTAAAGTCCTTTAAGACACTTAGGTAGGGTTCCTTGTAGTTAACAAGGGTAGCCAAAATATGTCAGTTTCAAAGGGAGTTAGTTTTCTTTTAAATTATATGTTTTCAATATTTCTTTAAAAAAATATTTTTGAAAAACAATTCTTTCAAAAATTATTATGTCTGCCAAAATGTTTTCGCTTGAAAAATTATTTTTTTAAAAAATATGTTCTTTTAAAAAATACATTATTTTTGTAAACTTATTTTTGGAAAATATGTTTTAATTTCTCTTATGATTTGGATAAACCCTAAAGACACATAGAAAGTTTTCCTTATAATCTGTAAGGATTCCTAAGATTGTGTCAGGTTTAGGGGAGTCCTTATCAAAAGAATAATTCATCTTTTGGCTCTAGATTATTTTTTAAAATATATATATATATATATATTAATTATGTTATCATTTTCATTTGAATCAAAACCCTAAGATACAGAAGAAGATCAACTTGTGGTCAACAAGCTTTCTAGAGTTGTGTCAAGATTAGGGGGAGTTCAAATTAAAAGAACTATTATAATTTTTAAAAACATTATACTTTTAAAAATAGTATATTTTTGAAAACCACTATCTCTTCAAAATCACTACTTTTTTGAAAATACTATAATTTTTCAAAACACGTTTGAAAATCTTTTAGTCTTATATAGAATTTTGGGAAAATGTTGACAAATTACTTAGTTTAGAAAATTCTCCAAGACACATAGGAAAGTTTTCCTTGTAGTTAACAAGGTTTCCTAGGATTGTATCAAATTGGGGAGAAATCCAAACTAAAGAAAAATTATTATTATTTTTAAATATTGAATACCTTATTTTGATTGGAAAACCTCTAAGATACATAGAAAATTTTCTTGTTGTTAACAAGATTCTTAGGATTATGCCAGATTTAGGGAAGCCCAAATCAATAAAATACTTATCTTTTTCATTTTTTTCAAGTACTGACTTTTCCTTAAAATATTTTTAGAAAAAAGGGTACTTAGTTTTTTTTAAAAAAATGGTTTTCGAAAATCATGCTTTTTATAAAAAATCTTAAGTATTTTTGAAAATCACATTGTTGGAGCAAAACTTAAACTTAAAATCATTGTTATTGGCTTTTTTTTTATGTGTGTCAAAGGGGGAGAGAGTACCATAAGTTAAAAATTTTAAATTTTTTCCCAAATATTGATCTAAAACCCTTAGATCTAAGCCAAAGTTAAGATTATTGTCACACATCAAAAAGGGGAAGATTGTTGGTGTAAAAAATATCAGACAAGAACAGTCAACCTCTAGTGATTCAATATTAGACAATATACCAAGGTCTGGTCAGTCTGATTAAGGGTTAAGCTAAACAGGACATGATGTTTGGTAGGGTAAACCCAGATTTGATCAGTTTGACCAAAGGGTTAGCCAAACAAGACCTGATATCTGATAGAGTGATTAACACCCATGGTTGGTTAGTTTGACCAAGGATTAGCCAAATAGGACCTGATGTTTGGCAAAGTGATTAGCACCAAGGGTGGGTTTGTTAGTTTGACCAAGGTTAGCCAAACAGGACCTGATGTTTGGCAGAGTGATTAGCACCCAAGGTTGGTCAGTTTGACCAAGGGTTAAGCCAAACAAAACTTGATATTTGGTAGAATGACTAAACCTAGATCTAGTCGGTTAGACCAAGGACTAAGCCAAACAGGACCTGATGTTTAGTAGAATGAAGTCTAGTTAGGATTAGATGACTAGCAATGAAGTCCTTATCAAGGCACCGAAGACCTGGTGAGTGAAGTTGAGCACAAAGTCCTGGTTTGGGGAATTGGGCACAATGACCTAGCCGAGAGTTGGGCACCGAAGTCCTGGTTCGAGGAATTCGGCATGAAGACCTGGCCGAGGGTTGGGTATCGAAGTCCTAGTTCAAAGAATTAGGCATGAAATCCTGGTTGAGGATCGGACACGAAATCATGGTGAGTGAAGTTGGGTCCTAGTGAGTGAAGCTAGGTAGACGAAGTCCTAGTGAGTGAAGTTGGGCATGAAGACCTGACTGTTGGATCGGGTTGGACCGGCTAGAGGGGGTGAATAGACGGTAAAAAAAAATTAAAATGGAAGACACTCTTCTTTTAAAAAAAACTTGGCCGCGACTAAGAACGTTGCTTCCAAGGCAGTGAACGCTCAATAAAAATCTCCTTGTGGCGGAAAAGCCTTACAACAACAGCATGAATTGATTGAATAAAAAAGCTGAAACTCTAAGCCTATTTATAGCCTAAGGGAATAAATCTGGATTGTTGTTTGTTAATGAATTTTCTCTTGGCTATTGATCCATGGATGTAATCTGAATGGTTGATCTTGGATGGGATTAAACTGCATCCATCGAATTTGATTAAAGGATTAGGTTTTATCCTTTAAGACTTTATCTTCTGCTCTAGACTTCACTGTTGTGATCTTCAAGTAGTAACATCGGCAACTGCTTGTTGACGTCGCCTGCTATCTTATGTGGTATCCATGGCGACATGTGTTGCCTGAGGTTTCGGGTTCGAGTCTTCTTAGCAGCGAATTCATTTTTATGGGTACCTGGTTTGACTTGGTCAAACTGACCAGTCTTTTGGTTCTTCGTCTTCTAGGTGATTTCTGGCCAACCAGAGTTAGGCTCACCCGAACCCGACTCCTGCCTTTCGCCCCTCGAGCGTGCTTCCTCCCGGTTTCCCATCCCTCGAGCGTCGCATACGTCCTTCTCGATCCATCGGTGTACTCTTCCGCAACTTCCGCATCCCTCGGATTGTATCGAGCCCGTCGGCTCACTTCCCCGCACAATCCTTCTTTTACGCTACGTCTTACGCTTGACTTCCTCCGTACCTAAGCTCTTGCACACTTAGCAGAGGGAGTAAACACACTAGGACCTATCTTAAATCGGTTGATCACATCAAAACCAACCAGGGGTACTTACACTGACCGCGGGTTGGGCACGAAATCCTAGTGAGTGAACCTGGGTAAAAGTCCTGGTGAATGAAGCCAGGCAAGGTAAAGTCCTAGTGAGTGACGCTAGGCATTTGGAACCTTAAGGAGTTGACCTTAGGTAGTAAAGTCCTGGAGAGTTGACTCTAAGAAAAACCTAATAGGTCAGGTAGACTTACAGAATTAAGGCCTAGGATTGTTTGTTTGTCTTGTGTTTGTTTGTCTTGCAGGAACCTAGAGTTGGAGGCAAGATGGGAGAGCAAATGCAAATAAATGAACTAGGTCAGGGGCTTCCAGGCGTCCTTATTGAACTCGAGCGCCCGAGTAACCTGGGCACCCTCAAGACACCCGAGCACCCCCATGACCTGGGTGCCCTCAAGGTCATGGGGGCGCCCTCAACACTTTTCCACAGTTTTATCCCCTGTGATGCGCTTGTTGAAATGGATCAGATTGGATCACATTGAGGTCACCCGTATAATCATACGAGCGCTCGAGTGACTTATATATAAGGGGTTTCGAGTCGTGGTTTTAGAACATCACTTCCAACATTCTATGACTCATTCTCTGTGAAGCAAAAGCACTAAGATGAAGCTTTCTGATCAAGGAGGCTCCAGGAGGAAGTGCGTTGTAGTACAAACTTCCGGATTGGTCAGATCTTCATTTCTGTTGGTTTACTTTTATTTACAAGTTGTACTTAATTTCATTTATTTATGCTTGTAAAATCAAACTGTAAGACGGGTTTTCTCCGCCTCCAAAAATTTCGAATAGGAGACCATTAGTCTACTCACGCCAAGTACATAAGCTTTGGACGTACTGACCCTGGAGGGTTGGGCCCCAAGTAAATAAATCCCGCATGTTTATTGGCTTTGTTGTTTTTATTTTTATTTCCGTTGCGTACTAACAACTCTAATAGTATGTCGAACAAAAGGACGACGAGATTCCATGAAAGTAAAAGTCGATATTCACCCCCTTCTATCGACGCCACTGATCCCACATTTAGAGAATCTAAGTATTTTCTTTTATGCTAAAATGTCATGATTTGTATACCATATCATATTCCATGACATCATACTTTGTTATTCATAATTAATTATGAAAATGCCATATATCATAACATACATATATTATTTAGCTATGATAGATTTTTTTGAAAAATACTCATATGATATATGTCATAATCATTATGATGTATTATTTAAATTTATTTAAATTAAGAATAATGACATTAATTGACATCCTAGGTTGGATGATCAAAGTTCTAAATATCTAGTTAGAAATGCATGAACCATAGTTTGGGGAGAACCTATTTTTACATCTCACAAAGACTATATGATGACTATATGTGTATTGAGATATATTAGATAAAAGTTAGATGTTAGGTTGATGAACAAAACTCAAGATACTGATTTAGTGTATCTATTTGGGTTTTAGTGTCATCAGAACAAATGAGTATGTGAACTCCAATCATTGGGAAAGCTAATGTACAAGTAATGTGTGTTTAGCCAAAGAACATGGTTAGAAATTATTTTGAAAATCATTTCAAAATCATTTTGGAAAATCTTGGTGAAGACTATCTTTTGATAGAATTCATCATTGATAAGTTAAATACAAAATAGAATGAAACGTTAGAGTGTTTCAATGGTTTCTAATTTTGTGTCAATTTTTCAAAATGAAAGCTATTTTCATAGAAAACAATTCTTCTATCATAGAGTATGTCATAAATAATGTTTACATAAAGTTTTACGTTTTTTAGAATTTTATAGAATTATTTAGTAGTTTTTGAAATTAGCCTGAAATTATTTTCAGAAATCAAAAATTTCCAATTGATCAGGTGATTGTTTGGTGATGGTTATCCATAAGCATAGAAGCTCGTATAATCGATCAGTTGATCAGTTAAGGAGTGATTTAATCGATTGGGTCCCAACTTCAATTCACATGACTGATTTTGAATGAAATTATCTGATTTCAATCTATTAACCCAAATTTAAGCCATTTATCTTTTTCTAACCCTCTGGAATACTTTTATAACTATATTAGGATATTTTTCATGATAAAAAATAAAAAGGGAAAGATTTATGGTGAAACGATTAGGGGGAGGTTTAAGTTTAAGTGTAAATTTTAAACCTCATAACTTCGTATTGAGTTTCCTAAAGATTTAGGAACTCAAAATCATTGTTAATGCAAGGATAGAAGTTGAAACATGTTTTGAGGGAGAGGTTTTCCTTAACGATATGATTTATTTTCTTTTAATGAAAGGAAACAATGAAGATTGGAGATCTTCATTGTGATAAGTAGATGTTCAAGGTTGAGCATAGGAGACAGTGAAAGGTATGGAACTTTGATTTGGTACCTCTAAACAAATTGACTCTCAGGGGGAGAGATTTTGATGTATGTCAAAGGAGGAGAATATGTAGGGTTTAAGTTAGAAATCCTCATTGAAGATGAAAGTTAGGCTTGTTGGTGCCGAAAGCACTAGATCAAACCTAATTTTAATAATGACAAAAGGTTCAAGTTAAGTATGATTTATGATTTAACATGGTTTACTAAGTGTGCATGAAAGTCCTAGATTACCTAGGCACGAAGTCCTAGTCATGGATTGGGCACGAAGTCCTGGTTGAGGACTGGGCACGAAGTCCAGGCCGAGGGTCGGGCACTGAAGACCTGATTTGGAAGATTGGACAGAAGACTTAGCCGAGCGAGGATAACGGACAAAAGTAGGGACAGGTTGGGTGTGAAAATCTCAAGATCCAGAAGCTTTAGAGGCCAAGCAAAAGTTCAACCGGAGGTACCGGTTGGTAAAATATAACGACCCTCTCTCCTCACTCTAGAGGGACGTCACATCTCTTTTCTTCTTAACCAGGACCAATCGACTGACTCCTTGAGCAGTAGAATGGTGCCAGTCGACTCCTAGGCCAAATCACTCCCCCAATCTTTCTGTTCAAAATCTGGCCGGGGACCAGTCGACTGGTGCAGTCGACTCCACCTAGAAATCACTCGACCAATGTTTTTGTTCCCTCGATTTCACAGAGGGCAGTCGACTGCTACCTTGAGCAGTCGACTGATACGTCTAGAAATTCAAGTCCAAACTTAGAAACTTTGGAGGAGGTCATGAATAACATACTGCTAACTATGATCACCTAACTCATAAACAAAATACTTGAACTAGATCACAAACTATCTCAGTAGTAAGTCATAAAACAACTCAATCTTATAATCTTTGCGGAATTAACAACTACTATCATGCAACTTAGCAATAATGATAAAGTTCTGCTACTTAGAACTTAGAGCACTAGCAAGTCTCATCCCAAAGGATCTCACTCCACGGTTCCGCCGCCACTGACACAAATCATCCTTCCATTAGCCTCCTTGCCTTACATCCATTTTTTACCTTTATCTGAAATAAAATGATGCAAACTATAAGCAAATTGCTTAGTAAGTAGATATCTACTCTCACAAAACATGCAATTGATATAAAACATGCTCTTGGTCAAAATAATGCTTGCTTTGAAACATATATACTGAAAATGCTATACTAATATGAAGATGCTCATGAATACACTTGTAACAGATGCTTGCATTTGAAAACTTTACTTGAAATGAAAAATGCTTAACATGCTTGAAACAAATGCTTGCTTTTGAAAAGTTGAAAACTGATATACTCTTATAATTTGAAATAAATAACCATCCTCCTTTGGGTCCGGCATAGTACCAATGCGCACATCCCTAATAGGTTTCGGGGTAGCTAGCCACCGAACCCTACAAGAGCGTCGCTACTAGGCTCGCCTAGATCTCTATGGGTCTCGGCCCGATACATGCAACTTTAAAAAGTAATATACTTAAACTTGTACTCATGCTTGTACTTAAAATGCTTAACTTGCACATATCTTGCACATAGAAAGAAATGTTCCCAAAACTTGTTTTAGGACACAACAAGACCTTGGTGTTGTATTAATCTCATTTCATAGTCCTAGAACTTGTTATAGGGCTTAGTAAGACCTCGGTCTTACTCTGAACTTTTATCGAGCACCTTGCGTGTCCTAACTCTCAAAACTTGTTTTGGGCAAATCAAGACCTTGGTCTTGCTCTACTAAGATCACACACACCAAAAGACTTAAAATCAAGTTCTACGACAAGTAGAAATCATACGAGAACTGCTTTTACTGCAAGTGAATGATCTACTTACCTCTTTACACTTATACTCACTATACCGAGTGCTCTAGTGTGGAACCCCTTCGTCCCCGTCCTCCGCACGGTCGCTGGATCTTGGGCACAAGAACAAGGAGAAACCCTAGTTCTCCTTTTTGGTGGAGGAAGAAGAAAAGTGAAGAGACCCTTCTTATTTTCGGTAAGAGGGATGAGAATGAGGAAAAACCCTTGGTTTCCTCTTCATTCTATCCTTTATATTCTAAGTGGAAGTTGAAATAACTTCTATGAAAAGGTGCTTACTTGCGCTTATCTTATATTGTTTTCATATCTCAATATAATGCTTTATCACCATCTAATGGAAACTTAAATTAATGTTAAATTGAGGGGTTTTGGGTTCAAGCTTTGGCTCCGACCCCTTTATAGAAATTTTTATATTTCTTTTTATTTTGAAAAATTTCCGGGCGTTACACAAAAGGTAACTTCTCCAGAGTAGAGTAAGCGAGGACGCGTTCCCCGGAAGAGTGGAGTATGTGAGGACGCCTCCCCAAGACTTGCAAGCCAATTATTGAAATACATTTTCAATTTACTAATTGATAAACTTGAATCTAACTCAAGGTTCAATCCAATGTTAGTTTTCAAATTTAATTTAAAGATAAAATTTTATACATCTCACAAAATAGATAAGACTTCCCTGCTTTGTTACTTAGAAATGGATGAGATGTTTAGGAGCTAAAAGGTTTAGTTCAACCCAATAAACTACACACATCTAATCAATTTAACTTTTAATTTAATAAATCTAATTTAAAATTTCATCTTATTAAAATTCTAACTTAAAATCCTTAATTTAACTTTTCAAAACACAAATTTATAACTTAAACTAAATTTTACCTTTCAAAATTTAAACTTAATGTTACCTTTCAAAATTTATAACTTATATTCAAATTTAAAACATATTTTCTTAATTTAAACTAAAATTTGAAATTTAAAACTTAATTTTAAGATTTGAAACTTAATTTCAAAATTAACCTAACATTTTATTTCTCGATCTTAATTGAAAATTAACTTAACATTTTTTTTAAACTTAAATTTTTAATCTTAATTCAAAATTAACTTTACATTTTTTTAAATTCTCAAACTTAATTCAAAATTAATTTAATAATATTTCTTGCTTAATAAAAAACTTAACTTAATCCTTTTAAAACTTAATAAATTTGTTTTATTCAATTAATAAATTCTTTTAACTTTATTGTGTGCTTGTTTGTAACTTTTCCTGGTCGATCTTGGTCAATCGGGCGCCCGAAACCTCATGGGCGCCCGATCCTTTTTCAAACCTGCCTCAGCTCATTTTTCGAGGCACCCCTGGTTTTGCAAAACCAGGGGTGCACATCTAACCTCGGGCACCAGAGAAACCACTAAAATTGAGCAAGAGATTCACAACTTACGAGAGGAGATGGAGGCACTCCATATGGAGAGGATGGACGTAGACTAGGCCAGGCATGCAATGCTTATGGCTCTGCTTCATTCGTGGCACCCAGGATCGTCTTCTTCGTAGACTTAACTTATTAGATTGTGGATAGACTGTCTGTTAACTTATGACTTGGTTGACTATAGTTGACTTTGATGTTTGACTTGACTATACTGTCTTTATTACTTAATTATGATTAGTAGAATAGTGTTATTTATTTTTTTTCTTAATCATTTTCTTTAGCTATTTTTCAAATTTATTATCATTAATTTTTTTTTTCAAAAAAACATTTTTTAAAAATCATGTTTTTTTTAAAGAATTCTTACTCTATTTTTTGACTTAGTTTTCAAAAAGTTACCCTCCTCAAAACTAGAAATTTCTTCATTATTGACTTAGCCTAGGCTTTACCCCTAGTTTGCATGCTCCTATAAACTTAGAAGCCAGCATCTCATAAGCACATTAGGATCCCTTGATTGACAACTTAGGCTGAGTTGAGATGCTTAGGTCTATGCCTTATCTCAAGATATTTTATGTCAGTGCATCAAAAGTAGTTGGGGAAAAAATATAACTAAACATTAATCAAGTTAAGTAATCAAGCTTAGAAAATCTAACTTGATCAGACTACTTAACTTGACTAACCCAAGTGAATGCTACTATTTTATAACAATTAGTAAGTAATAAATTGGGTTAGACAGGGGCTAAAGGATTTATATTTTTTTGGTTGTACTATTTTTCAAATTATTACTTGTTTATTTTTGAATGCTTAGACTCAAATCATGCTTGGACTCAAATGGGTAAATTAACTTGGTTCAAATTTTTTTCTTCCATTTATTGTCTAACTCAAAAATAGTTACATAGAACTTTTTACTTACTTCTTGAAATACTTTTTAGAATTACTTACTTATCATTTATTCCGTTAACTTAAAAGTATTTTGTATTTTTCATAGGCAATGATAACTAAGTTTTAAATTTTTCTTTTTTTTCTCTTTAACCAAATTTATTTTTGATATATGACTGATGGGGTTGAGTACCCCGTGGTGAACACGTGGTCTGAAGAAGCTGAGTGGCAAGATGTAGCGAGTATGAACGACTCTCTTTTCGGAGCTCCCGAGTCCCTCTCGGGAAGGGGATCCCCCGGGGCCCCTCTCGCGGTAGACACATGACGAACCCAAATATACTAGCTAATTTGTCACGAAGGTATGGGTCTATCAAATTTAAATGTAAATGAATAGCTGGAAACCCTTTTACAATCAAAATGTATAAGAATATAGCAAAGGGGCCACAGGTCGTATTTTTCTCAGGGATAGTTGTCTAGTTTGATTCAAACTTGTGTTTATGTGTCGTTTTTGGGGTTTCAAATAAGTAATGAGGTTTTGATTTTTAATTGAAAATGAAAATGAAATGAAATGAAAGAAAGTGAGCAATGGAACTCAACAAAGAGATGGCACTAAAGGCTTAATTAATGGAAACTTGCTCAAGCACTTACAAAGATTTCTTGGGAACTAATTTCTGATTTCTACAAAACAAAGGAAATGATGAGAAATGAGGTAAAAGCAGTGGTGGAAGTTTCCGGAAATAAACAAGTTTAACACAATTGAAAGCATGCAAAAGTAGAAATCAACCAAGCAATTGCAACTAAACTAACCAAAGTGTTTTTGGATCCCAACCACTGCCAACAAAATTCAGATTTGAGTAAGTACAAGCTTATTGATTCAAACACAATCTTATGCCACGAAATCAAGTGGAGTTCGGATGCAATCGACTCCAAGGGCAGTTGGCACACAAGGGATAAGTCCTTGTGCCAAAAACCAATTCCAACCTTATGAAATAAGTAACGTTTTAGCTCAACTGTTTCACCTGAGTAATTCAATTGGAAAACACTGGAATTAAGAAAGAACTAAACAAGAATGAGGTAAGGAATCGAAACTGAGATTAAAACCAGGGAAACAAAGAAAATTCAGGAATAAAATTGCTTGAAACTAAGAATGCAGAAATTAAAGGTTTACTAAAGGGTTTTCTTTCGCAATAGATCAAAGTCTACACTAGCTAATGCAAAACAAGTTAAAGCAACTAATCTAGATGCAAGAAAACTTATCTAGCCATGTCTTAACCGAAACTAATGAAAGAAAAACTGAAAAGTCTGAATAACAACAACTACACTTGGCACGCAGCAACTTGGGTTGGCACGCAGCAAATTGACTAATAAATGAGCTGAAATTTGATCTATGAATTCACCAAACAAGTTCCTAAATTACTCTACTTGCAGATCTGAAGCTAAATTATGGCTAACAACTCAGAAATCGAAATTTACAGTAGCTGAACAGAAATTTCAGAACAAAACAGTGCAAAAGTTGAAACTACAGCTATAACTTGGAAATTAAAGGTCTAATCTACTCCTCAACTCCTTCCTCAGCTCGAGAAACTCTTGGTTGTCAATCAAGAACCGGCTTCGAACCCCTAGGCCAAGCAAATCAGTGGACAATCAATTCTGAAATTGAATTTGCATCAAATCTGCGCTTGCTGAAACTTTCCATCCGATTTCTTCGTTCTCAATTGGTGGAGCTGCGAGGACGATTTGGGAAACTTCTAAGATCACTTGAGAACCCCTACAAGTGATTTGGAAGCTTGGAAATGGACTGTGGTTGAGAAGGAAGTGATCGGACTGAGGATTCCCGAAACCCTCAAGAAATCCCCTGTTCCGGCGCAATTTGAGCAGAATTCTTCAAACCTTGATCACCAAAGACTCGATTCTCGATCTGGATTGGAAGATGAGGTGGTCACGCCTTCATGGAAACAAGAATGTTGAAAAACGATGAAGAAACGGGGAAGAACAGCGAAGAACAGTGGAGGCGGGCTGAAGACGCGACAAGGCTTAGGCTGCGGAAAAATTTCCTTAAGTATTAACCAACGGACGGCTGTGATTGATTTGCTTCAATCCAACGGCTGATCTTAGTCCGATTTGAGCCAAACTTTGATGATCTGGGTCAGGATCTGCCTCGTGGTAGCTCGGATCCTCCAGATTTGCAACGGATGGTCCAGATCAAGCAAATCTTGAATGGATGATCTAGAGCCTCCAAGCTTGATCCAACGGTTGATTTAGCTCTGATTGTGATGAAACTTCAGATCTTGATCAGGGTGCTGATCAACCCTAGCCCTAGCTCGGATTGCTTCAGATATCCCGGATGGCTCCGATCTAGCCGCTTTTGAATCGAACGCCCAGATTTAATCGTGATCGTGATAATCTGATCTGGTCACTTCCGACCGAGCTTGACCAAAATGCCTAGGTCATTGAACCTTGATGCCTACAAAAATAAATCAAGAATTTAGTGGCCAATTAAATCAAATATGTGTAATTTTGCATTTAAGTCCAAAATATGCATAAGTTCTAAAACCTAGGCAATTTCACAATTTTAGCAATAAAAACATAGATCAAACATGGATTTAAGCACTCAAATGATCAATAAAATGGAATCTATCAACACACCCCGGAGATCAAATCAGAAGACCCCCTACCGGGAGCACCTCGAGATGCCGAGCCCCAAGACCACCTCGAGGAACCGGAGTGCCCGGGGACCCCCCGGGCCAGAAGACCCCAAGATCACCTTGGGGGAGCGGAGCCCAAGAAGCATTCGACCTCAAGTAACAGTCCTCCTTTCTTCGGATCTATGAATAATCATCATCCATTATCGCGGAGTCATCATGACCATAAATGTCGCAACATGCCGAACATGATGGCGGCGTGGACGATGTAAAGGTTATCCAGTAATTAACTAACGGGGGGATGTGGAACAGATCGTGGGGACGCACGAAGGCAGCCACCACAGGTATAAAAGGTACTCCAACCCTCCGATAAGGGGGTTACGCATTCTCTACTACTCCCATACCTTCTTGCCTTCTTCTCATCTCCTCCATCGAGGCACTGACTTGAGTGTCGGAGTGGGCTCCGTTGGACAACCTCCGGCGTGTACCCCTAACACTCGTGTTAATCTCGCAGAGTGTGGAGTTCTTCCTCTAGCGTTAGCATCCGAGTGGGGTGAACCCTAGTGACTGGCCTTCGATGTTGATTCCTTCCAGAACAAGTTTGGTGCTGTCTGTGGGAAACCAGTAAAGCAACAGAAGGAGCACCGATGGCAGAGCCGTGGGATAACCCATTATCTTGACAAAGGAGGAACTGAATGCTTGGTGGCCAACGCCGTCAAAGAGGCGCTCGAACAGCACCAAATCGAGCACGCCACCTCACAGCGAGGTGTTTCTATACGGGAGGAGATCCCCGGAGTCTCCATCTTGCACCCTCAACTGTGAAGATCCGTCACGCTACCTGGGCGACGCGCCGACACAGCCCCAGAACACCGACGAGACTCCCCCGAAGATATTGAGAAGGCCAACTCGGTAGTCTCTAGCACACTGAGACACGAAGAGGGGCAGGGGAAGGGATAGGAACCTAAGTCCTCCCCTAAGGCTCCCCGGAGATTGTGGAAGACCCCATGCCGAAGCAATTTCGCAGACCGAGGATTGACGAATACGACGGGAAGGTAGATTCGGAGATCATGTCTACAAGTTTGAAAATGCGGCGCTCCTCCACCAGTACACCGACGGGGTAAAGTGTCAGGTGTTCTTGAACACCCTATCCGGAGTGGCCCAACGATGGTTCCAGAGGCTGCCCCCGGGTTCTATCGACTCCTTCATGGAGTTTAGAACCGCCTTCCTCCACCACTTTGCCAGTAGCCGTCGTTATCAGAAGACGACATTAAACTTGTTTGCTCTCAAACAAAAGCTGAAGGAACCGCTCAAGGAGTATATCCAGCGGTTCAACCGGGTAGCACAGGATGTGCCAACAGCAACGTCGGTGATCCTCGTCAGTGCCTGCACTCAGGGGCTTGTGGAAGGGGATTTCTTCATATCACTGGTGAAGAAGCCACCCACCAGTTTTGACGACTTGCTAGGGCGCTCTATCAAACACGCCAATATGGAGGAGGTACAGTTCACCCATCATAAGGAACCAGCCGGAATCCCCCCTCAGATCGTTATCCGATCCGAGAGGAGGGAACCCCCAGCCCCAGCCTGAGGGAAAGACCTTCACCTAGGGAAGGACCAGTGAGCTGGCAGGTGAAAGCTGGTTGAGACAGTGGACACAGAGCAGCCGGAGCCATTGATGAAGTACTGTGGTTTCCATGACAGTACGACACACTCTGCTGAGGAGTGTCATGCTCTCAAGAAAAAATTGAGTGAAGAGGCAAATCCCAAACCTCACAAGAAGCGGACGAAGACAGGGGGTATCACCGAAATTCCCTTTGGCGAAGTTTTTCTCCCAGACGGAGGCCATCGGGAGAGAACGAGACCCGACACCAGTCCCAATCTTGGTCTAGGGGAAGGACCTGGGGACCAGCACCCTGTAGATCTCCCTCCTTGGAAAGAGACCGCCGGAAGGGCAAGGCCCCTGCACGCGGCCCTCCCTCTAGACCTGTGGGAATTATCTCCAGATGACCCATTGGGGGAGATTCCCATCGGGACAGGAAATCCAACACCTGACGTCTGGAGAACTATGCAATTGGGATGAGTGGGAGCCAGGATCGTGACCCTACGATCTCTTTCGGCCTTGATGACTTGGAAGAGGTGGAAGCTCCTCATGAAGACACCTTGGTGATCCTTGCCCGCATCGCCAACTATGAGGTCAAGTGCATCTTCATGGATATAGGTGTTGGTGCAGGCAACACCTAAGTCAAACCTGGGTTTTGATAATGGCAATTGATAATGGCAAAGGGTTCAGAAGTTAAGATGTTATTATGATCTAACATGTTCACTGAGTGTGCAGGAAGAAGTCCTAGGTACACTAGGCAAGAAGTCCTGGCAAAGGGCTGGGCAAAGAAGTCCTGGTCATGGACTGGGCAAGAAGACCTGACTGGAAGTCGGGCAAAGAAGTCTTGGTCGAGGACTGGGCAAGAAGTCCTGGCAAGGGGCTGGGCACCGAAGACCTGACCGGAAGTTGGGCAAGAAGACCTGATCGAAAATTGGGCACGAAGACCTAGTCAGGTGGATTGGGCAAAAGTCCAACCGGAGGAGCCGATTGCCAAAAGGTAAACTCTCCTGAGAGGAGTAGGTGAGGACGCGTTCCCCGTCGAGGGAACAGTAGGCGTCGGTTCGACCTAGGGTTCCATTTGGGAGACCCGAAGTTAGAACTAAGACAGCTACGACTGTAACTAATGCTTGTAATGTGTGTTGGATCGAGAAAACACGATAGAGGGGGGGGTGAATATCGTGAAAGCATTTCGGATTAGAAAAGAGAATACGCAGCGGAAATTTAACTCAAACACACGGAACACAAGTATTTTTACTAGGGTCAGAGTCGCGGTCGACTCCTACTCCAAGGCCCACGGTCCTTGACCGTTTACTGCGGGCAATTCTATAATGCGCAAAGATTTACAAAGATTGTTACAATAGTAGTGCAATAAAGAAAATTATACTCTTCGTTACCGACGCCCGGTGTGGATCGTACTTCGGAGCAGAGGGTCGTCGTCGATGCTAGAATCTCGAGATCAGAGGTTTCCGGGGGTGAACCCCTTTTATAGCACTCCTGGGGGCGCCCTGGACACTTGGGGCGCCTAACACGTGCCTTCGGATCCGACAATCCTCATCCGAAGCTCGGTCAGCGCTTATCCCTCCAGAATCAGCCTCGGAGCTGACGGGGGCACCCGGGACACTGGGGGTGCCCTCCTTGACTTCATCTGTTGGCTTCTGGTTACTTTGCTTTGATTGCATTGACATTGTGCGCCCGGGGCCTCCGGGGCACCCTTCTTACTGCAGTTTCGAAGAACTCTTGCTTCCTTGTTTTGCCTTGACCTTGGGGGCGCCCGGGACACTGGGGGCGCCCTGCCTAGCTGTCTGCCCCTCTCCTTTGGGGCGTTCTGAGCTGCAGAAACACATTCCTTCGGTCCTGCATTCATGGTTAGTTCCAAAACAGCAAAGCAAGAGTATTAGATAATTTTTTTTACAGTCGTAGTTGTCTTGGTTCTGACTTCGGGTCTCCCAAATGGAACCCTAGGTCGAACCGACGCCTACTGTTCCCTTAACGGGGAACGTGTCTCATCTACTCCTCTCAGGAGAGTTTACCTTTTGCCAATCGGCTCCTCTGGTTGGACTTTTGCCCAGCAGTCCTTCGCTAGGTGCCTAGCACCCTTCACCAGGTCTTCGGTACAAAGCAGTCCTTCGCCAGGTCCTAGCAGCCCTTCGCCAGGTCTTAGATTCTCAGCAGCCCTTCGCCAGGTGCCTAGCAGTCCTTCGCCAGGTCTTAGACTCCTAGAAGCCCTTCGCCAGGTTCCCAGCAGCCTTTCGCCAGGTTTTAGGGTTTCGATGCCTAGCAGTCCTTCGCTAGATGCCTAGCAGCCCTTCGCCAGGACTTCTTTCTGCACACTCAGTGAACACTTTAGACCAAAATAACATCTTAACTTTTGAACCCTTTGCCATTATCAAAACCCAGGTTTGACTTAGGTGCTGCCTACACCAACAATCTCCCCCTTTTTGATTTATGGCAACCCGGTTCAAAAAGTTAAGTTTAAACAGAAACAGGTAAAATGTCAATTTAATTTCTCCCCCTGGAAGGAATCTCCCCCTAGATTTTTCAAAGGTTCGCGAGGTTTGAAAAAATTTCTATGTTTTAAGAAAAAGAAATGATTTTTCAATACTTAGAACATTTTCAAAAAAATGTAAGTTAGAAAATATTTTCCAAAAATAATTTTTGGGTTGGGCACTTGGAAAATTTGCACTCAGAGAATTTACACTTAGAAAATTTTCAAGTAAATACTTAGTTTTCGCACTTTAGAAAATTTTCTAAACTTCTTCTGAAGTCTTTAACACAAAAAGAACTTTTACCATATTTTTGAGTTGTGAAAAAATTTTCCAACCTCTTTAGCACTTTAGAAAGTTTTCAAGGAAAAATTAATACTTAGAAACTTTTCTATTAGTAAAATTTAAATTAAGTATTTAGAGAAATTTTGAAAAATAGCTTAAGTCAAGTACTTAGAAATAATTTTGAAAATAATTTAAGTCAAGTACTTAGAAATAATTTTGAAAATAATTTAAGTCAAGTACTTAGAAATAATTTTGAAAATAGCTAATTTTAAAAATAATTTAAGTCAAGTACTTAGAAATAATTTTGAAAATAGTTTAAGTCAAGTACTTAGAAATAATTTTGAAAATAGCTTAAGTCAAGTACTTAGAAATAATTTTGAAAATAATTTAATGCAATTAACTTAAGGGATTTTACTTTTTGAAATTTGACTTTTTGAAAAAGGAGATAAGTAAAGCTTTGAAATTCGAAAAAATTTTTAAACCTTCTCTCCTTTCCAATCTCTCCCCCTTTGCCATATATAAAAAAACAATATAGTAAAATAATATAGCAAAAGAAGTAAGGTGTTGTACTGAACCAATTCAAGATTTAAACTGGACCAAATCAATTTGAATTATCTCTTTCGGGTCCTGTCTAACCCAATTAGCTACTTACTAACTGTTATAAACAGTAGTTTTCGCTAGGGTTAGTCAAGTTAAGTGTTCTGTTCAAGTTAGATTTTCTAAGCTTGACACTTAACCTGATTACTGTTTAATTTGTGTTTAGTGCCCCAATTACTATAGATGCACTGACTTAAAGCATCTTGAATTAAGGCAAAGACCTAAGTCTCTCAACCCATTCTAGGTTATTAATCAAAGTACCCTAAGGTGCTTATGAGATGCTGACTTCTAGATCTATAGGTGCATGCAGTTTTAGGGTTAGGGCCTAAGCTAAGTCCATTTGCGAAAAAGCCCTAGTTTTGAAAGGGGTAATTTTTCTTAAGAAAAACTAAGTCGAAAAATCATTTTTAAAATGCATAAAGAAAATGATTTTTCAAAATTAAGTAGGAACTGATTTTAAAATCAAGTAATAAAGCAGTAAAAAAAATAGTAGTAGAGCAAACCTATTCTACCAAGCATAACCCTAACTGCCTTCTTAGTGAGCTGAACTCAGACTCAGGTAAGGGTTTGGTGAATATATCAGCTAAGTTAGATTTTGAGTCTACATGCTTAAGGACTATTCACCCCTGGCTACGTGATCTCTTACGAAGTGGTGTTTAACTTCTATGTGTTTAGTTCTGGAGTGTTGGATTGGATTCTTAGTTAGATTAATTGAGCTTATATTGTCAATGTAGACTTGAGTTTGGGTGTAGTTGAGCTGGAAGTCTTTAAGAGTGTGCATCATCCATAAGAGTTGTGCTACACACTCTTCTAAGGCAACATACTCAGCTTCAGTTATGGTAGAGCTACACAGTGTTGTTTTCTGCTGCACCAACTTACTAGACTATTTCCTAAAAGTTGGCAGCTTCCACTTATACTCATTCTTTCTAGTTTACAACCAGCATAGTCAGAATCCGAGTATCCTGACAAGTCAAAAGTTGAGGTCCTAGGATACCAAATCCCTACACTTAGGGTGCCCTTAACGTATCTTAGTATTCTTTTTAGGGCTGCTAAGTGCGTTTCCTTAGCACAGGTATAGTATCTAGCACACATTCCTACAGCAAAAAGGATATCAGGTCTGCTGGCTGTAAGGTACAGTAGACTACCAATCATACTTCTATAAAGTTTAAGATCTACTGGTTTACCATCAGGGTCACTATCTATTTTTACATTTGTGGCCATGGGGGTACTTATGCTTTTGGAGTTGTCCATTTTGAATTTCTTTACTAACTGCTTAGCATATTTGGATTTATGGACATAGTTTCCATCCCTAGTTTGCTTAATTTCTAACCCTAGAAAGAAGTTGAGCTCACCAACTAAGCTCATTTCAAATTTATTTTCCATTATTTTAACAAATTCTTTTAAGAAATTTGAGTTGGTGGATTCAAAGATTATATTGTCGACGTAGATTTGTGCAATAAAGATGTCCTTTTCTAAGGTCTTAATAAATAGGGTTGAGTCAATTTGTCCCTGGTTAAATTCCTTAGAAATGAGGTAGGTTGATAGACGCTCATACCATGCCTTAGGTGCTTGTTTTAGTCCATAAAGTGCTTTAGTGAGTTTGTAAACATGGTCAGGTCTTTCTAAGTCCTCAAAACTGGGGGGTTGTCCTACATAGACTTCTTCCTTAATAAATCTATTTAGAAAAGCTGACTTTACATCCATTTGGTAGAGTTTAAATCCTTTATGGGATGCAAAGGCTAACAACATCCTAATAGACTCAAGTCTAGCTACTGGGGCATAGGTTTCGTCATAATCTAACCCTTCTACTTGACTGAACCCTTTGGCTACTAAGCGGGCTTTGTTTCTCACTATTTCTCCTTGATCATTTAGCTTATTCCTAAAAACCCACTTAGTATCAATAATGGATTTGCCCTCAGGTTTAGGTACTAGTTCCCAGACTTAGTTCCTCTCAAACTGGGCTAACTCTTCTTGCATTGCTATGATCCAATCAGGATCAGGTAAAGCTTCCTCTATAGTCTTAGGTTCAATTTTTGAAATCAGTGCAATCTGACTAAGGTTCCTATAGGAGGACCTATTTCTGACTCCTAAGGTTGGATCACCCACAATTTGATCAGTTGGGTGACTGAGTCTGGGTTTCTTAGTTTTTCTGGAACTTGGTTGAGCCTCAGGTCCGGTCGGTCGGTTTGGTTCAGTATTTGGTTCAACTACCTGGGTGGTTCAATTATAGGTTCAATTGACTCAATAGTTGGTTCAATAGTTAGTTCATTTAGGGGTTCAATTAAAGGTTTAACAGTTTGTTCATTATCTTCTTGATCAATATTTGATGAATTTAGATCTGGATTATCAGATTTTGAATTAATTTCTTCATCAAATATCAGATTTGTTGATTCTTCAATTTTCTTAGTTTGTTTATTGTAAACTCTATAGGCTCTACTTGTTGTTGAATATCCTAAGAAGATGCCTGGGGTTGACTTAGACTGGAATTAACCTAGATAGTCCTTGGTGTTTAGGATATGGACTTTGCATCCAAAGACCCTTAGGTAATGTAGGTTTGGAAGTCTATGGTAGTATAATTCATAGGGTGTTTTATTGGGTCGTTTGTTAATTAGGACCCTATTTTAGATGTAACAAGCCGTACTAATTGCTTCTGCCCAAAATTAGTTAGCTAGGTTAAATTCATTGAGCATAGCCCTAGCGGTTTCTTGTAGGGTTCTATTTTTCCGTTCAACTATCCCATTTTGCTGGGGGGTTCTAGGACACTAAAATTCATGTATATACCCGTTTATCTTACAAAACTCATCGAATCGTTGATTTTCAAACTCTCCCCCGTGATCACTCCTAAGCCTTTTGATTTTGGTATCGTTTTGATTTTTAATTAACTTACAAAAATCACAAAATAAGTTTAGGGTTTCATCTTTGGTCTTTAGGAACCTAACCCAGGTAAACCTAGAGTAATCATCAATAATTACTAAGCAGTACCGGTTTTCGCTTAGTGACTTGGCTCCATGTGAATCAAATAGGTCAAGGTGCAGGAGCTCAAGTGTGGTTTGAGTTAGATCAGATTGAATTAGTTTATGATTAGATCTGGTTTGTTTACCTTGATTGCATGATTCACATATTAATTTTTCAAGTTCTTAATTTTAGGTATACCTCTAATTAGGCCAAGTTGGGTGATTTTTGAAATTAATCTCAGATTAGTGTGACCTAATGTCCTATGTCAGAGGTTTGATTCTTCTAACTGAGTTAACATGCATTTAGGTACTAAGGGTAGGTTTATAGTGTAAACGTTATTTTTCCTAGAGCCCGTAAGCATGA
Organism: Boesenbergia rotunda; assembly: GCA_024364735.1. Classification (NCBI taxonomy): domain Eukaryota; kingdom Viridiplantae; phylum Streptophyta; class Magnoliopsida; order Zingiberales; family Zingiberaceae; genus Boesenbergia; species Boesenbergia rotunda. The sequence goes on along the minus strand of JAGFNQ010007082.1, from coordinate 151,504 downwards.
TTTTTGAGTCTTGCATGTTTCTAATCAGGCAGTTAGAGTTGGTAAAGGTAACTATATAGCCAGTATCACACAATTGACTTATGCTAAGCAAGTTAAATTTAAAATCTTCAACCAAAAGCACCTTTTTAATAACAAAGTCAGATTTGAGTTCAATGTTACCTAACACAATCACTTTGAGTGTAGCATTGTTGCCAAACGCTACTGAGCCTAGGTTCTTGAACTTGAGTTTGGTGAATTTCAATTTATCCCCAGTCACGTGTCTGGATTACCCACTATCCAACATCCATTGGTCCAAATCTTTATGTTCCTACACATAAAGAGTTTGTTGATTTGGATCCAATTAGAATCAGGAATAGCCTAAATTGATTTTCACAACCTAGTCTGTCTCACCCAATCTAGAGTTATCAATCACGTTAACCTTATGGGTTTTTGTGAGACAGGTTTTAGTAGAAAGTTTTATTTTGAAAAACCATGATTAATTTTGAGAAAGTAAAATTAATTTTTTAAACAAAATTTAAATTTATTTTGAAAAGAATGTTTGAATCTACGATTAACTGAAAATTTGTGTTAGATTCGAATTTGACAAAGAATTTGAATTTCAAAAATTGGCTTCCAGGTCTTGGCGAGGCACTAGGCCTTCTTTGGTCGTAGCCTTATTGGATCATCAACCCTTTCCTTGACAAAGCCTTTTAATGAAATTTCATTTTCAAAATTATTTTTTGAAAAATTCTAGTCTAACTAGTTTGGGTCTTGGATCAGTAGCTTCGGCTAGTTTCACCAGTCTAAACAGCCCAAGTAGTGTATACTTGACTTTATTAGAAAAGGCTTCCCTAACGTACTATCATCTCACCGCCACCCAATACTATGTTGTTCAAATTTCAGTTAATTGGTTTAGTCCTTTGTCTAACCAGTCCTAAGTCTAAGCATGGTAAATGGCAGAAAATAAATAGACATGCAATCATGCAATTTAAAACAAGAAAAGAGATTCATTTAACTATAAAAATTATTTTTAAGTTGGCTTCCCCTGGACTAAAGCCCCGGTAATGATTGGGCAAGATATGAATCTTGTCCTTGGGGATCCAATACTGATTTGGTCCAGCTTGGTTGTTCAGGCATAGTTTGGGTACCCATGCCTGAACTTTGGGTCTAGACTGATTCAGTACAGCATAGTAGGATCTTTGTCTCGCCTTGGTTCGATAACCTAACCCAGATCGATTTAGAACGGACTTCTGTTTTCCAAGGATCATATCAAGACCCTTGGAACCAGAAGTGAATCATTCCAAAGCTGCTCTAAGGTCTTTGACTTGAGTTTTCAAGGAGGAGTTCTCTTTCTCAAATTTTCAACTTGAGTAGAGGTTCCTCCTTGAACATTCTCAGTTAAGGATCTAGAGCCAGCTCCCTCTTTCAGGAATTTTTCTTCCTGTCAGAGGGACTTGACTCGAATTTTGGCTTTCGCCAAGTCTCGAGATAGATACACAATTAATTCTGATAATTGAACTCTAGAAAACCCACTTACAGTGATTTGGCCATCCTCTGAAAATGTGAGCTTTCCGTTGTCCGGCTCCGATTCTGAATCGGTCTCGATTTCTTTCGAAGCAGTCAGGGCGAGCAGGTTCGACTGTGGGCCCTCTTCTTCTTCTTCAGAGGAAGATTCGTCCCACGTTGCTTGAAGGGCCTTCTTCCTTCTTGTCTTCTTCGTCTCCTTCAGATTGGGGCATTCCGTCTTGTAGTGCCCTTCTTTTTGCATTCGTAACAGGTCACATTTGGTTTGGTCTTTTCATTTGAAGGTTCAGCTGGCTCTTCCTTTCTTCGGCTGGATTTCCTTCTATTGGTCTGGTTTTTCAGTTCCTTGTAGTAGTCTCGGGCTAGCCGAACCAGCTTGGGTCGATTTCCTTCGCTGTCTTTTGAGTCTGAATCTGAGTAACACTCGGGTTCAGGTTGAGGCTTCTTCTTGGTCATCTTTCCTGTTTTACCTGCAACAAAGGCAATGCCTTTCTCGGCCAGGGTGCAGTTAGTCTGCTCATGTAATTCAAGTTCAGAAAACAACTCATCTAATTTAATTTTAGACAGATCCCTTGAAACTTTGTACGCATCTACCATAGATGTCCACAAAGTGTTTCTCGGGAAAGCGTTAAGGGTGTACCTGATCAGGTCACGGTTTTCTACCTTGTGACCGATTAAATGTAGATTGTTCATCAGCTCCTGGATTCTGGCGTGGAGTTGGGCTGCAGATTCGCTGTCGTTCATCTTAATCATGTACAACTTGTTTAGCAGTAGGTCCCACTTGCTGCTCGGGTGTCGGAGGTTCCTTCGTACAATTCAATTAACTTACCCCAGAGTTCCTTTGCACTGTTGAATGGTCCCACCCGGTTCAGCTCTTCTTTGGTTAGGCCGCATTGGAGTGTTTGAGTCGCTTTAGCATCGGCCTCGATCTTCCTTTTCAGCGAGGTGCCCCATTCGGTGTAAGATTGTGGCACTCCTTCAGCGTTCTTCAGGATTTCCAGTCCAGATTGGATAATTATCCACATGTCCATCTGAGTTTTCAGGTGGACTTCCATCCGACTCTTCCAGTAGGAGAAGTCCTCCCCACTGACGAGTGGTGGTCTAGCTGTACTGAACCCTTCTTGCATGGCCATTTGGATGTTCTGAAATAAAATTTACAAAAAGAATTGTCCCAAGACTTGGTCTTGGATTAGCAGTGCGGGAAGAATATAAAATATTATCGAGTGGTGTTGCACCAACCTCGATTAACGATAAAAATTCGATTGAAAAAAAACAAAAATTAAAAATTTCGAAGAAAATACGTAAACTCCCAAATTGGTGGTTGCACCAAATTTGAGCTTCCCCGCTCTGATATCACTTGTTGGATCGAGAAAACACGATAGAGGGGGGGGGGTGAATATCGTGAAAGCGTTTCGGATTAGAAAAGAGAATACGCAGCGGAAATTTAACTCAAACACACGAAACACAAGTATTTTTACTTGGTTCGGAGTCGCGGTCGGCTCCTACTCCAAGGCCCACGGTCCTTGACCGTTTACTGCGGGCAATTCTATAATGCGCAAAGATTTACAAAGATTGTTACAATAGTAGTGCAATAAAGAAAATTATACTCTTCGTTACCGACGCCCGGTGTGGATTGTACTTCGGAGCAGAGGGTCGTCGTTGGCGCTAGAATCTCGAGATCGGAGGTTTCTGGAGTAGAGCGCTTGAACGAAGAGCGTAGAGGCGTTGGAAAATTGATGTGTTGGAGCCTTGGGGTCGAGTCCCTTTTATTGCACTCCTGGGGGCGCCCTGGACGCTGGGGGCGCCTGACACGTGCCTTCGGATCCGAGAAACCTCATCCGAAGCTCGGTCAGCGCTTATCCCTCCAGAATCGGCCTCGGAGCTGACGGGGGCGCCCTCCTTGACTTGGTCTGCTGGCTTCTGGTTACTTTGCTTCGATTGCTTTGACCATGGGCGCCCGGGGCCTCCGGGGCATCCTGCTTACTGCAGTTTCGAAGCAACTCTTACTTCCTTGTTTTGCCTTGACCTTGGAGGCGCCCTGCCCAGCTGTCTGCCCCTCTCTTTTGGGGCGTTCTGAGCTGCAGAAACACATTCCTTCAGTCCTGCATTCAAGGTTAGTTCCAAAACAGCAAAGCAAGAGTATTAGATAATTTTTTTTTACAGCCGTAGCTGTCTTGGTTCTGACTTCGGGTCTCCCGAATGGAACCCTAGGTCGAACCGACACCTACTGTTCCCTCGACGGGGAACGCGTCCTCACCTACTCCTTTTAGAAGAGTTTACCTTTTGCCAACCGGCTCCTCCGGTTGGACTTTTGCCCAGCATTCTTTCGCCAGGTGCCTAGCAGCCCTTCGCCAGGTCTTCGGTACCAAGCAGTCCTTTACCAGGTGCCTAGCAGCCCTTCGCCAGGTCTTAGATTCTTAGCAGCCCTTCGCTAGGTGCCTAGCAGTCCTTCACCAGGTCTTAGACTCCTAGCAGCCCTTCGCCAGGTTCCCAACAGCCCTTCGCCAGGTTTTAGGGTTTCGATGCCTAGCAGTCCTTCGCTAGGTGCCTAGCAGCCCTTCGCCAGGACTTCTTTCTACACACTCAGTGAACACTTTAGACCAAAATAACATCTTAACTTTTGAACCCTTTGTCATTATCAAAACCCAGGTTCGACTTAGGTGCTGCCTGCACCAATAATGTGTTGGGACTAACCTGAGTTGTAGGGTCGAAGGATTGGTAGTCTGCAAGTGAGGTGCTTCATTGAGCCTAGGCGCCCGGATGGACATAGGCGCCCGAATGGGCTCAGGCGCCCGTATGGATACGGGCGCCCAAGTGTGAAGGCAAATTCCCAAACTCTGCTGCGAAGCCTCTGGACCGAGGCAGATCAGGCGCCCGTGTGGTCACGGGCGCCCCCATCAGCTCAGGCGCCCAAGTGGAGGTGGATAAGCGTTGACCGAGCCTGCAGATAAGGATTCGCGCAGGGAAGGCCACGTGTTAGGCGCCCCCATAGTCATAGGCGCCCGTATGAGCCTATAAAAGTGGGTTCACCCCCAAGGGTTCGATATCCATTACTTCCAATGCTCCAAACACTTTCGCTCAAGCGCTGCGCTCCGGCAAAGTTTGATTTCGAGATTCCAGCGCCGACGATGACCCTCTGCTCCGAAATTTGATCCACCTCGGGCGTCGGTAAAATTTCATTTTACGAAAGTGTTGTTATTTAAATTTCCAAATTCTATATCTGTACTATCAATATGTAAAAACCTTTCCGAATATAGAATTGCCCAAAGTAAACGGTCAAGGACCGTGGGCCTTGGAGTAGGAGCTGACCGCGACTCCGAACCAAGTAAAAAATGACTTGTGTTCTCATGTGTTCTATCGTTTTCCGCTGCATATATTTTTTAACTGTCCGAAAATTTTATAACGATATTCACCCCCCTCTATCGTTTTCTTCGATCCAACAAGTGGTATCAGAGCGGGTGGCTCAAATTTGGTGCAACCACCAATTTGAGAGTTTTTTTTTTCGGATTTTACAAAAGTATTTTAATTTCTTTTTCGAATTTTTCTCGTTAATCAAGGTTGGTGCAACACCACTCGATCGTTTTTTCCCGATTAATTTTCTTCCACACTACTAATCCAAGACCAAGTCTTGGGATAAGTTTCTCTGTTTTTGTTTTATTTTAGAAATTATTATGGCCATGCAAGTGGGTTTCAGCACAGACAGACCACCGCTTTTCAGTGGAGAAGATTTCTCCTACTGGAAGAGTCAGATGGAAGTCCACCTGAAAACTCAGGTGGATATGTGGATAATTATCCAATCTGGCCTTGAAATCCCCAAGAACGCTGAAGGAGTGACACAACACTACTCAGAATGGGACGCCTCGCTGAAGAAAAAGATCGGGGCTGATGCAAAGGCAACTCAGACGTTGCAGTGTGGATTAACCAAGGAAGAGCTGAACTGGGTGGGTCCCTTCAACAGTGCTAAAGAACTTTGGAGCAAGCTGATTGAGCTGCACGAAGGTACCTCCGACACCAGAATCAGCAAAAGGGATTTGTTGCTGAACAAACTCTACACTATAAAGATGAATGAGGGCGAATCAGCAGCACAAATCCATGCCAGAATCCAGGAGCTGATGAACGACCTGCACACAATCGGTCACAAGGTAGAAAACGTTGACCTTATCAGATATACCTTAAATGCTTTCCCAAGAAATACTCTGTGGGCATCTATGGTAGATGCTTACAAGGTTTCTAGGGATCTTTCAAAAATTAAATTAGATGAATTGTTTTCAAAATTAGAATTACATGAACAGACTAACTGCAGTTTAGCCGAGAAAGACATTGCTTTTCTTGCAGGTAGACCCCAAGGAAAGGTAGCTAAGAAAAAGCCTCAATCTGCACCCGAGTCTGACTCAGACTCAGACTCAGAAGATAGTGAAGGGGATCGACCAAAGTTGGTTCGGGTAGCTCGGGACTACTACAAGGAGCTGAAGCATCAGACCAACAGAAGGAAAGCCAGCGGAAGAAAGGAAGATCCAGCTGAACCTTCAAAAACCAAACCGAATGTCACTTGCTACGAATGCAACAAGAAGGGACACTACAAATTGGAGTGCCCCAATCTAAAGGAAGCCAAGAAGACTCGAAGGAAGAAGGCTCTTCAAGCCACGTGGGACGAATCATCCTTCGAAGAAGAAGAAGAGGCCCCATAGTTAAATCTTCTCTCATTGACCACTTCGGAAGACATTGACACTGGATCGGAATCGGAGCCGGACGACAGAAGGCTCACGATCTCAGAAAATGGCCAAATAACGGTAAGAGGTTATTCCGAAATTGAATTATCAAAGTTGATAGCTTACTTATCTCTTAACTTGGCGAAAGCCAAAATCCGAGTCGAGTCCCTCCGACAGGAAGTGAAACTCCTGAAAGAGGAAGCTGACTCTAGATCCTTGACCGAGAAGGTTCAAGAAGGAACCTCTACTCAAGTTGAAAAGCTTGAGAAAGAGAACTCCTTCTTGAAAACTCAAGTCAAGGACCTTAGAGTGGCTTTAGAACGATTTACTTTGGGTTCCCAGGGTCTTGACATGATCCTTGGAAAACAGAAGTTCATTCTAAATCAATCTGGGTTAGGGTATCGAACCAAGTCGAGACAACGGTCATATTATGCTGTATTGAACCAATCTAGAGCAAAAGTTCAAGCATGGGTACCCAAAATTTGCTTGAACAACCATGCTGGACCAAACCAGTATTGGATCCCCAAGGACAAGATTCACATCTTGCCTAATCATTACCATGGCTTTAGTCCAGGGCGAGCCAATTTAAAAATAATTTTCATAATTAGATAATTTTTTTGCTTAATTCCTTAATTTTAATTGCATGCTTGATTGTTTATTTAATTCTGTAAATTATTATGTTTAGACCTAGGACTGGTTAGACTAAGGACAGAAACAATTTAATTGAAATTTGAACAACATAGTATTGGATGTAGGTGAGATGATAGTACGTTAGGGAAGCCATTTTGGTGGAACTAGCCGAAGCTACCGATCCAAGACCCAAACTAGTTAGACTAAAATCTTTCAAGGAGTAACTTAAAGATGAATTTTCAATAAAAGGCTTTGTCAAGGAAAGGGTTGATGATCCAATAAGGCTACAACCAAAGAAGGCCTAGTGCCTCGCCAAGACCTGGAAGCTAATTATTGAAAATCAAATTCATTTACTATTGTCAGATTTGAATCTAACACAAATTTCAATTAATCTTAGATTCAACCACGTTTCAAAAGAAACTTACAACTTAATTTAATTGTTTTTAAAATTAATTCAACTTTTCAAAATTAACCATGATTTCAAATTAAAATCTTTATTTCTATTAAAACCTGTCTCACAAAACCAATAAGGTTAACGTGATTGATAACTCTAGATTGGGTAAGACAGACTAGGTTGTGAAAATCAATTTAAGCTATCCTTAATTCTAATTGATCCAAATCAATAAATACTTTATGTGTAGGAACATGAAGATTTGGACCAATGAATGTTGGATAGCGGATGCTCCAGACACATGACTGGAGTCAAATTGAAATTCACCAAACTCAAGTTCAAGAACCTAGGCTCAGTAGCATTCGGCAATAATGCTACACTAAAAGTCATTGGGTCAGGTAACATTGAACTCAAATCAGATTTTGTGATTAAAAAGGTACTCTTGGTTGAGAACTTCAAATTTAATTTACTTAGTATAAGTCAATTATGTGATACTGGCTATGTAGTTACATTTACCAACTATGACTGCCTGATTAGAAATTTGCAAGACTCAGAAGTCATGCTTAAGGGCACTAGAAAAAACAATGTTTATATTATCAATCTACCCTTAGTACCTAAATGCCTCTTAACTCAGTTAGAAGAATCCAACCTCTGGCATAGGAGATTAGGTCATACAAATGTTAGACTAATTTCAAAAGTCACTCAACTAGGTCTAATTAAAGGAGTACCAAAAATTAAGAACTATGAAAACACAATATATAATTCATGCAACCAAGGTAAACAAACCAAGTCTAACCACAAGTCAATTCAATCAGACCTAACTCAAACCACACTTGAGCTCTTGCACCTTGACCTATTTGATTCACATGGAGCCAAGTCACTAAGTGGAAACCGGTACTGCTTAGTCATTATCGATGATTACTCTAGGTTTACTTGGGTTAGGTTCCTAAAAACTAAGGATAAAATCCTAAACCTGTTTATTGACTTATGTAAGATAATTGAAAATCAAAAAGATACCAAAATCAAAAGACTTATGAGTGATCACGGGGGAGAGTTTGAGAATCAAATGTTTGAGGAATTTTATAGAATAAACGGGTATATTCATGAATTTTCGTGTCCTAGAACCCCCCTAGCAAAATGGGATGGTAGAAAGGAAAAATAGAACCCTACAGGAAGCCGCTAGGACCATGCTCAATGAATTCAACCAAGCTAACCAATTTTGGGCAGAAGCAATAAGTATGACTTGCTATATCCAAAATAGGGTCCTAATCAACAAAAGACATAATAAAACTCCAAATGAGCTATATTACCATAGACTGCAAAAACTTACATTACCTAAGGGTCTTCGGATGCAAAGTACATATCCTAAACACCAAGGATTACCTAGGTAAATTTCAGTCTAAGTCAACTCCAGGAATATTCTTAGGATATTCAACAAGTAGGGCCTATAGGGTCTATAATAAACAAACTAATAAAATTGAAGAAACAATGAATGTAATCTTTGATGAGGGAACCAATCCAAAACCTGATAATCAAAACCTGAACCAATCAAATTTCGATCAAGAGGAAAACAAGCCACTTATTGAACCATCAGTTGAACTACTAGTTGAACCTCTAAATGAACTGACTCTTGAACCAACTACTGCATCAACTGAACCAATGACTGAACCAACCCAAATAATTGAACAAAATACCAAACTTACATTACCTAAGGGTCTTCGGATGCAAAGTACATATCCTAAACACCAATGATTACCTAGGTAAATTTCAGTCTAAGTCAACTCCAGGAATATTCTTAGGATATTCAACAAGTAGGGCCTATAGGGTCTATAATAAACAAACTAATAAAATTGAAGAAACAATGAATGTAATCTTTGATGAGGGAACCAATCCAAAACCTGATAATCAAAACCTGAACCCATCAAATTTCGATCAAGAGGAAAACGAGCCACTTATTGAACCATCAGTTGAACCACTTGTTGAACCTCTAAATGAACTGACTCTTGAACCCACTACTGCATCAACTGAACCAATGACTGAACCAACCCAAATAATTGAACAATCCAGTCAGACCTGAGGCTGAACCAAGTTCTAGAAGAACCAAGAAACCCAGACTCAGTCACCCCTCTGATCAAATTGTGGGTGATCCAACCTTAGGAGTCAGAATTAGGTCTTCCTACAGAAATCTTAGTCAAATAGCACTTATCTCAAAAATTAAACCTAAGACTATAGAGGAAGCCCTACCTGATCCTGATTGGATCATAGCGATGCAAGAGGAATTAGCCGGTACTGGTGCGTGGTAGCAGCCAGGGATCCCTACTCGTTCATAGACACGAGAAGATGAGAGCGAGGCTCCCCCATTACTTGGGGTAGGAGAGTGACCTCCGCCAGCATCCTGTCCACTCGGTCACTCAGGAGCAGTGATAGCAGGGTACGTACAAGTTGTCGCATCTCTACCCACGCATACGTTGATTTATGATAGGTGGACGGTGTCCTGACTGGGATTAGGGTGTGACACATGTTATTGCACCATGTGCATATTTTGCATCGTGCATTGCTTGCTGCATTTAATTGATGCATTATGATTGACATGCATATACCAGATACTTGTTTACCTTGGATTATGTGTTATATTTGTTCATTAGGGATTTATTCCACCCCTCTGCAGGATAGATGGATTCTGGTATGTACCTACATTCAGTACCTTCAGTGTATGCATTTCTATTGTTCATACGAGACTATATTAGCGTAGACTCTTATTGTTAGTATAACGTACTATGCATATCTATTTGGGTATCCGCTGAGTTTATTTGGACTCACACCGTTGCCTATGTTTTTATTTCAGGTTGAGATACTTGGAGTCACCAGAAGAGCCCAGCAGCCAGTCCTTACCCATCGCGACGACACAATTTTGTTTTGTACTTTGTAGTACATTTGTTTTATATTTCGTTTAGCGATTTGTATATGTCCTATGTGTCGTGTGGCCTAAGGGGTTTTTGTATTTGTTGTTTTGTCGTATGTCGGAGCGGTCCGCAGTCAGGTATGATTTACTTGTTGTTATGGTTATGTTATGTCTTGATTTTGAGGCATGAGGCCAAATATATATTGCGTGGCTTGTTTGGATATTGTATGTATATGTAAATTTTCATATTTTCACCATAAGTCTGATTTGATAAAACGAACAATTTTTGAAATACACCACTACGCCTTTTTCAATTTTGAATTTTCATATTTTCACCATAAGTTTGATTTGATAAACACCACTACGCCTTTTTCAATTTTGAATTTTCATATTTTCACCATAAGTCTGATTTGATAAAACGAACAATTTTTGAAAATTTGTCATAATTTTTTTAATTATTATTTTAATATTTTTCTCGAAATTCGTGCTACTTTAATTTGAGCAAATTTTTTTTAAACGTTAAATTCTTACTTTTTCATTATTAATCAGAATTGACAAAATCAATATTTTTCAAAAAATTTGTCATAACTTATTTTTATTATTTTATTATTATTTCGCCTCAAAATTCGTGCAATATTTTTTTTGGCTATTTCTTCCTTCTCCCGCACTACTAATCCAAGACCAAGTCTTGGTACACTTTTGTTGTTTCTTTTTGTGTGCAAGAGGTTATTTTAAATCGCCAACCAAGAGTGGAACAGTGCTCGTCCACCGCTATTCTCCGGCGAGAACTTCAATTTCTGGAGAAGTCTAATGGAATCCCATCTGAAGGCCAATTTGGATTTATGGTTGATAATCCAAACGGGGTTTACATTCCCCACAGAAGAAGGAACATCGATCACTTGGGAAAAATTGGACGAACCAACCCTGAGAAAGATCGAGACAGATGCAAGGGCGACTGCAATCCTACAATGCGGCCTGACCAAAGAAGAATTGAAGCGGGTCGGATCCTTCAGATGTGCTCGAGAAATCTGGGAAAAACTGATTGACCTTCATCAAGAGATCTCAGATGAAGAAGAAGATCAGGTAAGTTATCTTGCCCTTTCAGTCCAAACACAAACAGCCGAGTCAGAGTCTGAACCCGAATCCAAAATCGAACCAGAATTAGACGACGAATTGACTGAGACGGTAACCAATTTCGAACTCATTTCAAAATTAGAATTAAATAATCAAACAGATACTATAATGGTCGAGGAAGGTGTAAATTTTATTGCAGGGAAAACTCCTAAAGAACCACCACAGAAGGAGCTTCAACCAGTACCCGAGTCCAACTCAGACACAGAATCAGAAGATGAGCCTAGATCCGAGGCGGCAAGAATCAAGGGGGAGATTCCCAATAAAGAACCAAAAGGTAAAAGTGTAAATTCAAATTTTAATCATGTAATCTGTTACACATGCAGGGAGAGAGGGCATTACCAAAATCAGTGCCCTACTCGTAAGACTCGGTCTACACCACCGACGGTGACAAAGGAATCAGTTCCAAAAGCACGAAAGGACAAAAGTCACATTCAATGCTTCAAGTGCCAGGAGTTCGGGCATTACCAACGTGAATGCACAGATAAAAGAGCTACCAAGAATGCCGCACAAACAATAGACAAAGGTAAATTTACAGTATTTGAAAATCCGTTATTTACTTTAAATAATGTGATTGATTCATGTAACTTAATTAAAGCAAACTTCAGAAAGATGAAACAAGAAAATGAAACCCTAAAACATAAGGTCAATAAGTTAGAAAATTTAATTCATAATCTTGCTGATTTCGAAAATCCGGAGTATTACTCCAATTGTGACCTTACTTAGACAATTATTGTTTTAATTATGTGTTTTATTTTTTTTTTTTTGCTTAGAATTAGGATTGGGACTAAATCAGTTAATTGAAAATTGAACAACATAGTATTGGGTGGAGGTGAGATGATAGTACGTTAGGGAAGCCAGTTTGGCGGAACTAGCCGAAGCTACCGATCCAAGACCCAAACTAGTTAGACCAGAAATTTTTCAAAGAATAATTTTGAAAATGAAATTTCATTAAAAGGCTTTGTCAAGGAAAGGGTGGATGATCCCATAAGGCTACGGCCAAAGAAGGCCTAGTGCCTCGCCAAGACCTGGAAGCCAATTTTTGAAATTCAAATTCAAATTATTTTTTGTTAAATTCGAATCTAACACAAATTTTCAGTTAATTTTAGATTAAATATCTCTTTTTAAAATAAATTTAAATTGTGTTTAAAAAATTAATTTAACTTTTTAAAATTATTCATGGTCTTTTCAAAATAAATCTTCTACTAAAACCTGTCTCACAAAAACCCTTAAGGTTAACATGCTTGATCATGTAGAACTGGGTGAGACATCTAGGACCTAAATGCATAACTCACTACCCTTTCAAATAAAATATACTTTCAAAAGTTATTCAAAATTGTCTCTATTTGTCAAATTAATTCAGTTTACTGTGCCTACTTTTTCGTCCCCTTATTATTGAATTTCATGATAGACTCATTTTAAATAGAATCTAAGTTTTTTTGTTAATCAAACATAGTCAACTGGTTAAAACTTGGGCAACACAGTCAACCTTAGTTAACATAGTCAAACCTAGTCAACATTGAAATCCCTTAAGGAATTTAGATAAAAGTTAGACTGTGTCGGATACAGGGGGAGTTTTCTTTTAATATTTTTCAAAAAAAAATTAGATTTTTTCAAAAAAAAACCTTATGCTCTAAAATTTAGTAACATCTCAAAATAAGGTTTTCAAAAATTTGATTCAAAAACCTCGTATATTACTCTTTAAATAATTATCATCATGATTTTTGAAAATTATGCTATCATTTCAAGTCGTGTTTTCAAAAATTATCCTCTTAAAAATTATCATACTTTAAAAGTTATTTTTTTTATTTTGGTAAACCCTAAAGACATAGAGGAAGGTCCACTACTTCATGATCTACAAGGACTCCAAGGAAGTGTCAAATTTAGGGGGAGTCTAAATCGAAAGAAATTAATTCTAACTATTTGTTTAAATTATTAGATAATTCTTATAATTTGAGTCAAACCTTATGACTCAGAGGAAGATCGCTTGTAGTCAACAAGCTTCCTAGGACTGGGTCAAGCTCAGGGGGAGATTAAATTAAAAGAATTATTAAATTGACAAATAATTTTTCAAATTATATGTTTTCATGCACTGCACTTTTTAAATCCTGTTGAAAACATAAATAAATATTGTTTCAAAATAAAAGTACTTATAATTTTGCTTATATTCTTTTTGCTTATACATACTATCATTTTCAAAATTTTGCTTGACTTTAGAATACTTTTGAAAATAATATTAAAACTTTTCAAAAGCACTTATATTTTTCAAAAATGCATAATATTTTTCAAGAAGTGCTTATATCTTTCAAAAGTACTACTATTTTTCAAAAGTACTATTACTTTCCAAGGTACATGTTTACAAAGTACGAATATTTTTTTCGATTTCAATAGTGGAATTTAAGTTTTTTTTCTATGCTTTCAAGAATTATACTAAGTGTTTTTTTTAAACTCATAGGCTCCGATACACAAACTTTCTCTTAAAACTTATTTTAAAATATATTTCTTTATTGATATATATATATCCAAGGGGGAGAGCAAGAAATAGAGAAAGGAATTTTTTTCTCCTTTTCAAAAAGAAAAATTCTAAGTGTGTTAAATTTTTTAAGTACATGATTTTTCCTAAGTAAAATATTTTCTTAGTAAACAAAATTTGTCTGAGCAAAAACTTTTAAATATTGGTAAATGTTCCTAAGTAAAGTTTTTTGGTGAAAAACTTGTCTAGAAAATTCTTAAAGATTTTGTTGTTTTTACAAAGTATTTCCAAGTATATTCTTCTAAGTGTGCAAATTCTTTTAAAATAAAATTTTCCCAATTCTCAAAGTTGACATTTTTTAGGGAAATTTGGACTCAAAATTTTGCCTAAGTAATTTTTTTTGCTTTTCACAAAATTTAGGCTTGCTTTTACTCTTTTTTTGAAACACCTTGTCAAAAACTTATTTTTGGTAAAACTCAAACCTCCCTATTAGATACCTTGTTCACCCATGTTTATTTTTGATATATGTCAAAGGGGGAGGAAAGGTCAAAGTTAAGTATTTTATAACACAAGTACTCAGGGTTTTAGGAAGTTTGTTAAATCTTACCTTGTGTTAGTAAATGTTATAAAGTTTTTATTGCTATACTTCATTTTTACATTATGTTCTTAACAGTTTTCTACTTAACTTTGAATTGTCTTGCCATAATCAAAAAGGGGGAGATTGTTGGTGCAGGAAGCACCATATCGAACCTGGTTTTGATATTGGCAAAGGATTCAAAGTTAAGTTTATTTGTGATCTAACGTTGTTCACTGAGTGTGAAGAAAAAGCCCTAGCGAAGGACTGCTAGGCACCTGGCGAAGGACTGCCAGTACCCAAGCCCTAGCGAAGGACTGCTAGGCACCTGGCGAAGGACTGCCAGTATCCAAGCCCTAGCGAAGGACTGCTAGGCAACTAGCGAAGGACTGCCAGCATCCAAGCCCTAGCGAAGGACTGCTAGGCAACTGGCGAAGGACTGCCAGCATCAAAGCCCTAACGAAGGACTGCTAGGCAACTGGCGAAGGACTGCCAGTATCCAAGACCTGACAAAGGACCGTCAGGCAAAAGTTCAACCAAAGGAGCGGTTGGCATCAGGTAAATTCTCCTGAGAGGAGTAGGTGAGGACGCGTTCCCCGTCGAGGGAACAGTAAGCGTCGGTTCGACCTAGGGCTCCATTTTGGATACCAAAGTCAAAACCAAGACAGCTAAGGCTGTATAAATTAATGCTTTATTTTGTTTTTGGACTAACCCTGGATGCAGGACCAAAGGAACGTGTGTCTGCAGCTCAGAGAGCCTCAAAGGAGTGAGGCAGCAGCTGAGTAGGGCGCCCTGAGTGTCTAGGGCGCCTCCACGGTGAACAAGAAACAAGTAAGGCAAAAAGGAGTTCGGCTAACCACTGGCCGGGGCGCCCTCTGCATCCAGGGCGCCCTCAGCAGCCAGGGCGCCCTGAGCGCCCAGGGCGCCCTCAGGTGCCAAGGCGCTTCGCGCCTTTGCCAGCAAGGCCGATCAACTCTATCCAGCCGAGAAGACTGCGTCAATGAAGGCGCCCTCAGCGACCAGGGAGCCCCAGAGGTCAAAACTCATCCCTATTTAGGTGGGATAAAGCTTGACCGAGCGAAGTGCGGATCGGCTGACACGTGGCAGGGCGCCCCCGACGTCCAGGGCGCCCTAGGTGCTATAAATAGCACCCCTCGACCCCAAGCTTCAACAATCAACTTGATACCAAAGCTTCCATACTCTTCTGTGCTCACGCCTTGTTCCAGAAAGTGCCCAACTCGAGCGACGACGTCCTGCTGCTCCGGAAAGTCAACCTACAACCGCACGTCGGTAACAGAAGAAATTTCTTTTAAAAGTTTATAGTGCTATACTTGTAAATCTCTTTCTGTAAACTGATTTTGCGTTCATATAGAATTGCCCAAAGTAAACGATCAATGATCGTGGGCCTTGGAGTAGGAGTCGACCTAGGCTCCAAACCAAGTAAAAAATACTGTGTTCGCGTGGTTTGTTTATTTCCGCTGTGCAAATTACTCTCTCCATAAATTCGAAAAGTTTTGTTGATATTCACCCCCCCTCTATCGACTCTATCGATCCAACAACTAACTGGGTTAAACAGGACCCGAAAGAGAAGAATTTAAATTGATTTGGTCCAGTTTATGCTTAGAATTGGTTCAATATAGTACTTTACTTTCCTTACTCATTTTTGCTACAATATTTTTTTTTGATATATGGCAAAGGGGGAGAGATTGGAAAGGAGAGAAATGATGTTTTTTAAATTTAAAAATTATTTTTTTCAAAAACTTTTATCTCCTTTATCAAAAAGTAAAGTAACGAAAATGTTTTAGAAAATTTTCTAAGTACTTAAATCAAAAATTGTTTTGGAAAATTTTCTAACTCAAAACTGTTTTGGAAAATTTTCTAAGTACATAACTCGAACTTGTGTTGAAAATTTTCTAAGTGTTTAAAATACAAAACTTGTGTTGGAAAATTTTCTAAGTGTTAAAAATTCAAAAATGTTTTGGAAAATTTTCTAACTTCAAAATTGTTTTGAAAAATCTTCTAAGTGCTCAACTCAAAAATGTTTTGGAAAATTTTCTAAATTGTTTTGAGGTTTTCAAAAACCCCACATATTTTTGAAGGAACTCAGGGGGAGAGTTTTCTCCAGGGGAGAAAATTAAATCTTTTACATTACCTGTATCCTTAACTTAACTTTTTGAACCGTGTTGCCATAAATCAAAAAGGGGGAGATTGTTGATGCATGCAGCACCTAAGTCAAACCTGGGTTTTGATAATGGCAAAGGGTTCAGAAGTTAAGATGTTATTGTGATCTAACATGTTCACTGAGTGTGCAGGAAGAAGTCCTAGGTGCACTGGCAAGAAGTCCTGGCAAAGGGCTAGGCAAAGAAGTCCTAGTCAAGGACTGGGCAAGAAGACCTGACCGGAAGTTGGGCAAAGAAGTCGTGGTCGAGGACTGGGCAAGAAGTCCTGGCAAGGGGCTGGGTACCGAAGACCTGACCGGAAGTTGGGCACGAAGACCTGGTCAGGTGGATTGGGCAAAAGTCCAACCGGAGGAGCCGGTTGGCAAAAGGTAAACTCTCCTGAGAGGAGTAGGTGAGGACGTGTTCCCCGTTAAGGGAACTGTAGGCGTCGGTTCGACCTAGGGTTCTATATGGGAGACCTGAAGTCACAACCAAGACAGCTACGGCTGTAACTAATGCTTGTTATGTGTTGGGACTAACCTGAGTTGTAGGGTCGAAGGACTGGTCGTCTGCAAGTGAGGTGCTTCACTGAGCCTAGGCGCCCGGATGGACTCAAGCGCCCGAATGGGCTCAGGCGCCCGTATGGATACGGGCACCCAAGTGTGAAGGCAAATTCCCAAACTCAACTACGAAGCCTTTGGACCAAGGCAGAGCAGGCCCCCGTGAGGTCACGGGCGCCCCCATCAGCTCAGGAGCCCAAGTGGAGGTGGATAAGCACTGACCGAGCCTATGGATAAGGATTCGAGCAGGGAAGGCCATGTAACACCCGCTTTTTTTTTTTTGACCACCATAAAGCGGTGCTACGTTAACATACTTAGGGCATGTAGACATCATAACACAGCGGAAAACTTTAAACTTACACCTACATGCACTTTCTATCATTCCTAGCATCATAACATACTTAGCATCATGTCATACTTAGCATCATGTTATACTTTAGCATTCTGTCATCCTTTAGCATCATATCATAGAGTCATAGTCATATTCAAGTACTTAGTAGTAAAGGTAAAGTTCTATCATAAGGCAAGCAAACATATGGTCTCTTGGCCAAGTCACTATCACACACATTCTGCAAAGCCCTCCTGCTGCTTCCTTACTGTTCCTTTGCGTGATCTGCGGTATAAGATAATAAAACTATAAGCACACAGGCTTAGTAAGACTCTTTCCTACTCACTAAAACCGTCCGTCACTTAATCATAAGCATATGAAACATTAGCACTCTTAGCGCTTTACTTAGAACATCATCCTTAGCATCACTTAGCATCCATTTGACATGTCATGGACATAGCTTCACCCCATTCATAGCATGGCATAAACATAACCATAAACATTCGGGTATGGCATAATTATTGACATAACATAAACATCGTAAACAATCATAGCATGGCATAATACTTGATATAGACATAAATAAAATCATGACATAAATCTAATTACAATCATGGCATCCCATACTAGCATGAGCATGAACAAAATAATGGCATTCTAACGTAACATAAACATAATTAAACCATGGCATCCTAAACTAGCATAACATCATGGCATCCTAAACTAACATAAACATAGATAAAGTCATGGCATCCTAAACTATCATAAACATAAGTAAAGCATGTCATTCTAAACTAGCATAAAATCATGGCATCCTAAACTAACATAAACATAGATAAAATCATGGCATCCTAAACTATCATAAACATAATTAAAGCATGACATTCTAAACTAGCATAAAATCATGGCATAAACATAAATAACATCATGGCATAAACCTAAATAATATCATGGCATAAGCTTAAATAATATCATGGCATACACATAAACAAAATCATGGCATAAACATAAATAAAATCATGGCACAAACATAAATAAAAGCATGGCATACACATAAATAAAATCATGGCATAAACATAAATAAAATCATGGCATGAACATATCTTCATAACATACTTTTCGTAAACATACTTTTCATAACATAATGCATAGCATAAATGGATGCATGTAGCAACTGTGCATATATATATATAAGGATGCTTAATCTTGAAAACATGCTTTTAAATACTTGAACATAATCATAACATGCATTGGGCCCTGGCTTGTACCACATTCATTCATCATATGCGCGCATCCCTAAGTAAATACGAGGTAGCTAATCTCGACCTACTAGGGTAAGGACAGCTTCATCGGTAGTCCCGAACCGTAAGGACAGCATCATCGGTAGTCCCGAACCGTGGACAGCATCATCGGTAGTCCAGAACCGTGGACCTTACTTAGGTCCGGTACAAGCCCATAAAATAAAATAAATGCTTTCATATGCTTCTTCATTCATCATCATTCATAGCATATTCATTCGTTCATCATACTTAACCTTCATTCATCATTTCATTCTTAGACATGGCATAGGTACACATCATTCATATAGCATGGCATACACACATAAGCATGGCATACATTCATATCATTCGTAAGACATGACATACATACATATCATTCATACATCATGGCATACATACATATCATTCCTAAATCATGGCATATGTCTAAACATTCTATGACCTAACGTATATTTCATGACATATAAGCTATAGGTTTAGTTAATATGGTATTCCTTCACCTTACTTAAGCATACCTCCTAATTACCTATACCCTAAGGTACTCTAGGGTACCCCAAAAATTCCCAAAAATTATAGTTACTTACTACACATCATAAGGGCATAGTAGATAACCTTATCATGATTTTTAACATATTTTTAGACCTTTAAAACATGTTGGCCGAAACCCTTGAACTTAAAGTTCTGGGTTTTGCTTCCCTCATGTTGGCCGAGACCCTAGGGTGTCCTAGGGTACTCTAAAAATTCCCAAAAATTACAGTTAACTTCTAAACATCATAAGGAACCAGTAAATAACATTATCATGATTTTTAACATAATTATGGACCTTTAAAACATGCTGGCTGAAACCTTTGAACATAGAAACCTTGATTTTGTTTTCCCTTCAACATTTAATCCGAAACTAACCCATATATCATGCCAAAAATCCCCAAAAATTTCCAATTTACTTCTAAACATCATAAGGGAACATCAAATAATATTATCATGATTTTTAGCATAATTATGGACCTTTAAAACATGCTGGCCGAAACCTTTGAACCATAGAAACCTGGATTTTTGTTTCCCTTCAACATTAAATCCGAAACTAACCCATATATCATGACAAAAATCCCCAAAAATTTCAATTAACTTCTAAACATCATAAGGGAACATAAAATAATATTATCATGATTTTTAGCATAATTATGGACCTCTAGAACATGCTGGCCGAAACCTTTGAACCATAGAAACCTGGATTTTGTTTCCCTTCAACATTAAATCCGAAACTAACCCATATATCATGCAAAAAATCCCCAAAAATTTCAATTAACTTAAACATCATAAGGGAACATCAAATAATATTATCATGATTTTTAGCATAATTATGGACCTCTAGAACATGCTGGCCGAAACCTTTGAACCATAGAAACCTGGATTTTGTTTCCCTTCAACATTAAATCCGAAACTAACCCATATATCAGCCAAAAATCATGGAAAACGTTGGTAACTATTATACCATAGGTGAGGGAGTCTTACCTTAGATTTCTTGATTTTTAGACCTTGGATGGAAAGAAGGAAGAAGACTTGACCACACCTAGCCCTTGGAAACTTGAGAAGACCTTAGATCTTGGAGGATGAGACTTTTTGTGAAGTTTTCTCAAGGGAGAAGTCCTCCTTGAGTGCTCGGCAAGAATGGAGAAGGAAGAGAGGAGCAAATGCACTTGATGGCATGAAGAATGAAACTCCCAAACCCCCTTATTAATCAACCATTAAGGTGGTGAATGAAGAGTTTTCTATGGCCCTTCATCTTCCTCTACCATTTAACCACCATTCACTTCCTTTCCTCACAAGAATTCCTTGCTAGGTGAGTTGGTTAAAGCATTCATTGGTTGTACAAGAGGTCCAAGGTTCAATCCTTGGCCCGCATCTTTATTTTTATTTTATTTAATCTTTTTTCTTATTTTCGAAAATTCCCCTTTTATTTCGAAAATTCTCCAAAAATGACCCATAATTTTGCCAATATTCCTAAATAAAATTCTTTTATATTTATATGAATTTTACTCAATTAATACCCATTTTTTTCGGAGCCCATTTAAGGCCCATTAGTACCTAATTCCTCAAATTAATTAGAAAAATTAAACTAATACTTACCCATAATCATGCTAATATGTCCCATTAAATCCTATTTATCTTTATACTAATTTCCACCTAAAATCCACCGATAATTATGGTACTAGCAAGCCCATATAAGGCCCATTAGTGCCCTTTTTCCCAATTTAAATGGGAAAACATGGATTTTCTAGGCCAAAGTTTGCATTATTACCTCTAGGTCCTTCGGAAAATTATCTAGACATGCTTAATATTTTAATAAAATATTAAGAGAATTTTCCGGGTCGTTACAGGCCATGTGTTAGGCGCCCCCATCGTCTCATGCGCCCGTATGACCACTATAAAAGGGGGTTCGCCCCCAAGGCTTCGATATCCATTACTTCCAACGCTCCAAACACTTTCGCTCAAGCGCTGCGCTCCAGCAAAGTTCGATTTCGAGATTCCAGCGCCGACGATGACCCTCTACTTCGAAATTCGATCCACCTCGGGCGTCGGTAAAATTTCATTTTACGAAAGTGTTGTTATTTAAATTTTCAAATTCTATATCTGTACTATCAATCTGTAAAAACCTTTCCGAATATAGAATTGCCCAAAGTAAATGGTCAAGGACCGTGGGCCTTGGAGTAGGAGCCGACCGCGACTCTGAACCAAGTAAAAAACGACTTGTGTTCTCGTGTGTTCTATCTTTTTCCGCTTCGTATATTCTTTAACTGTCCGAAAATTTTATAACGATATTCACCCCCGCCCCCATCATTTTCTTTGATCCAACAATAGGAAGTTCCGTGAACATCTTGTACAAGGCTGCACTGGACCAAATGCAGAACGACGAGGATGAACTACTTCCGGTCTCGACCCCGCTGTTCGGCTTCATCGGGTATCGAGTACAACCGATAGGGCAAATCACCCTATCGCTATCGTTGGGTAGCGACATGCTCGAGAGGACCAGGACGAGACCCTTCTTGATCGTGGACGCTCCCTCATCCTACAATGCCATCTTGGGTCGCCCGTCGTCGGTGTCTTCTAAGTGGTGGTCTCTTCTACCACCAGATGATCAAATTCCCGATTGGCGACCGAGTGGCTAAAGTCAAAGGGGACCAACTGGTGTCTCGACGATGCTATAGTGGGGAAGTCAGAGCGGAGTCCAGGAAGAACCCGAGCGCACAGGAAGACTAACCGGAGGAAGCAGACATGCGCAGAAGGATAGGAACGAAAGGCTTACAAAGCTAGAGCAGGCCAACTGTCTCCAGTCTGGTCACCCCTGGTAAGATGTGTGTCGCATACTGTGTACATGCATATGTGTTCTTGCTGTCATGCAGTGAATTCATGAAATAATGCCCTCGCACAAGTACCAGTACGTCAAACAAAAACCCTAATACCTCGCGATACTGTGGATGCCCAGGGTACTTATGCTTGGTCTAGGTGCTACGGACTCCCAACCAAGATACCAAAACCCTAATACTTCACGGTTCTGCGGATGCCCGAGGTACTTAGGTTTGGTCTGGGTGCTACGGACTCCCAATCGAGAAACCAAAACTCTAATACCTCGCGGTGCTGCGGATGCCCGAGGTACTTAGGCTTGGTCTGGGTGCTACGGATACCCAACCAAGAAATCAAAACCCTAATACCTCATGGTGCTGCGGATGCCCGAGGTACTTAGGCTTGGTCTGGGTGCTACGGACTCCCAACCAAGAAACCAAATCCCTAATACCTCGCGGTGCTTCGGATGCCCGGGGTACTTAAGCTTGGTCTGGGTATTACAAACGCCCATCCAAGAATCAAAATCCAAATACCTCGCGGTGCTGTGGATGCCCAAGGTACTTAGGCTTGGTCTGGGTGCTACGGATTCCCAACCAAGAAATCAAAACCCTAATGCCTCGCGGTGCTGCGGATGCCCGGGGTACTTAGGCTTGGTCTGGGTGTTACAGACGCCCAACCAAGAATCAAAACCCTAATGCCTCGCGGTCTTGGGATGCACGGGGTACTTAGGCTTGGTCTGGGTTCTATGAACTCCCAACCAAGAAATCAAAACCCTAATGCCTCGCAGTGCTGCGGATGCCCGGGGTACTTAGGCTTGGTCTGGGTATTACAGACGCCCAACCAAGAATCAAAACCCTAATACCTCGCGATGCTGTAGATGCTTGAGGTACTTAGGCTTGGTCTGTGTATTACAGACGCCCAACCAAGAATCAAAACCCTAATACCTCGCGATGTTGTGAATGCCCGAGGTACTTAGGCTTGGTCTGGGTGCTACGGATGTCCAACCAAGAAATCAAAACCCTAATACCTCACGGTGCTACGGAGACCCGGAGTCCTTAGGCTTGGTCTGGGTTCTACAGACGCCCGACCAAGAAATAGAGCCCCCAATACCTCGCGGTGCTGCGGGTGCCCGGGGTACTCAGGCTTGGTCTGGGCTGGGTGCGCCCGATATCCAACCATGATCTACGCAACCCCTACCTGGGAACTAGAGGAGGCTCGAGGACAGGAGGTTAATACACACAACCTACTTGGCATAAAACAAGCATCCTGGGCATGGTAAAACTAGCAGAATATTTGGTTATTGCTCGAAGTGCTTACACAACAGAGATAACAAGTGTTTTCCTTCATCTTTTCAAAAAATACATTGACAATGACATCTCAAAAGGAATACAAAGAATAGGAGATACAATCAATGGATCTAGTAGAGGAGATCACTCCTTTGCCAGAGTTCTTCCCTATCGCTTTCACATCGCTGCATAGTCACGTAGCCCGAAACAAAGGGGAAGAGGAGGGGAAGTAGCAGCTGCAACTCCTCCTCGGATGACACTCTACTCCAGGCCCGACTGATGTCTGATGCCCAAAACTCGAGGAAATGGGCGATCAGGCAGAGGAGAGCAACCGGGGAGGGGCCGAAGATGAGCCACCAGGAGATGCTCTCAGGTGAAACAAATGATATCATCTCTGCCATTCTCCCCGGCGAAGCACGTAAGGTCTTTTCCGGACTCTCTGGTGAATCATATGGTTCCATCCCCGCCGTGCTCTCCCGGGAAAGAGGCAACATCATCTCTGCTATGCTCCCCAGTGACGCCAAAAACCCCTTGTAGAAGGGGGGACGATGGAGGATGTACCAGAAGGTGGTACGTTTCGTAGGGGACTCTGGGAGTGCCTGACTCAGCCCAAACAGACGGGACTTCGCACCCCGTTGGGAGGTGGACCTTCTCCCTTGCCGGGTTCCCCTCCAAGCTGCAACCTCTTTCTCCTTTATGGTCCATGAGAATGGGAAGGAGAGATGGAGGGGAACGAATGCGTTGGCCTCCCACCTTTATAGAGGGGGTTGCCCTGCCGTATTTAATACAGGCACGATGTAGGAGCAGTAATGGACGCCGATTCTGAAGTGTCGTGTTGATTGGTATGCCTCTGCGGCGCCTGGGAACTCGAAACCCTTTATGGGTCAATTTAATGGATTGCTTAGGGCCTGGAGACGATGGTTTGGAGGCCGCAAACACTCCCTAGAGAAAAGAGTCGACATGGGTCCCACAAAGAATAGCCGCGGGCTTGGTACTTGGGTTTGCGGGGTTAGCTTGGGGAGATCCATACCAGGATCAAACCCAAAAAACCTCTGAAGATGCCTGACATCACAGGAGGTGTTGGGTTTCTAGGACCAATCCAAGGGGATGCAGGGGACGATCAGTGGCTCCCTGACTCCCTTACTCCAAGGGCAGAGAGGCAATGCCTATCCTTCAAAATCGTGGATCTGCTGTCTTGCCCCTGTAGCCAAGGAAAAATACCGATCCTTCTACTCTCTGAGCCCTCGAGACAAAGATGAATGTTACAGGGAGCCAAATGCAAAAGCATGCACAGGACTGTAAGGTAAAGAGATATTGTCATTATAATCAAAATAGGTACATCGGGGCCAAGCTCCCGGGTAACAAATAATCCTACAACTCTTTGCCCTCAGGAGGGAACTCTTCCAAACTCGGTCGATGATCATGAAGCCTAGGTCGGCATCCGGAGGCAAAAGTTGGGCCTTCTTCAGATGGTCGATGGCCCCGTGGAAGCCTTGCTTCAAGCGCTTCATTACCTAGCCAGCAATGATGTCACCAAACTCATCCGACTCTAGGTACTTAGCCTTGAAATCTGCCTTGGCCTCTTTCATGCGGGAAGCCTCAGCAGCCCAAAAGTTGCACACGTCGGCCTCAGCAGCCTCCTTGGCACGCTTTAGCTACTCCATCTCTGCAGCCATTTTGTCTTGGTCTTCCAGAGCTTCCTTGAGCCTGTCCAAGATGGCCCACACTTACAACCATGCCTGGGACAGATCTTCCTCGAAGTTAGAGAGGCGATTAGTCGCCATCATGAGGTTGGACTCCTTCTAGGCGAGCTGGCGTGCTTGGTCTTCGACACGTTCAGCTGACCTCCCTACTGAGGCCCCCAGAAGGTGGATATCGCCTGACAACTTCTTCTCCTTCGCTTGAAGTTGGTCCCGCTCCCGAGTCACCTGGAGCAGGTTGTTGGTGACGGCCACAGCCTTCTCGGATGCCAAACGTTCCAGGTGCCTGGAACTCTGGAGAGAGGACTCCATGGCCAACAAGGTGTCCAACTGATGCTCCACCTTCGCGCGGAGAGTTCTACTGACCCCCACTTGTATTAGTCCCGCTCTGTGCTCGTGGTCAGCTGCGGCCTTTGCTCTCAGGGACTGGCAAGTCAAGGCCTTAATCTTGGGCCAGGCATACAAGCTATGGCCAGCTGTCAGAGAGTCTTCAACCACCTATCATTGCACCAAGGAATTATAGAGCATACAAGAAAATAGCCTCCTATGTATCGGGAACACACACCTTCAAAAGGGACTCGCGGAGGGTGGTGAGAGGCTCCGCAGAGTCTCGCACGTCTTCCCTCCCTTGAGACCTCGAGGTGTCATCCCGGATCTCGGAAGGCAACGAGCCCCTGCGTGGAGGGAGTAGATGAACAGTAGGAGCTCCTGGTGGTAGGATAGAAGGGTCAGAGTCGCCCTCGTCAGAGCTGGAAGTCCCCTCGGAAGAAGGGCCCTCGGCAGGAACCTCCTTCAGCTGCTCCGGGAGGAAAGATTTCATGGAAGCCTCCAACGCCGCATCTAGCCTTTTTTGAAGGAGGTTAAGTTGCATTCGGTATTGAGTGGGCAATACTTTCTTACCCTTAGGGGGGCCTCGATAGGGTCAACCAAAGAAGAGCTAGAGGCCTGGACACCTGCCTCCGGAGCAGCAGTCGACGGAAAAGGTGGAGATAGGGGAATGGATTCCCCACTATCAGAAGGTGAAACATCCTCCTCAAGGACAGATGGAAGGGTGTTGGGGCCACTGGAGTGCAACCTTTTCCATCTGTGGCCCGAGACTTCCAAAACCTTCCTCTTCTACCGACCAGAAAATTGGGCTGTTGAGGGGGTAGTGAGAGGCGAGGACGGTGACCCCCTCTAGATGGACAGCAGCCGGGGGCGGGTCATCCTCTGAAGGGATGCCCATGCCCGGGTCAACCAACGGACCAGAAGTCCCCCGGTCCGTAAATGGCGGAGGCATAGCAGTAACCTCTACCCGTCCTAGCGAGGCAGACCCATGGGGCGATTCGGTAGTCCCCTTCGAGGACTCGGCTAGATCAGAGGGTGCATCAGGAGCGGCGGGGGGAGGAGCCACCACCTCCTTATTGCCCTTCTCCCACTTGATGAATCGGTGCATCGCCCTTAGAAAGACAAGTTCCTCTACAATAACCAAGCAAGAGGATATCAATTAGAACTAACAGGCATTGACGAAAAAGATGAACGTACCAAGGCTGGGGCTAATCTTGGTCACTTTAGAGCTAAGGGTCGCTCGGTATATGAGCTCCTCACTCTGCACCAGACCTGGGCCACAGAACTCCATGTCATAAAGAATGTTCCTGGCATGCTGATAGGCTGGACTCTGGAGGACATCCCCTAATGAGGGAGGAGTCGGCAGATCCTCCATCCAGCGGAGAGGACTGAAGGGTTGTGTAGGCAGTCGGATGAAGAAGAACTTCTCTTTCCACCATTTGTGCGAGGAAGGGAACCCTCCTAGGAATCTATGGCCTCGATGCGCCAAAAAACTGAAAGCCCCTCGCGAGCCGATTGGAACGAAGAATGAATGGAAATGGCGAGGGGTCAGGGAATGTCAAAGAGCTTGAAGATAATGTATGCCCACCCATTTGAGCAAAGGTGTTGGGATCCATCTGGTGGAGGGGGATATCAAAATAGGATGCCACATTCATGAAAAAAGGGGGAATGGGGAACCGGAGCCCCGACTCTACTTGCCCCAAAAAGAAGGTAAAGAAGCCTACGGGAGGCTCCACCGGCGTCTAGTCTACTTTAGGGATCACCACCGCCATCTTGAAACCGGAATGCCGTAGGCCTCAATGACCACCTGCAGAGCCTCCGGCCTCACTATCGAAGAGGTGGACTCATACCACTCTGCTCGATAACCTTCCATGGTTCCTGAGGGAAAAGATGAGAAGGAGGTAGAAGACATACGTTAAAAAGAATCCTTAGAGAAGAAGACGAAGACGAGGTGCACCAAGCAACGAAGCCAGAAGGTGGCCGAGGGTCTTCGCCTCCCCTTCTTATACAGAGGAAGCCACCCGCATGTGTGCAATGGGGGCAAGGCACATGGAAGGCTAGGAACCACCACATCTGGGCAGCGCCATGGAATAGTCGCTTGACGTAAGCCTGCTACAGCTGCGCACGTCAGTAAGAGATCGTGAAGAGAGCAGTTGGGGCACGTGGCAACGAGGAATTTGCGAAGGGACTTTGTCACCATTAAAGAGCGCCATGCGCCTTTATGAAGGATGGACAGTTATGATTGCAGTACCTCGAAAGTCATGGAAGCCTTTTTGGGAAGACAAAACCAAAGAGGGATTGCCTCGGGACCCGAGGCAAATTCTACAAACCTCGAACCCAGTATAACCGCCAAGGGAGCAGTAAAGGGTGCAAGGACCCACTGGAACATAGCTTCTTCATCACTTTACTAGTCTGATCAGTCAGCAACATTTCCTTCAATCAGACTTGAAGGGAGGGACATGTGATGTGGTTGAGTACCCCGTGGCGGACACGTGAGCTGAAGAAGCTGAGTGGCAAGATGTAGCGAGTTTGAACGACTCTCTTTTCGGAGCTCCCAAGACCCTCTCGGGAAGGGGATCCCCCAGCCCCCCCTGGACCCCCCCAGATCAGAAGACCCCGAGATCACCTCGAGGGAGTGGAGCCCAAGAAGCATTCGGCCTCAAGTAACAGTCCCCTTTTCTTCGGATCTGCGGATAAACATCACCCATTATCGTGGAGTCATCATGACCCATAAATGTCGCGACGGGCCAAACTTGATGACGGCGTGGACCATTGCAAAGGTTATCCAATAACTGACAAATGGGGGGGCATGGCACAAATCATGGGGACGCACGAAGGCTGCAGCCGCAGGTATAAAAGGTACTCCAACCCCTCAAGTAAGGGGTTACGCATTCTCTACTACTCACATACCTTCTTGCCTTCTTCTCATCTCCTCCATCGAGGCACTGACTTGAGCATCGGAGTGAACTCCATTGAACAACCTCCGACATGATCCCCTAACGCTCGTGTTAATCTCGTAGGGTGTGGAGTTTCTCCTCTAGTGTCAGCATCCGCGTAGGCTGAACCCTGGTGACTGGCCGTCGACGTCGATTCCTTCCGGAACAATGACAAAGGGGGAAAGTAGGGAAAGTTAAAAAGTAAAATTTCAAAGCTAAACTTTATTTTTTAAGTAGGGAAAAGTTTAAAAGTTAATTTTCAAAGTTAAACTTTATTTTTCATGGTTTTTCAAAGTCTTCATAGTACTCTATTTTTTTAGAAAACTCTATTTTTCAAAAAGGGAGAGTAAGGATTTTTTTTTTCTATACTTAGAATTTTTCAAAGCTTAAACTTAGAATTTTATTTTATTTTCAAAGTTTACACTTAGAATTTTTCAAAGTTAAGTATGGTTTGTGATCTAATATGGTTTACTAAGTGTGCAGGAAAGTCCTAGTTCACCTAGGCACTTAGTCTTGACCTGCAAGGTTGATCATGAAGTCTTGGTCGTGGAGTGGGCATGAAGTCCTAGTCGAGAACTGGGCACGAAGTCTTGGCCGAGGTTCGGGCACCGAAGACCTAATTCGGAAGATCGGGCAGAAGGCTTAGTCAAGCGAAGATAACAGACAAAAGTAGGGATGAGTCGAGATGCAGACGTCTCGAGATCCGGAAGCTTCGAAGGTTGAGCAAAAGTCCAACCAAAGGTGCCGGTTGACAAAAGGTAACTTCTCCAAAGTGGAGTAGGTGAGTACGTGTTTCCCAGAAGAGGGAACAGTAGGCATCGGGTAAACCTAGGATTTCATTTTGAAATCTAAAGTCAGTATCGGATAGCTCCAACTATCGAACATGCATTTCATTTTATATATTTTACATGTTATTTGTATTTCGGACTAACCCTGTGATGCAGCTGAAGATATTGGACATCAACATCCGAGGCGCCCAAGAGGTCTCGAGCGCCTGAGTATACAAGCGTCCGAGAGGTCTCAAACGCCCCAGTGCGAAAAACTTAGCCGGACGAAGCTGAGTTGGTGGTTGATGATTAGACGTGCCACATCATCAACTCAGGTGCCCTAGAGCACTCAGGCACTGGAGTGGGATAAAATTTTGGCTTCGTCAGCGGATCATGATGCGACTATATTGCTAACATAGAGGCGCCCCTATGGGCACTCAAGCGGCTGAGTGCTTGTATATAAGGTCGAGCTCCAGCATTCTACATAAATTTCTACGCTATCTGTGCTCAAGTTTATTGTGCCGAAATGGTCTAAGATTGACGAAATGCTGCTCTGACAACGAAATGCCTACTTTTCATTTTAAGTTGAGTGTTGTCGGTATAATTTGCATTTTATTTTGTACTTCAAATTACTTATTTGTTACATCTTTTGTAAATTTATAGATTTGCCCAACGAAAATGGTCAAGGACCGTGGGCCTTCGAGTAGAAACCGTTACAAACTCCGAACCAAGTAAAAATAAAACTGTTAGCATTGGTTTTACTTGAGTTCTTTTATTTCTGCTGCATTTACTGACGACTTGAATCCAAAATTTTTTGAATCGATATTCACCCCCCCTATCGATATCACTGATCTCATAGGACTAAATGGTTAGCTTAACTTAAACATATTGTCAAATATCAAAAGGGGGAGATTGTTGGTGCAATCATCCTCGGGTCAAGGTTGACCAGTTTGACTAAGCCCGAGTTGGCTCGAACTTGAGTTTCGATGCTTGACAATGATATTTGGAAAATATGTGAGACAAGTTAATTGGGTCAAAGTTGACCAGATACTTGACTAAGAAATCCTAGTGGGACTAGGCAGACCAAGTTGGGGACTAGGTAAAGTTTAAGTGGATCTAGGAGGATCGCACGTTAGCAGGGTAGAAGTCTATTGAGGGACTAGATCTAACTGCGGTTAAACGGGAAGTCCTAGTGGGACTAGGCAAACCTAGTTGGGAACTAGGTAAAGTCCAAGTGGATCTAGGAGGATCGCATGTTGGCAGGGTCGAATTCTACCGAGAGACTAGACCTAACTGTGGTTAGGCAAAGGGAAGTCCTAGTGAGACTAGGCAGACCTAGTTGGAAACTAGTTAAAGAATAAGGTGGGTTAGCTAGGAGCTAAACACTTGACATGAGAGGAGTCATAGTTGGAAACTAGACAACGGTAGTCCTAACAGGTCATGGTTGACTAGAAGTTGGGCAAAGCAACCCTAGACTTCATTTATGCAAGTTAGGGTTGGGGCAATCGATCAAGTGTTCGATTGAGGATTGTTTCTCACGAAACAGAAATGCCCTAAATCGATTGGGAAATCTATTAAGGGGAACCCAATCGATAAGGTGATTGATTGGGAGAGCATTGTCGCAAAAATAGAAGCTTCCCTAATCGATCAGGTGATCAATTAAGGATGCTTTTAATCAATTGGGTAATCGATTAAGGCTATTTTTTTTTGAAGAGCACAATATGGTGCTTAATCGATCAGATGTTCGATTAAGGCATTTCTATCGCGAAAACAAAAGTCTGCTTAATGGATGAGCCAATCGATTAAGAGGGCTTAATTGATTGAGTGATCGATTGGGAAAAGTAAAAAAAATAGTTGTTCAAAGTTTGGACGGATGGATTTGATCGATCTGCATTAGAATCGATTGGGTAATCGATCAAGGAACCTTAATCGGCACCATATAAAGAGTTTTCACTGCAAATTGAAAAGAAAAACACTTCTCCTCTCTTCTTCGCCTATTCTTGTGAGTTCTTAGAGACAAGTTTTATTGCATTTCTAAACATCAAAGGGTGATTCCAATCTAGAAGAAAGCAAGAAAGACAAGAGCTTATTATTGTAAATCTTGTAAGATTTTATTTATATTTACTTAATTCTTTTTGTATTTCTTTGTGAGCTTGTACGAGGCTTCTCCGCCTCCAAAAAGGAGACATTTATAGTGAATGTGAGTGATGAAAGTAGATCCTTAAATTAGTCTTAGCATTTGCTCAAATCTTCCACCGTAATAAATCTTCAACGAGCAAAAGCGAGTTATTCACACCCCCCCCCCCAGCTCTCAACATGTCCTAATAAGGAGTGTCGGAGACTTCATGCATTGGAAATAGATGATGATAAAGTGTGTTGGAAAAAGAAGTCATTGTTGATAGAGTTGTTAGGTTTGTAAAAAACTACAAAGGATAAGATGGAAATTAATAAAAATTTATAAAGATATTTCTAGAAGGAAATTATTAAAATAAGATTTTTTTTAAAGTCAGATTTTCAATTTATTTATCTTAAATCTTCCTACGTGGGATTATTATACGATTAATTCATTGAATTTATTAATTTAAGGAAAAATTGATCGAAAACATACTAGATTTTAATTATATGATGCTGAATTTAGGAGGAATTATACCTCATTTTGGACTTTTTGTACCTAAAAATAATAAGGATAATTAGGTATATCAATATTTATTAGGAAGCTGAAGCAAATAAAACTTTGCATATAGAGAGTGGAAATGGACTTTTTTTAACATAGGGACTGAGGATAAAGTTTAAAATTCAATTGGAGATTTAAAGGTAATTTACATATAATTAATTATTAAAAAAATTATCCTAAACTCCCTACATGCAAACTCAACTTTCTCCTTAGTCCCTGCATCAGAAAAAATTTGTTTCCACTCCCTACATGCAATGTTTCATGTGTTTCAACTTTAGATTTATCGAATTACCCCTCAATTTTTTTATGTACAAAAGTCTGAAATCAAGTATAATTCTTTCTAAATTCAGCATCATTTAACTAAAATAATTCAGTATATTTTATATTAAATTGAGTATGGCCTAATCAATTCATCCTAAGTTAATCAATTGATATGAACTCCTAATCAATTGATTCGGTGGAAAAAAGAATTGTGCTCAATGTGATAGAACATATACTAAATTCTAATTGAAATATACTAAATTTAGGAAGAATTATACTTATTTTTAAAATTTTTATACGTATAAAAAGTGTAGTACTTAATTTAATAGAAAATATACTAAATTTTAATTATATAATACTGAATTTAGGAGGAACTATACCTCATTTTAGACATTTTGTACTTAAAAATAATAAGGACAATTAAGTATGAACTCCTACTCAATTGGTCCTGTGGAAAAATAATTGTGCTCAATTTGATAGAACATATACTAAATTCTAATTGAAATATACTGAATTTAGGAAGAATTATACTTCTTCCTAGACTTTTTATACGTATAAAAAGTGTGGTACTTAATTTGATAGAAAATATACTAGATTTTAATTATATGATACTGAATTTAGGAGGAACTATAGCTCATTATTTAGACTTTTTGTACCTAAAATTAATAAAAGCAATTAGGTATGAACTCTTAATCAATTAGTCCTGTAGAAAAAAAATTGTGCTTAATTTGATAAAATATATATTAAATTCTTATTGAAATATACTGAATTTAGGAAGAATTATACTTATTTTTGAAATTTTTATACGTATAAAAAGTGTAGTACTTAATTTAATAGAAAATATACTAAATTTTAATTATATAATACTGAATTTAGGAGGAACTATACCTCATTTTAGACATTTTGTACTTAAAAATAATAAAGACAATTAAGTATGAACTCCTACTCAATTGGTCCTGTGGAAAAATAATTGTGCTCAATTTGATAGAACATATACTAAATTCTAATTGAAATATATTGAATTTAGGAAGAATTATACTTCTTCCTAGACTTTTTATACGTATAAAAAGTGTGGTACTTAATTTGATAGAAAATATACTAGATTTTAATTATATGATACTAAATTTAGGAGGAACTATAGCTCATTATTTAGATTTTTTGTACCTAAAATTAATAAGAGCAATTAGGTATGAACTCTTAATCAATTGGTCCTGTAGAAAAAAAATTGTGCTTAATTTGATAAAATATATATTAAATTCTTATTGAAATATACTGAATTTAGGAAGAATTATACTTCTTCCTGGACTTTTTATATGTATAAAAAGTGTGATACCTAATTTGATAGAAAATATACTAGATTTTAATTATATGATATTGAATTTAGGAGGAACTATACCTTATTTTGGACTTTTTGTACCTAAAAATAATAAGGGCAATTAGGTAAAACAATCTTTATTAGGGAGCTGAAGCAAATAAAACTTTGCATGTAGAGAGTGGAAATGAACTTTTTCTGATATAAGGACTGAGGATAAAGTTTAAAATTCAATCGAGGATTTAAAGGTAATTTACATTTACTTTAACTCTCTTAAGAAGTTACTATTTATTTATCTTATTTTATTTTTTTATTAACGACTATTTGACTGGTATGGTATATCTAATAATAAACTTGTATGAACCTATAAAGTTTTATTATAAGATATAATTAATTATATATATGTCTTATCTTGTCAAAATATAATAATATTAATGTTTGATAAAAAAAATTTATTGATATCAAAAATGGAGATGGTTCTTAGATTTAGTCGTCAATTTATTATCATCTACTTATGATTGAATGAAAGTTAAAAAATAATAAAAGAAATATAATTATCAAAGGGAGGACGAAGTAAGAAGATTTTAATATAAAAAAACTAATGAAGTATGTGATTTTAATTTTCTTATATACTCAGTGGATAGTTAGATTATTTAAATAAATGTATGACTTTTTTAATTTTTATTTTGCACATTTAAAATTTTTATTAATTTTTTAATAAATAAATAATGCTCATGAATTATCATGATCCCGTAATCAACAATTTAAAGGTGACAAAAAAATAATTTGTTCGTCTAACGTTCCCGCTCATTTGTCTAGAACTAATAAAATTATGAAGATTATTAATTCGGATGCTATGACTAGTGTGTGGAGAGTTGGACACACTGAGTACTCTGTCAGATTTTGATTCTTAAATTTCAAAGTGATAATATTCATATATTAACTATCAGTCCATCCAGTAAGAACTTCGTCATCAACAATTCAGAACTATGAATTATAACCACTTTTGAATGTTAAGGGTCAAAATTTTATGAACATGATGAATTCCCTGTTGAAAGGGATCGTGATTTACAAATCCTTTCTACTAAGAACTTTTTGTTTAAATCATTGAGATAAACTTTCTTTGCAATTATTACAATCTCCCTTCAAAATATCTTGCGATCTATGATGAGACAATTGACAAATTATTATTATTATTATTATTATTTTAGCATTAGATATCCTTTCGGACCGACTAATCTTGAAAATAATCAATTCGATCCCATAAAAATATTTCATCTATCATCAAGATAAATTCGTCAAATAGTTCACGAATATTTAAACAAATCAAGCTTTGTGTTGCCATGACATTAGTCTTTATTATGAGATAAGTGTTAAAGGAAAGTCGATCAAATAGCAGCATTGCAGATTCATGTGTTTTGTATAGTAGCCCATGCCATTCATTCACGAACAACATGGGAACCATCAACTTTCCAAACTACACGATCAGACCCATACTTTTTCTTACTTGAGAAATTCCATTGAAACAAACAAACAAACAGAAAAACAATTCTCAACGATGGTCAGTGGTCCCAACCCTAGACCACTTACAGTTCGACACAGAGATGCAGAAGGATCCAACAAGAAAGAAGACAATAGCTACATTACACTAACACCGAGGCTCTCTCCACTGAAAGTTTGACAACCAACACCAAGATGTCCAATCAGAAACAAGGCATCAGACACAACTCTCTATCAGTCATCCGTCGTTCACCATCCAGGCAAGGCTACAGCGATATCAAGAACAGTAGCACTTGTGATCTCCAATCCCCTGCTGTCGATGTCTTTGCTTATCAGGAGTTATGCTTAGAATCATGGCGTCGAGTAGATGGATATCAACAGCATCGTGAGTTATTCTTAGGCCAACAACCTTTCCTCCTCAGGTTGTGGAGGACGAGGTGAGAGGAAAAAAAAAAGAAAAAAAGAATCGCTAGACAATAAAACAACCAAGGAATCCCAATAACCCTATGTTTGGATGGAATGAGCGAAGGCTCATTAACAAAAAGGAAGAAAAGGAAAGGAAGTGGAAGGAAGGAGAATTTCCTTATATCCTAAATCAGGATGTAAGAAAATAAATCATTTGAGAGTTAAGGGAAGATAAAAATTCCCTTTTCCTTCTCTCATCCTCTTACTTCACCTCCTTCCCAAACCAAGATAAACGTCGCCTTTCCATTACTTACACTTCCCTCATCTCCTCCCAAATAGATCATAAAAGAACACAAGAGGAAAAAAAATCAAATACGAGGAAGAAACAAAAAGAAGAGATAGCGGAGAATTATTATGGTTCGGTGACATACATACTCCATGAAAACAATCGAAGTTTTATTAGAATTCTTTTTATGTTATATTAGGTTTACAGCGATCCCATATATATAGTGTCCAACCTCTTACATGATATTTCGGACCAAAATATCAAAAAATAATCCTATTTTTCCGTTGTTTCCAGGACGAAGCATGACCATGTTTTTCCTTGTAGAACCAAAGACAGTGTTGCCATGTCCAGTGGGCATTACTAAGCCTCCTGGTCATGACGACCGTGCCTCCTGGACACGACCGCGTTTCTCTTCTAGAATCAGGTATGACCTGGCCGTGCTAGGTCGTGCCACCTTCTTCCTTCATCCGTGATATCCTTAATATCGGCCTCCGCTTAGATATGAGCCACCTGTCAATAATCTCCATCTTGGTGAATATCCACCCTTTCAAAGAACATGCACATTTGAGCAAAACTCCATCTGGAACTCTGAGTTTGGGCTTCATTCTTCTAGCACTTAGAGACACAGATCAAGTTCAAGAAATGTTTACACTTCTCTTAGGTCACTAGCTTCGTCAACATCTCTGCAACTTTGTCTGTAGTTTAAACCTTCTCAAGTTAAATTTCTCCGAAAGCAATTAGCTCTCTAATCTTGTGAAACCTCATAACAATGTTCTTGGTCTTGGCATGATACACCTGATTTCTTGCTAAATAGATAGTACTCTGACTATCTGATAACCATCATTTTGTTGATTATTTTTGGCTCTAAAATCCATGTTTGATCCATATTTTATATGCTTAAGTTTGCAATTTTATTAGGTTTCATGTATTTTCCCTATTTTGGCTTTTAATTCTAATCTTTGTATATTTGGGATATTTTTGGCACTAAATTTGAATATCATTTTGTAGGCTTCAATTGATCATGGACCTAGATCAAATCAGGTCAGACTTGAGTCAGCATTGCATCCAGATTAAAGGGATCAAGCATCGGATTATTAGGAGTCGTCCATTCCAGAGAACGGCTAGATCTGAGCCATCGGTCAACTTCTGGTCGATCCGAGTTCAAGATAGAATCAATCATGACCAGAGATCAAGATCTGAAAATTTCAGCCAAATCAGAAGTGATCTGACCGTTGGATCGAGCTCAAGATGTTCTAGACCATCCATTCAAGAAAAGGGAAGATCTGGACCATCCGCCACTGATCTGGTTAATCCGAGCTGGGGACAGGTAGATCAGGACCATTGATTGGGATCTGTGAAGTTTGGTTCAGATCGGAAGAGATCCGACCGTTGGATGAAGCTGAATCGATCTCAGCCGTCCGTTACTAATGAGCTGTGAGTTCTGGGCTGAGCTGGGTTAACTACGGTTTGGGCTGGCTGAACCAAGGCTAGGACTGAACCCAAGTGTTGAGGCTGATCGAATCCAAATGCTGAGTCTGATTGAACTCAATAGGACTGACCCAACTGCTGGCTGGGTTGGTTGAACTCAACTGGCTTGGCTTGACTGAACCGAACCATTGAGGCTGAAACAACTGCTGAACTCAATTGGATTGATTGAACTGGATTGCTAGGCTGAGGTTGAGTGAGTCCAAATGGCTTGGCTGATCGAACACAAAGCTAGGGCTGAGGCTGACCGAACCCGCGCGCAGCCAGAGGGAGAAAAACCGAAGGGGAAGCCTCGATTCAGATCATCGATTCCACACGCAGGGCTCGCGGCGATTCTTCTCCTCCTCCATCTTCATCGTCGCCGCAACTAGGGTTAGGGGTTCCAACCCTAGTCGGCCGGAGCTTCGATCAACCGAGTTTGAGGGGTTCCCGACTCGTTCATTGCCACCTTCTTCTTCATCTTCATCGACGCCGCAAGCTAGGGTTAGGGGTTCCAACCCTAGCCGGCCGGAGTTCATCATCGCCACGGTCTTCCATCGCCGCCGGAGCTTCGATCGATCGCCGTTTGAGGAGTTCCCGACTCGATCCGATCAAGGCTTCCATCCACTCTCACCGCCGGTAGCCGATTCCTCATTTCCAGCATAGATTCAATTTCCTTCCAGCATTTCTTCATTTACATTCTTTCCAACAGTTTTTTTCCAGTAGTTTTCTTCGCAGCTTTATCTTCTTCTTTGTTTTTCTTCAGCAGGCGAGATTTCCTTCCACAATTCTTCATCAGCAGCTTTTCTTTCCAGACAGTTCTTCAATTCAGTTCAAATTCAGCAGTAGCTTCAATTCCAGCAGTCGGCAGCAATTCCATTTCAGCAATTCAGATTCAGAAATTCAGTTTCTCCTTCCCAGCAGCTGTTTTCCAGCAGCTTTTCACCACAACTTCAGCTCCTATCCAATTCCAAGTTCTTCACAGCCGTATTTCATCAGCAGCTTTCATCCGATTTAGTTAATGGAGTTTCATCAGAATTGGATATTGGTTTAATTTGAATGTTAATTGTGTGTTTGATTGTTAAATATTTGTATTGATGGATCTTCCACAATTCAAATGACACTTACTTTTGTCATTTTAATTCATGCCCATATAGTGTTTGGTTAAATGCCTGTTAGAACAATTTCTTTCAATTGTGATGTTTCCTAGTTGCTTAACTCTTGGTTTGTGTTGCTCTTCTTATTGCTTTAAGTTTTACGTCTTCGTTTACATGCAATTAAGCTAGGTTGGGTTAGATTTCTTTAATGCTGTAAGTTTTGTTCCATGTTTAGTTTTGTCAATGCTTAATTTCAAGTTGTCTGTTCTTTTCTGCAAATGTAGTTAGGTTAATTTAGATTTCATTACTTGCACTGTCTTTCACTTCGGTAGTACTAGATTTCATACTTGCTTTTCCTATTTCAGTTCGTAGTCATAGCTTTCAAATCCAAAACCCAGTTTCATATACAAAAACCCAAAAACAATAAGATACGATTCTGAGAATTATCATGCACCGACTACATTCGTTGGGAGACGACTCGAGTTACTCTATGCTACATTAGTTTAGAGGAATTCGATATCTTAATTGTATTTGAAACCGTAACACGACAAAAACGGTTATCACTATCATACAATAACTTGACTTCATATTGTTGAACACCCTGTTCTCTGACCAATCCTATAAGACATACAACTTCCTTCGTTGCTTCGAATACTGTAATGTCGGACAATGTATCAATAGCTTGTATCATAGACTTCCAATGGATAAGTCTTCCCGCTACGGTGAACACGTATCCTATAGTAAACCTCCTGTCATTGAAATTTCCTACATAGTCTGCATCCACATATCCAACAACTGAAAGATCTTTCAGTTGTCCACTAAACATGATGTCATAATCAGTCATATCCTTCAAATATCTAAAAAATTGCTTTACTGCATCCCAACAGAGACTATCAAGATTTGAGAGAATTTGCTCACTATACTAACCGTGTGCGCCAAATATGATCTCATCCAAACCATGACATACATCAGATAACCAACTCCACTAACATATGAAACCCTCAACATCTCCTGGATTTTCTCATCCATATTTGGACACTTTGTACTAGATAACTTGAAATGTTGCACCAAAGGTGTTCTACTGACTTCGTATTATGATCATATTGAACCTACCCAACCACTTATCCACATAGCTATGTTGAG
Source organism: Boesenbergia rotunda (assembly GCA_024364735.1). Classification (NCBI taxonomy): domain Eukaryota; kingdom Viridiplantae; phylum Streptophyta; class Magnoliopsida; order Zingiberales; family Zingiberaceae; genus Boesenbergia; species Boesenbergia rotunda. The sequence continues at coordinate 112,364 of JAGFNQ010007082.1, read as the reverse complement.
ACAATCATAATCTCCCTGTAGCTCTATCTATGTGAATCTCCATCCCAAGAATCTTCTTGGCCTCACTCAAATCTTTCATGTCAAATTTCTTACCCAACAACTTCTTTAATTTGTCATTCTCTTTCATCTTCTTTGTAGCAATAAGCATATCATTCACATATAGTAGTAAGAAAACTAGTGATCCATCTTCTAGGTTGTTCATGTATATGCAGTAATTATACTCACATCTCCTATATCTATTTTGAATCATGTATGAATCAAAATGTTTGTACCATTGGCTGGGAGATTGTTTTAATTCGTAGAGCGCTTTCTTCAACTTGCAAACCAAACGCTCTTGTCCAGATTGACTAAATCCCTCAGGTTGTGACATAAACATATATTCCTCCAAATTACCATGAAGAAATATCTTCTTCACATTCATTTTCTTCAGTTATAAATTGTGATGTGCCACCAAATCCAATATTGCTCTAATCTACGTATGTCTCACTACTGAAGAGAAAATCTCATCTTAGCCCATCTTTTTTTTTCTATGAGTAACCCTTGCTACAAAATGAGACTTGAACTTCACTTTTTGTTTCATGTGCCCCGAGCTAGTATCATTAGAGTAATGATTCCTTGGCTCCACCTGAACAACATCTTTTTCCTTGTTGTTGCTATTTGGTGCTGCTACCTTGCCGGACGTTGTAACAAGACTTTTTCGTCAAATACCACATCGTACATCTATACTGATTACCACCTTGTTTGCCTTATGATTCTAATTTTGAAACCTTTAACTTCTTTCCGATACCCCAAAAAATATACTATTTTGATTTCGCATACAACATTGATCTTTCCTCACTAGATATAGGCATATAGGCTGGACATCCAAAACTCAAAGGTGAGAGTAATCAACCTAATTCTCTGTCCATACATCTTCTGATACTTTGACCTCTAGTGCTACCCTTGGTGATCTATTAATTAGATAGCTATCCATGTTAACCGCTTTTGCCTAGATGCTCTTTGTAAGCCCTGCATTTAGCCTGAGACATCTTGCCTTCTCAATGATTGTATTTTTCAACCTTTTTACCATAATGTGTTGGGGAGCCCGATGCGGTGTGTATTAAAACATGTTTCATAAACATGCATATTGGAAGACAAAACATAATAATTCTTAATTATTATATCACACGCACAACATGTTACAAGGACACAACACAACTAGATATAATCATAAAACAAAATTTTCTTTAAATATTTTTTATTCTAGGTATACCTGACCAGCGATGCAGAGAGGAAAGCACATCAATCGAGTGACGTTGTTGAGCCTCATCTCTATTTGTATCCATACCAAGTCTTTGTCGAGACAGCTTCATAAAGCCCAAGTCCTTTGTCTTATATCGATACTAGCCAAACATGGAGACAAAAGCGATCCGAGAGAACTCCCACTCGGCTTGGTGTCTGATGGCTCGAGGCAACTAGGCGACACCAAGGGAGGCCCGACCAAAATCTTGGTCGACACAAGAAGAATCAACGCCTAACAATTTCCGACGGCTGCTCCTGGCAGAGGATGGCGGTGGAGTGGCTAGAGGGCTAGCCGTTGGAGTGGGCGGCGGTGGTTATAGTGGTAACACAAGGTGCCGACAGCAAACAAGAAGAGGGAGGAGAGGGAGAGGAAGAGAAGAGAAAGCCCTAATCCAATTAGGGGGGTTCTCCCAAATAATAACTTCACCTTTGTTCTCCTCAGTGGTATATTTATATACCTTTTTATGACTTGAGAAATAAGTTATCTCCAAAATCCAAAAAACCAAACCAATCTGATCCATTATCATTAAGTTTGGTTCTAAATCAAATCATCTTGGTTCATAATTAAGCCAAACACTTTTGGTTTATTATTAAACTACCTTGTTTCATAACTAAACCAAGCCTCTTTTAGTTTATTATTAAATCATAATGAATCTATATCACCTACAATAGGCATGGGCCATCCACGCTTCCATTCCGACAAATATCTTTTCATATATATCCTTCATTTGGTCCTACCAAATTCAGTCTCTCTTGATCTAAGAATCCAATTATCAAACTCGTTTTAAGTCTCTAAGAAAAATTCATAGTGCGTGTAACCCAATGAGTTCTCAGTTATGTCGGTTGTCCATAATTAACCATTAATGATGGATGATCATGAGTGATACATAGTGGTATGACACCCCCCCCCCCCCCCCAATTGATTAGAAAATCATCAGTTGTTTTGAGAACCTTTTCTGAATGTACCCTTCAGTAGCTACAATAAGTCATGCCTTTTTCCTTTCACTCGTCTGATACCCACTTGGTTCAGGATATGGTATTTGTGTCAGCCCCCACTAGGTTGACTATGTCACACTTTGATCAAGTAATACTTCCTCGTCCTACGTATTCAAATTACTAAGATATATGTCCACGAGTCTCATACTCTAGGCATATGATGCTTTGGCTAAAGACTTTGAATAAAAATTCTAATGAGTTGTCATAGGTTACACGTCTCCTCCCAAGGAGAGATGAATTCTCTATGGCTACCCAAACACCTCTTGGCACTTTGGCTTATACCCAATCATCCCAAGTTTATATCTCTAGGTAGATGCTTGCTTAAGATTTCAAAGTATAAGACTCCATGACCAAGGTGACTTGAATACCTAAAGTTGAAGGAAACTCGTACTTAAGCTGTAATGAGATCTCCATTAATATATCTATATATGTAGAGATTCATATGAAGTCTCATGGCAGGTCACTCCAATGAATTAGTTACCATAACTAGCATCCACGTTAACTCTTGACATCCCAATGTCTCTAACTAGTGAGGAATAACTGCTTGGTTAGACCAAAAAGTATAACTCATGCTAGTCTCATAGAATTGATGATTTCTAAATACATCAATTCATCGACTAGAGAAGATTTCATTACATTCATAATTACACATGTAGAGATTCTCACTAGTGATTCAATCACAAGTTCTCTCATGCTATGAATTATATTGTGGACTTTTAGTAAGTGAGTTAAGATCCAATCATACACATAGAGAATGTACACTCAATTAGTGAAACTTTATTTATCCGATAAATAAGAACAAATCATAAAGCAATTGCCTTAGGACACTTCTCAAATATTACATACTACCACTTGGTCTAATGACAATCGCTATGGTATCCAATATCATACATTTGGACGTGACTCTTAAACATTGTGTAGAGCCTTTGTTAAGGGATCTACTAGGTTCCCTTTGGTAGAAATTTTCTCGATTTTTATTTCTCTCATACTGATGATCTCTCTGATCAAATGATAGCGGCGAAGGACATATTTCGATCGTTAGAAAGGCGTTGGTTTCTTCTCCTGCGTGATAATTTCATTGTTGTCAAAATAAACTGGTAATGCTTCAATAATGGACAAAACCATTCCAAGTTCAGCGATGAACTTCTTAATCCAAACCGCTTCCTTTGCTACTTGAAAAGTTGCAATGTATTCTGCCTCAGTGATAGAATCCACAACGGTATCTTTCTTGGAACTCTTCCAACTTATTGCACCTCCATTTAATGTGAATATGTATCTAGACTGAGACTTAGAGTCATCCTTGTTCGTCTGAAAGCTGGGATCTGTATATGCGCATGTGACCATATCACCATCCCCATACACCAAGAACACGTCCTTAGTACTTAAGGATTATCTTGGCAGCTACCCAATGATGCATGCTTAGATCTGACTAATATCTGCTCGTGACACTTAGAGCGTACAATACATCGAGCCTTGTACATAACATATCATAGATGATAAATCCTATTGTTGACATATAGGTTATCTTACTCATGCAAATCCTCTAGTCTTCTATGTGTGGGCACATAGACTTCGAAAGTTGAACGTCATGCCTAATGTGTATGAAATCTTTCTAGGATTCAATTATGCTAAACAGTTTTAGCACCTTGTCTATATATGTAGACTTCGAAAGACCAAGCGATCATTCATATCTCTATCAATCTTAATCCCAAGGATATAAGTTGCTTCTCTCATGTCTTTTATGGAGAATGTTTTGGATAACCAAACTTTGACTAACTATAGAATTGACACACCATGTCCTATGAGCAATATGTCATCGACATACAACAACAGGAACACGACACACTCCCACTAACGTTCTTGTACACACAAGGTTTGTCAAAATTTTGTGAGAAATCAAACTCTTTGGTTTCCTTATCAAAATAGATATTCCAACTCCTTGATACTTGCTTCAATCTATAAATGAATCACTGAAGCTTGTATACTTTATTTTTATCAACAAATGTGAAACCCTTGGGTTGTATCATATACACGTCCTCAAGCAAATTTCAATTAAGGAAAGTTGTTTTCACATTCATCTGTTATATCTCATAATCATAATGAGCTGGCTAGGAGTATCCGAATGAATTTAAGCATAGTTACTGCTGTGGTTTGGTCATAGTCAATGTCTTGCCTTTGACAATAGCCCTTTCCACTAATCTAGCTTTGTAGATAAATTATATTACCATCCATGTCGATTTTCTTCTTGAAAACCCACTTGGACCCAATAGGCATTATGCCTTCAGGTGAGTCTACCAAGTTCCAAACTTGATTTTTGTACATGGAATCCATATCCGACTTGGCTGTTAGCCACTTATCCCATTCTGAACTTTTCAAAACTTCTTCAAAATCAATAGGTTCCTCACCATCAACGAGCCACATGTCATTCGATTCACTTATGAGAAATCCATATCTTTTAGGAATATTGTATGTCCTACTAGATCTATAAAGAGGTTGTGTCTCCATAGGTTCAGTTGATAACTCATCACTATGAGTAACCGATTGTGGTTCTTGACTAGGCATATCTTTTGTGTCTATTAGAGTCTCTTGAACTTCCTCAAGTTCAATTATACTCCACTATTTTCTTGTAAGAGACTCATTTTCTCTAGGAACACAACATGCCTTGAAACAAACTTTTTTTGTTCCAAGAGATTATAGAATTGGTAACCCCCTTTTTCCTTAGGGTAACTAATAAATAAACACTTATGAGACTTAGCATTTAGCTTATCCGATATTGTCATCTTCACATAAGAGGACAATCCCATATCTTTAAGTATGATAGGTGAGGTTTTATACCAGTCCATTTCTTAAATGGAGTAACGAAGACGACCTTAGTTGAGATTTTGTTTAGCAAGTAAACAACTGTCTCAAGTGCATAACCTCAAAATGATTTGGAAAGACTCACATGATTCATCATTGACCTTATAACCATATCCAACAAGGTTTGATTTCTCCTTTCCGTTACACCATTATGTTGTAGTGTATAGGATGGAGTCCATTGAGACAATATTCTATATAATCTTGAAACTCTTGACTTAAGTATTCACTACCTCGATCGGATTGAAGTATCTTAATATTTTTGCTAAGTTGTTTCTCTGCTACATTCTTAAATTCTTTGAACTTTTCAAATGCCTTAAACATGTATTTCATTAAATACATATATCCAAATCATGAGCAATCATTGATAAAGGAAATGAAGTAGCTATAACCACCACGTGTACAAGTTGACATCACTTCATATACATTAGTATGTATAAATCCGAACAACTCTTCCACTTCTTTACACTTTCCAATAAAAGGTAACTTTGTCATTTTATCTTTTAAGTATAAATCACATGTATCAAATGAATCTAATTTAAATGATTCCAAAATTACAAGTCATTGCAATTTAAACATGTGTTTCTTGCATATACGACTAAGATGACAATACCACAAGTAGGAGGTTAACTGATCATCCTTTCGAGCACGTTTGTTGCTCGCTTTGATATTGAATACGTCATCAGATGTATCTAATGGGTAGATGTCAGTGCATGAAGTTTTAGTATCATAAAAAACACCATTCAAAGTTATGTAACAATAAATATTACTAAATATCAAATAAAAACCCTTTCTATTTAAATAAAAAATAAAAATAATATTCTTTGTTAATACAAGAACAAAATAATAATTAACTGTAGGATCGGTGGTGTCGATAGAGGAGGGGGGTGAATATCGACTCTTGTTTCATTTCATCTTTTATTCGTTTAACTTCGTAATCAAATCGTTAGTAGCACAACAGAATAATAAAAATAAAAGACAAACACAGCAGACACGCGGGATTTATTTACTTGATTTCCAACCCCCCAGGGTCAGTATATTCAAGGCCTATGTACTCGACGTGAGTCCACTAGGGGTCTCCTTTTCTGGAATTTCTGGAGACAAAGAAAACCCGTCTTACAGTATGATTTTATAAGTATAAAATGAAAATTGAAAACCAACTTGTAAATTAAAAGAAAACCAACAAAAACAAAGATCCGGCCAATCCGGAAGTCCAAAGTGCAACGCACTTCCTCCTAGAGCCTCCTTGGTCGCAGAGCTTTGACTTGGTGCTTTTGCTTTGCACAAAATAATTAAGCAGATCTGAAAACTTGATACTTTAACTAAGGGGATGGCACCCCTATTTATAGCATGCTCCCAGGCGCCCTAAGCCTATTCAGGCGTCTCACAGTGGCCATACTTGATCCACACGAGCGAACCCAGTGCAGGGGATAAAACTTCCCATCCCAGGCGCCTGAAATGGTTTCTGGTGCCTAGGTTCTAGGCGCCTGAATCTAATCAGGCGTCTGGGAACCATTTTCCCAGGCCCTGTTTATTTTACGTTTGTTCTCCTATCTTGCCTCCAACTCCAGGTACCTGCAAGACAACAAAATACACAACAAATAGACAAATAATCTTATGCCTTAGTTGATTGACAGCTAGAGTTGTCTGATTTTGACTTTTGGATTTCAACCTGAAATCCTAGGTCGAACCAACGCCTACTATTCCACTTTTCGAGGAACGCGTCTTTCACCTACTCCAATCTGGAGAAGCTACCTTTTGCCAACCGGGACCTCCGGTTGGACTTTTGCTCAGCCTCCGAGAACCCGGATCTCGAGACGTTCGACCTCGAACCATCTCTACTTTTGTCCATAATCCCAGCTCGGCAAAGTCTTCTGCTCAGTCCCCCGTGTTGAGGCAATCGGCCCTTAAATGATTGGAAGATCATGATTTTGATGTGTGGGCGAATATGTTTGAGGTTAGAGTGTTATGTTGTATTTGATATGTGTGATTGAGTTTGCAAGACTCGGAGAATCACACATGGTGGACATATCCGAGGGACGAAAGCCGAGGGAGGAGAGCTCCAAGGGCAAGCCAGGAAGTGGACTTCAAGGGCACACGTGAAGGGTGGCATGGAGGCAAGCCAAGGGAAGGCTTGCGTGCGCATTCGAGGGACGATAGCCAGAGGAAGAGGACTTCAAGGGGCGAGCCAAGGGAGCAGACCTGAAGGCACACGTGAAGGAGAAGGTCCGGAGTTGCTGGAGCTGAGTGATGACCGTTTCAGTCGTGTTACGGTTTCAAATACAATTAAGATATCAAATTCCTCTAAACTAATGTAGCATAGAGTTACTCGAGTCGTCTCCCAACGAATGTAGTTGGTGCAAGATAAATCTCAGGATCGTATCTTATGCTTTTGGGTTTTGGATTATGAAACTGGGTTTTGGGTTTGAACGTTAATACTATGAAAAGAAATGACAAAGCAGGTATGAAATCTAACCTAATTAAAGAAAGACAGTGCAGGTAATGAAATCTAATTTAACCTAATTACAAGTGCAGTAAAGAAAAGCTCAACTTGAAATAAAGCATCAACGAAACCTAGACATGGAACAGAACCTATAGCGTTAAAGAAATCTAAACTAATCTAACTTAATTGCATTTAAATGAAAACATGAACTTAAAGCAATGAAAGAGCAATACAAAACAAGAGTTAATCAACTAAGAAACATCACAATTGAAATTAATTGTTCTAAGGAGCATTTAATCGAACACATGATAGGCATGTTGTAATTGGCTACAAATAAGTGCAATTTGAATTGGGGAGAATCCATCAATACAAACACTTAACAATCTATCACAACAACTCAAACAATCAAATTTGAATAAAACTCAATGCTCATATGGATCTTCGGCATCACAAATTTCTTAAAGGAGCTGCTGTGATGGAAATGGAGAACTGTTGAGATGGAAGGAGCAGCCAAATTGATAGCTGTCGGCTGCTAGAACTAATGAACTACTGCCAGAATTAATTGAAGAACTGCTGGAAACGGAATTTCTGAAAGGGAAGCTGCTGGAATTGATGAAGAGATGGCTGCCGGCTACTGGAAATCTGCTGCTGGATGCTGATGAACTGTGAAGAAGATGAAACTGCTGGAATTCATGAATGAAACAAAAATACTTGAAGAAATGCTGGAATTGCGAGAAGCTACTGGGAATGAGAATCTGCTAGCTGTTGAAAATTTGAAGAGGTGATTACAATTGCAGAAAATGAAAGACAGTAAACCTAATTGAACCCAAACGAAACAAGAAATTGCTGTGAAGAAACAAATTGCTGGAAATACTGAAGAGCTGCTGGAATTGAAAGAAAATGGCTGTGAAGACGAATGCTGAAGAAAGCTACTGAAGGAAATCTGTGAAGAACTGATGGCGTGCGGTGGAAATGGAGGAGATGTCAGCTAGGGTTCGGAACCCCCAGAGCCCTAGCTGTGGTGGTGGTGCTGGAATGCTGCGACGGAGATGGCTGGCTGCTCTCCGAACCCCGAAAGAGAAGCCTCTACTCTCTTCTCTTCGAACCCCGACAGAGAAGAGGTGGAGAATGGATACCGGCCGGCGGCGATGAAGGTGGAGGAGAACCGCCGGTGGTGAAGGTGAAGAAGATGATTGGAGACAGGAACCCCCTCGCCTCCATTGCTTCTCCCTGATGGCTCTCGCCTGAATGTGGGTCTCAAATTTAGATATTTATAAAGCTGGAAACCCTTTTTGCAATCAAAGAAGAAAAGCGTAATAAAGGGGCCACAGGTCGTATTTTTCCAAGGGCTAGTTCAAGTTGTTCGATTCGTGCTCGAGTTTATGTGTCGTCAATGTTTTTGGGTTTCAAATTAAATCTTGGGGTATTGGTTTCAAATAGACAAGAAAAATGCAATGAAAAGGAAGGAAAAATTAACCAAGTGAACTAAACAAGGGAATAGCAATTAATGAAATCTGAAGTGCAAACCATTGAACTAACTACAGACTATTTAACTAATCAATGAAGCTTAAAAAGATATGCTTTCAATAAAGGGAAACACAGGAATGGAAATATTCAAAATTGAATAAGTATTAAAGGGAAGACAAGCTAGTGCAGGAAATAAATGTTCAAGAATTCAGTACTAAAAGCAAGAACGAAATACAACATGAATTTGATGCGCAAATCATACAAGTTATCTGATTTCAAATGCAATTAAGTTTCAATGCAAGCTTCACTGATACAAATTCAGAATTGACAATTGGGGATTGCAGAAGTGGAGTTGGACAGCAGAAATTAAAAAAAATAGAAATTACTAAGTTGAATACAGAAATTGTAACAAGAGATCACATGCTGAAACTTACAATTACAATATGAATTTAAATCACTAATCTAGGTGCAGCAAAGCTTCAAAAAGAGCTAAGGTTTACTTGACACGAAATGCAGGAGCTTAAACTGAAAAGATGCAGAATTTGGAACTGATACACAGCATACACACAAACTACAGAAATGAATCTACTTCAGAAATCGATTCAAATGCAAAGGAAACAGATCGAAATGCAATTACTCACTCACAACTAGCTCTCATTCCAGGAATTAAGCTGGACACAAACTGAATGCGATATAACTGCAGAATTCAGAAGTGAAACTGAAAGTTCAGAAACAGAAATGATACGCAATGCAGAGCACAAGAAAAAGAAATGCAGAACTTGATACGTAGAGATCAAATTACAACATAAACTGAATTAGAAAAGATACGTTCACTAAACAAACTCTTAACTAATTACTTTGCGAAATAAAACCTAATTTAAGCTGGAACAATTCAGACAAGGAATTCAAACAATCTGCTGATACGGAACAAAAACAGGAATAAATGCAGTAATTGAAATTACATCTAAAACACCAAGATATGCCATAAAAACTAAGCCTCGATCATTCCTTGTCTCAAGACCACCTTGTTCGTCACGCAAGGGCAAGCCAAGAACCCCTTCAACTCACAAATCAATGGAAAATTGGCTTCACTTCAGATCTGCTCCCAGATTGCAATCAGCTGGAAAATTCCAATTCGATCTCCTAGATCTCAATGTGAAAGGTTGCAATGATGATTTGGAAATCATCTGAGCTCATCCTAGGACCCCTACAGATGGTTCAGATGGAAGGAAATGGACGTGGTTGAGATCCAAGAGCACAAATCACAGATCTGCCGAAACTCTCAAACAGCTCTGCATCCGGCACAATCTTGAGATAAAATCGCCACTGAAGCTTTCTCCCACGGATCCAGATCTTGCTCCAAGGTGATGATCGAGTTGGTCACGCCTCTGATGAAGAAAATTTGAAGGAAAACGATGAACAAGCGAGAAACCGAGAAGAAAATTGAGCTGGAAATGCGAAGACGCGACATCGATCTGAACAGGGGAGGTTGTTTAAGTAGTTGAAGCAGTGGATGGCTGAGATTAATCCCGCTTCATCCAACGGTGGATCCTTGTCCGATTTGACTAAAATTTCCCATATCTTGATCAGAGGTCAGGATCATCCTCGTGGTAGCTCAGATCTTCCAGATTTGTAGCGGATGGCTCGGATCAAGTTGATCTTTGAATGGATGGTCTAGATCCCTCTGATCGTGATCCAACGGCTAGATGATCTCCGATTGAGATGAAACCTTCAGATCTTGATCTGATCGCTCGATTAGCCTTAACCCCAGCTCGGATTGATCAGAAGTTCTCAAATGGTTTAGATCTAACCATCTTTGCATCGGACGGTCCAAATTAGTTGACGCTTGATTCCTTTGATCTGGTCCACTTTTGACTCAACCTTGACCCATCATGACCTAGGTCTCTGATCATTTGAAGCCTACAAAAGTAGATCAAAAATTTAGTGACAAAACAGCTCAAATATAACCAAATTTGCAATTAGGTCCAAAAAGGATACAAATCCTAGAACCTAGGGTAAATCCACAATTACACAAGTAAAATATGGGTCAAACACGGATTTAAACATATAAAATGATCAACAAAATGACACTTATCACTGAGCTGGGAGGTAGGGCAGTCGACTGGCCCAGAGGCAGTCGACTGCCAAAACCCACAGAAAGTTTGCGGCCTCGAACCAGTCGACTGGTATACCCCGAAACTAGCCTTTGGCTAGCAATTAATGCTAGGCCAGTCGACTGCCCCAGGGGCAGTCGATTGGTGCGGGCTGGACAGATTGCGAATCTGTCCTGTTCACCTATAAAAGGAGCACTTTTTGCACGTGCACGGTACGATTCCGTACAGTGTCGAAGTGCTGCTCGTGTGTAGAGTGATTCTTGCTTCCTCTCTCGTATTTCTGCATCTGTAAAGAGGAAGATCTTGCTGTAAAGGTTTCTCCACCTCAAGGAGACTTTTCGATAGTGAAAAGTGGTGCTCGCGGCGTGGATCCTTGGACTAGTCACCTATCTGTGTGGATACCAAGTAAACGATAAGTGTTAGCATTGTTTTTGATTTCTTTGCATATTATTTCCGCTGCGCTAACAACTCTGTAGAGATCAAAGATCCGAAAAAGTGCATTCACCCCCCCCCTCTGCACGCCTTAGACAATCCTTCAGTTGGTATCAGAGCGGGTGCGTTTTGGAAGATCTAATAGTCAACCGGAACAATTGTGATGGCGTTTCAAGAGGAATACTCCATTGCACGACCTCCATTCTTCGACGGGAACGACTTCGCCTATTGGAAAGGTAGGATGCAATACTACCTCATGAATGATATTGAAAATTGGATAAGTGTTGCAGATGGCTTCGAGGCGCCAGTCGATAAAAGAGGAGACCCAACACCAATGAGATCATGGTTGAAGGAGGTGATGAAGAGGGCGCAATCTAATGCCAAGGCCACCACCACACTGCAATACTACCTCATGAATGATATTGAAAATTGGATAAGTGTTGCAGATGGCTTCGAGGCGCCAGTCGATAAAAGAGGAGACCCAACACCAATGAGATCATGGTTGAAGGAGGTGATGAAGAGGGCGCAATCTAATGCCAAGGCCACCACCACACTGCAATGCGGGCTCTCGAAGGAGCAACTGAACAAAGTGGGGCCGTTCAAGAGCGCCAAGGAACTATGGGACAAGTTGGTCGAATTGAACGAGGGGTCAAACGAGTCCAGAAGAGCCAAGAAGGGCTTGTTGGTGGCCCAACTGCAATCCCTTTCCATGAAGAGCAACGAGACCGTCAGCCAGCTACATGGAAGGGTAAAAGAAGTGATCAATGAACTCCATGTGATTGGAGAGAAGATCGAGAACCGGGACATCATCAGGTATGTTTTACAAGCCTTCCCGAGAACCACCTTGTGGGCATCCATGGTTGATGCATACAAGGTATCGAGGGATTTGTTGATTGTTAAATTAGATGATCTTTTCTGTGAATTTGAACTACACGAGCAAGCTAATGTCTCGGCAAAAGAGAAAGGTATTACTTTTGTTGCAGAAAAGTAGAAGAAGAAGAGGAAGGAGAAGAAGAAGGTGGTTTACTCATCCTCGTCAGACTCAGAAGAATCTAGCACCTCCTTGGATAGCGATCAAGAGGCGTTCATGGTAAGAAAATTTCGTAGAGCATTTAAAAGTTTATCTAACAAATCCTATGCTAGGAAAGGGGCCAAAGGTAAGGGTAAGGCCAAGGACATAATCTGCTACAACTACCATTAAGAGGGACACATGAAGAATGAGTGCCCTCAATTGAAGAAAAAGGATGACAAGAAGGAAGAGAAGAAGAAGAGTGACAAGAAGAAATCAAAGGGAAAGGAGAAGGGAGCCACCAACCTCAAGGCAACTTGGGATGATCCCTCATCCTCAGAGGAAGAAGAAGAGCAAGTCTCCCACTTTGTTCTTATGGTACAAGATCACTCAGACTCATCAGACGATGAACAAAGCTCAAGTAGTGAAGATGAGAGCTCCTCCACTTTATCATCAGAGTTAGAAGCTTCGGTAAGTGAGGTATACCACTTACCCTCCTCTACTTTAGTGAAAATAATTTCTAGCATGAACATGGACTTAGCCAAGGCTAGAAGTAAAGTTAAGGATCTAAAAGAACAAATTGCCATGCTTAGAGTAGAAGCGACTAAACTTAAAGATTTACATGCTAGTTCTAACCCTTCACATACTTCACACCTTGAAAATGAAAATAGGGAATTAAGGAAATAGATAGATGACCACACAAAGGCCCTTAGGAAATTCCAAGTAGGATCAAGTAACCTAGATATGATCATCAACAGTCAAAGGGCTGTGTACAACAAAGCCGGGTTGGGTTATAGGTCTAAGACAAAGGAGGTAACCTTTGTCTCACTTACCGGTAGGATTAGTGCATCTAGGAGACTAGTGGCTAGAGGAACCACAAAGAAGGTATGAGTACCTAAGAGATTTCTAAATGATGCTTATGGATCAAAGATATGGATACCAAAAGAGTATATTTTCCGTGTTGTTTAGGTAAAGGTGAAGGAGGCCCCAACAATGTGGATAGTAGATAGTGGATGCTCAAGACACATGACCAGGGATGTGAGCAAGTTCACCACTATTAGCTACCTAAGAGAAGGGACGGTCTCCTTTGGGAATAGTGGAATGTTGAGAATCATTGATAGGGGCACAATTGAGGTATCTCCTACCATTTTCATACATAAGGTACTTTTGATCAAAGATATGAAGTTCAATTTATTAAGTGTAAGCCAATTATGTGATGCCGGGTTTAAAGTTAAATTTCATGCTAGAAAATGCATCATTAGACATAATGAATCAAGTGCTATCATATTAGAAGGGTTTAGAGAAGCGAATCTATATTATCTTGATCTTACCTATGCTACTAACAATGTTGTTAAGTGTTTCATGTCTAAAGAAGAAGAAGGGTGGTTGTGGCACCGGAGACTTGGACACGTCAACATGAGGAGCATTGCAAGAGTGGCCAAGGAAGAGTTGGTGAAGGGGCTACCAATGATCAAGTATGAGAAGGACAAGTTGTGTGATGCATGCCAAGAGGGTAAGCAATCGAAAGCATCACACACAGGTAAAACTTTAACCACTACCTCTCTACCTTTAGAACTTTTGCACATAGATTTATTTGATTACCATAGTACTCCCTCACTTGTGGGGAGTAAATATTGCCTAGTGATAGTAGATGACTTTTCTAGGTTTACTTGGGTTTACTTCTTGAAACATAAGGATGACACCCTAGAGATTTTTATAGGATTTAGTAAAAGGGTAGAAAACGAAAAACAAATCAAAATAAACTGAATTAGGAGTGACCATGGTGGGGAGTTCCAAAACGTAAGTTTCACACAATTTTGTGTTGAAAATGGGTACAAGCATGAATTTTCATGCCCAAGGACTCCTCAACAAAGTGGGGTAGTTGAGAGGAAAAACCGTGCCCTACAAGAAGCTGCTAAGACTATGCTCAATGCATATTCTCTTCCTAGCTACTTTTGGGCCGAAGCGGTTAACACCGCTTGCTATATTCAAAATCGGGTGTTGGTACATAAGTTTCTAGGGAAAACACCCTTTGAATTGTGGAATGGAAGGGTACCTCAAGTCCACTACTTTAGGGTCTTTGGATGTAAAGTCTACATCTTAAATACCAAAGATGACCTAAGGAAATTTGAGTCAAAAGCCGATGAAGGAATTCTAGTAGGGTACTCATTGACTAGTAGGGGTTATAGAGTGTACAACAAAAGGACAAAAGTGATTGAGTAGTCCTCAAATGTCAAATTTGATGAAACAACTAGTACCTACCCTAGAAAGGCTTCAATTGATAAGGATATAGAAGAGGTTCAACCCCTTGCCCAAAGAATCCAAGACCTACAGTTGGAGGGCAATGATCAAGGGGGAGTGAGAAGTACCCTAGAGGATGAGGAAGAAGGAGTAAATGAACCTACAACCTCTAGGCCCTTGAGACATCACCATGATCACCCCATTGACCAAATAGTGGGTGATGTCACTCAAGGAGTAAGGACTAGGTCCTACTTTAGGGATCAAACTAGTCAAATAGCTCTTATCTCCCAAGAGAACCTAAGTCCATTGATGAAGCATTGGGAGATGTTGATTGGGTCTTAGCCATGCAAGAAGAGCTAAATCAATTTGAGAGGAGCGAAGTTTGGGAGTTAGTTCCTAGGCCCACTATTGTACCATTGTAACCACAAGATGGGTCTTTAGGAACAAACTAGATGACCAAGGTAAAATCACTAGGAACAAGGCTAGATTGGTAGCTAGGGGGTTTAACCAAGTTGAGAGACTATATTAAGATGAGACTTATGCCCCCGTAGCTAGGTTAGAATCAATTAGAATTCTATTAGCCTATGCCGCTCACATGAGTTTCACACTCCACCAAATGGATGTGAAGTCGGCATTCCTTAATGGGATCATTAAGGAAGAGGTCTATGTAGAACAACCCCCCGGGTTTGAGGACCCCAACTATCCAAGACACGTGTTCAAATTAAGAAAAGTCTTATATGGATTGAAACAAGCTCCCCGTGCTTGGTATGAAAGGCTTTCTTCATTTTTAGTGTCTAAGGGGTTTAGGAGAGGAACAATTGACCCTACATTGTTCCTAAAATCTAAGGATAAGGACATATTTGTTGCCCAAGTCTATGTAGACGATATCATTTTTGGGTCAACAAATAATGACTTCCTACAAGAATTCATCAAGTGTATGGAAGATGAATTTGAAATGAGTCTTGTAGGAGAATTAACCTTTTTCTTAGGCCTTCAAGTTAAGCAAACTAATGAAGGTACACATGTCTTTCAAACCAAATATGCTAAGGAGATGTTAAAGAAATTTGGTTTAGAAAATGCTAAGGTAGCATCTACACCTATAGGAACCAATGTAAAAATGGATAGTGACATTGAAGGGAAAATGGTAGACTCTAAACAATATAGGAGCATGATTGGTAGCCTCCTATACCTAACCGCTAGTAGACCCGACATACTTTTTGCGGTATGTATGTGTGCAAGGTACCAATCTTGTGCCAAAGAGTCCCATTTGGTTGTAGTTAAGAGGATCTTAAGGTATGTAAAAGGGACCCTCAATGTCGGACTTTGGTATCCTAGAACTCCTAGTGTTGACCTAATTAGATACACCGACTCGGACTATGCGGGTTGCAAGTTAGATAGGAAGAGTACAAGTGGAGGGTGTCAATTCCTTGGGTCTTCCTTAGTTAGTTGGAGTAGTAGGAAATAACCATGCGTTGCCCTATCAACAACAGAGGCAGAATATGTGGCAATGGGTGGGTGTGTTTCCCCACTCCTTTGGATCATGCACACCTTAGAGGATTATGAGTTGCATTACACCAAGGTCAAAGTCTTATGTGATAATATAAGCACAATCAACTTAACTAAAAATCCGGTTCACCATTCTAGGACAAAACACATTGAAGTGAAACATCACTTCATTAGAGACCATGTGGCAAAGGGAGACATAGAACTACACTATGTTGAATCAAAGTCAAACCTAGCCGACATCTTTACCAAGCATCTTCCCGAATCGGAGTTTACATCCTTAAGAAGAGGCCTTGGAATGTGTTTTGTGGAAGTATAGGATGAACTTGGAGATATTAGCTTTGAAAAAGGGTGCTTGATCCATTAGGGTAATACATTTGGCTCACTTGTGCTTGTGGCACACTGTTGAACCATTAAAGGTATCAAAATATGAAAACTAGACCAACTATGGGGAAGACAAGTGTTTAATCAATGGACACTTTGTCCAAAGATCATAGTTGGACATTTTAAGCCTTTGAAAACCATTTTATGCTTTATATACTTTGCCATGCTTTTAAAAGACATATGTTTGCAAAATTGGTTTCAAAGTTTGATACAAAATGTAGTAGCTTTCAAAGCCTTTAGATTTTTATCAAAAGTCATGCATGTTTGAAATTTTATATGGTTTAATATTTTTCCCTGATAGAGTATAACATTTCAAACATGTATGCAAAATTTTACAATTTTTAGAATTTTTTGGGAGTTTCTGAAATTCGGCAGAAAAGCTGAAATGAGTTACTGATAGCATATCAGTCAACTGCCCCATGGGTAGCCGACTGGCATGCAAGTTTTCAGCCACTGTGAGAAATTTCAGAAATTGAAAATTCTCTCATTTGATACCATGGGTTTTGGTTGCTTGAGGAAATCATTTTGATGGTGTCAAAGGGGGAGAATGGGTGGTTTAAGTTAGAATTTCAACTTGAAATGGATGGTTTAAGACTTTCTCTCTAACTTAGAACTTGAATGTCCAAAAATGGAGAAGACATGGATTAAGGGGGAGGTACCTCTTAGGTTCTGATATGTCTTATATTTTTAACATAATGTTGTTGTTAAGTGGTAACTTAACTTGGATTTAGATTAGAATTGAAAATGGGGAGAAGACATAGATTAAGGGGGAGGTTACCTCTTAGGGATACTATGTCTCATACTTTTTCAATTGCTATCTTTTGCTATTGTTTATTGTGGATGTTATTTATCTCTAACTTAAACATATTGCCACGCATCAAAAAGGGAGAGATTGTTGAGGCAATCGGCCCTTAAATGATTGGAAGATCATGGTTTTGATGTGTGGGCGAATATGTTTGAGGTAAGAGTGTTATGTTGTATTTGATATGTGTGATTGAGTTTGCAAGACTCGGAGAATCACACATGGTGGACATATCCGAGGGACGAAAGCTGAGGGAGGAGAGCTCCAAGGGCAAGCCAGGAATTGGACTTCAAGGGCACACATGAAGGGTGGCATGGAGGCAAGCCAAGGGAAGGCTTGCGTGCGCATCCGAGGGACGATAGCCAGAGGAAGAGGACTTCAAGGGGTGAGCCAAGGGAGCAGACCTGAAGGCACACGTGAAGCAGAAGGTCGGAGTGGCTGGAGCTGAGCTGGGAGGCAGGGCAGTCGACTGGCCCAGAGACATTCGACTGCCAAAACCCACAGAAAGTTTGCGGCCTCGGACCAGTCGACTGGCATTTGGGCAGTCGACTGGTATACCCCGAAACTAGCCGTTGGCTAGCAATTAATGCTAGGTCAGTCGACTGCCCCAGGGGCAGTCGACTGGTGCGGGCTGGACAGATTGCGAATCTATCCTGTTCACCTATAAAAGGAGCACTTTTTGCACGTGCACGGTACGGTTCCATACAGTGTCGAAGTGCTGCTCGTGTGTAGAGTGATTCTTGCTTCCTCTCTCGTATTTCTGTATCTGTAAAGAGGACGATCTTGCTGTAAAGGTTTCTCCACCTCAAGGAGTCTTTTCGATAGTGAAAAGTGGTGCTCGCGGCGTGGATCCTTAGACTAGTCACCCATCTGGGTGGATACCAAGTAAACGATAAGTGTTAGCATTGTTTTGATTTCTTTACATATTATTTCCGCTGCGCTAACAACTCTGTAGAGATCAAAGATCCAAAAAAGTGCATTCATCCCCCCTTTGCACGCCTTAGACGATCCTTCACCCCTGACCAAGACTTCGTGCTCAGCCTCCGAGACTCCTGGATCTCGAGACGTCCAATCCTCAACCCGTCTTTACTTCTGTCCGTAGTCCTCGCTTAGCAAAGATTTTGTTGTCCGATCCTCGACTAGGACTTCGTGCTCAATCCCCTGGACTAAGACTTTGGTGCCCAACCTCGTCTAGGACTTCTTGTCCAATTCTCTGAACTAGTATTTCATGCTCAACCGTGTAGGTCAAGATTTCTTGCCCAGCATCACTCACCAGGACTTCGTCTACCTAGCTTCACTTACTAGGACTTCTTTGCTAGTTATCTTAATCCAGACTAGACTTCTTTCTGCCAAACATCAAGTCCTGTTTGGCTCAATCGAAATAAGTATAATCTCTCTGCCAAATATCAAGTCCTGTTTGACTTATCCTTTGGTCAAACTGACCAACTCTAGGTTCTCATAACTCTGCCAAACATCAGGTCTTGTTTGGCTAACCCTTTGGTCAAACTGATCAAGTCTAGGTTACCCTACCAAATATCAGGTCCTGTTTGGCTTAACCCTTGATCATTTTGACCAGACCATAGTATATTGTCAAACATTGAAACACCAGAGGTTGACTGTTCATTTCTGATGCTTTTTGCACTAACATTATCCATTTCTAAGACTAATACACTAGGAAGCTTTTGTTGGATCGGGTTGGTCCGGCTAGAGGGGGGTGAATAGACGGCTAATAAATATAACGTGGTTGAAACTCGTCTATAAAAAAAACTTGGTTGCAACTTGGTCGTTGCTTCCAAGACGGTTAAAGCAAAAACTTTCCTTGTGGCGGAGAAGCCTTACAACTGAAGCACACTAAACTTTAGAGAGAATTACAATAGAATTGAATATATTTCCTCTAAATCTCTAAGCCTATTTATAGGTTGAGTGATACGATCTTGACCGTTGATATAAGATTGAGTTTCATCTTGATCGTAGATCTAAGATTAATCTTAGCTGTTGATCGTAGATGAACTTTTATCTCAACCAGATTTTAAACTTTAATTAAAAGAGATAAATATTATTATCTCTTTAATCGTTGAAAGCTTTATCTCTTAATCGGTGAAAGCTTCGGACCTGGATAAGTTTTGACTAAACAAATCCACGTGTGGAGCTTGTAAAAAGCTTTAATTAAAAGCTTTAATATAAAAGCCTTTTTTTAACGTCCTTTAAAAAGCTTTTAATTAAATAAAAAAGCTTTTTTTAACGTCCTTAAAAAAAAGCTTTTAATTAAAAGCTTTAATATAAAAGCTTCTATAAATTAAAGTCCTTTAAAAAGCTTTTAATTAAAAGCTTTAATATAAAAGCTTTTATAAAAGACTTTAATTCGCCGTCTTGATCCAAGTCAAAGGCAACTTGGTTGACTGTTCGTAAGTAGATCTTCTGGGTGATTTCTGACCAACCGGAGTTAGGCTCACCCAAACCCGACTCCGACCTTTCGCCCCTCGAGCGCGCTTCCTTCCGGCTTCTCGTCCCTCGGACGTCGCGCACGTCATTCTTGTTCCACCGGCGTATTCTTCCGCAACTTTCGCGTCCCTCAGATTGCACCGAGCCCGTCAGCTCACTTCCCCGTGTAATCCTTCTCGTCCGCTGCATCTTACGCTCGACTTCCTCCGTACCTAAGTTCCTGCACACTTAGCAGAGGGATTAAAACCAACAGGACCTAACCTTACTTGGTTGATCACATCAAAACCAACCGGGGCACCAACAATCTCCCCCTTTTTGATGTGCATCAACCCAAGTTTAGTTAGGGATAAGCAACAAACAATAAAAATATTGTAACAGAATTAAACATGAAAAAAATTTGCAATCATGTACATGACCTCCCCCTGAACATAAACTACTCTCCCCCTTTGATCACAGCAAAAATGGGACAAAAATAGGGGAGGGAAAGTATAAATTTCACTTAATTAATTTATTATTATTATTATTAAATTCATACAAATATGAAAATTATTTAACAAAAGTCCTAATAAATTCATGATAAGTATGCAAAGTACTCAAAAATATAAAATTAATTTTCTCTAGTAAACTCCGATCGAAATAATTTCAAAAAAAACATTTAACAGATGATAAAGGACATAAAGAAACAAAATATTAGTCAGTTTTGTTTTTCATAAATACCAGAAAATTAATTCAATATTGATTTTGGGACCCAAAATAAATTTTCATCTATGGGGTTAATCAAAAACTTTGGAGGAATATAATTTCTAGGAATTTTTCTAAGCTGGCCCCTATGATTTTTAACATACCAATTCAGATTTTCAGGATAAAAATTCTTTTTAATTCTTAAACATGCAATATCATTTTCTAATTTCTCCACTAAATTCTTCAAATTTTCATTTTCTGTTTCAGTTGGTCGGATAGAACAGATGAGCATACAGTGCCAAATTTTTCTTTTAACTCAGAGTTTTCTATCTCCAATTTATTCATTGACTTAAGCATGGATTTTATTACCGAGTAGATTCGAGCAGGTGGAAGTAGACATACCTCACTTACCGGGTCGGTTTTGAAGTTAGGATCTTCCTCTTCATTGCTGCTTTCTCCCGAGGTGCTTTCTTCATCTTCGTCTTGGTGGCTTGCCATCAATGCAAGTCCGACAAACTCTTCGGCTTCCGATTCATCTGACGAGGTCTCTGTTGGTGCAAATTGCACCCAAGTCAAACCTGTGTTTTGATATTGGCAAAAGGGTTCAAAAGTTAAGGGTTAGTTGTTGTCTAACAAGTTTCTTGAGTGTACAGGAAAAGCCCTAGCGAAGAAATGCTAGGCACTGGCGAAGGACTGCCAGACAGAAGAAAAGCCCTAGCAAAGGACTGCTAGGCTCTGGCGAAGGACTGCCAGAATGGACAAACCCTAGCGAAGGAATGCTAGGCACTGGCGAAGGGCTGCCAGAAGAAAAGACCTAGCGAAGGGCTGCTAGGCACCAAGCGAAGGGCAGCTTGGCAACTCAAGACCTGGCGAAGGACTGCCGGGCAAAAGTCCAACTTGAGGAGCCGGTTGGCACCAGGTAAATTCTCCCGAGAGGAGTAGGTGAGGACGCGTTCCCCTTGAGGGAACATTAGGCGTCGGTTCGACCTAGGGCTCCATTTTGGAGACCAAAGTCAGAACCAAGACAGCTAAGGCTGTATAAACTAACATAATATTTGCTGTTTTGGACTAACCCTGGATGCAGGACCGAAGGACTGTGTATCTGCAGCTCAGAGAGCCTCAAAGGAGTGAGGCAGTAGCTGGGCAGGGCGCCCCGAAGGTTCCGGGCGCCCCCAGAGTCAACCCAAGTCAGCAGACCAAGAAAAAGCTCCGACAGCAGCATTTCGGGGCGCCCCGGTTGTTCCGGGCGCCCCGCGCATTCCGGGCGCCCCGCGTGTCGCGGGCGCCCCCAGTGCCACGCCGACTATCAGCTGCCCTCGCGAAGCCAAAGGATGAGGCTTTGACCGGTTAACCCGGGCGCCCCGCGCGCTCGGGGCGCCCCGGTCAAAGCTGATCCCGAAGATGAAGAGATCGCCTTGACCGAAGCGATCACCGGATCGGAAGCCACGTGGGGGGCGCCCCCGTCCACCAGGGCGCCCCCAGGCCCTATATAAAGGGCCCTCGACCTCCTTCTTCAATGCATCAATTGCTGCGACACTTCTGCGCTCTTCTGCTTCCGCGACACGCTCCAGAAATCTTCCAACTCGAGCTGACGACGTCCCGCTGCTCCGAAACTTCGATCTACACCGGATGTCGGTAACGAAGAGCTGTATTTAAAGTTTACTAAACTGTTCTTGTTATAATCTTTCTTGTAAACTTTTACGAACTTATAGAATTGCCCGCAGAAAACGGTCAACGACCGTGGGCCTTGGAGTAGGAGTCGACCCAGGCTCCGAACCAAGTAAACCGACTGTGTTTGCATTGTTCTGTTTTTCTTTTATTTCCGCTGCGCACCCGCTCTTTTTAAATCCGAACGATTTGCGATATTCACCCCCCCTCTCTCGCATCTCTCGATCCTACAAGTGGTATCAGAGCGGGGAATTCAAACTTGGTGCAACCACCAGTTTGAAAAATTTTTTTCGGATTTCTTTCGTTTTCTCTCTCAATTTTTTTTAANCAATAAGTATTTTCTTACGAGTTTTTGAGAAAGAAAGTGTGACATGGTATCATGCATGACTATTTAAGTTAGAATATCATTCTTAGATAGATTAAAAAGAAAAAAAAAGATTTCCGCATTTTTAGTCGTGCATTAGAGTCGAGAAGTAGACAAAAGTAACGATCCGTCTAAGGCAGAGAAGGCGGGTCGCTACAGGTGGTATCAGAGCAGTTCCCATTCTCCAGCATCACACACACATCAGCATCAACCTTGCCGTCTTCAAGTAAGAAAGCTTTAAGTTTCAGTTTTTCTATTGCTCCTTTATTTAATTGCAGTATAGAGAAATGCTTAAGTACTTACTCACATGTGCATAGAACAAGGAAGCATGTTTAATACCTTTAGTATCACGGAATCATGTTTAATCCCTAGAATGGATATTAGGTTACTAAGTGAGAAGACAAGTTTATACCTAGAGAGGTAGTAGTGATTTCTTGTTCCCTTATGCATTATCAAGATGGCAAGAAGAGGCCGAGCTCCTAATGCAAGGAACAGAACTCCAGTTCAAGATAACAATGAGCCTGGCACAGAACAGCCAAACCTGATGGCAGTCATTGCTCAAATACAAGCTCAGATTTCAAAGCAACAGAAGGCCATCGCCACACTGATGGCAAATCAGCACCTAGTGCCCCTACACCACCCACAGCAGGAGTGGAGGACGTCCTTCATGTTGTGATCTTAGTATAGCAAGGACCAAGGTCTTGATTTGCCCAAACACAAGGTTTGGAGGATTTCGGCATGTAAGGTGTCCGATAAAAGTTCTGAGTAAGACCAAGGTCTTACTAAGCCCAAGAACGAGCTATAGGACTAAGAAATGAGATGAGAAACAAGACCAAGGTATTGTGTATCCTAAAGCAAGTTTGAGAACATTACCGTTAAGTGTTAAGTTATACATTTGAGGACGCCCTAGAAAGCCCAAAACGAGGAGCAAGTTCCTAGAGGCAAGAGTAACAGAGTCAGTACCACTACCATATCTCTTAGAGGTGGCAGCTTGGAGAGTAAGGCAAGAAGCATACCTCATTCAGTAGAAGAAACTGAAGCCAGGGAATTCCCCGGCACAAGTAAACCATGGATGCTTAAGCATGGTTCAAAACGTTGGAAAGAATAGTAGGGCTACTGGACTGGCATGAGGTAGAGAAGATAAAGTGTGCATCTTTCTGCCTACGGGAGATGCTAGAATATAGTGGAAGAGATCAAGGCCAAGAGAAATGTCAGCCAGATGACATGAGCCGACTTCGAGACTGAGTTCTTCGAAGAATACTTTCACATGCAAGTAACCAACAAGCATTATGATGAATTCACGGAGTTCAGACAAGGAGAACTATCCGTGGATGAAGCAGTGAAGATGTTTAAGCGGTTAGCTCATCTGTGCCCAGAGCTAGTTAGCACAGAAAAAGAGATAGTTAGGCTAATCCTCAAGATGTTAAGGCCTGAGATAGCGTTAAAGGGGCTAGCGGTGTTATGAGGCTGCAAACCTCCGAAGAACTAATAAGTAGTGCTTTGATCACTGAGCACTACTTAAACAGTATAAAGGCTACCAGGAAGGTTGAACGATGAAGTTCTTAACAACCTTACCGTCAGGGGAAGTAATGGCCTCTACTGAGAGGCTAAGGGCAGTGTCAATCTAGATTTCCAACCGAGAGCTCTACAGTGACTTGGTAGTCCTTGAGATGAAGGATTACGATGTCATTTTAGGAATGGACTTCTTGAGCAAGTATAATGCTTTTATAGACTGCCGCAAGAGAAAAGTCAAGTTCACACCAGAAGCAGAACCTTCATTTGAGTTTATTGGAGACCCAAGGAGAAAGATAAATAGGTTCCTATCTACCTTACAAGCTCAGAGAATGTTAGAGAAGGGGTGCCTTGGTTTTCTAGCTCATATAGTGGATGCAAGTCAAGGAGAAGGATTGAAGAGAGAAGAAGTGAGGGTAGACTGTGACTATCCTGAGGTGTTTCCTGAAGAGTTACCAGGACTCCTTCGCAATCGGGAAATTGAGTTTGAAATTGAGTTGGCCCCAGGAACCAACCCAATTTCGAAGGCACCTTATCGCATGGCACCAGAAGAACTGAAAGAATTACAAGAACAATTGCAAGAGCTGCTTGACAAGGGTTTCATCCGCCCTAGTCATTCACCTTGGGGAGCTCCTGTACTGTTTGTCAAGAAGAAAGATGGATCTATGCAAATGTGCATAGATTATCGAGCTTTGAATAAGGTAACCATCAAGAACAGATATCCTTTGCCAAGGATAGATGATTTATTTGATCAGCTGAAGGGAGCCACAGTGTTCTCCAAGATAGATCTGCGATCAGGTTACCATCAGCTCAGAGTGAAGGAGAGTGATGTGCCAAGGACTGCTTTCAGTACAAGATATGGGCACTATGAGTTTGTGGTCATGCCCTTTGGAGTGACAAACGCCCCTGCGACGTTATGGATCTAACGAATAGAGTGTTCAAGGATTTTCTGGACAAGTTCGTCATTGCCTTCATTGATGATATCCTAGTGTATTCAAAGACTCGGAAAGAACATGAAGAACACCTGAAGAAAGTGTTGCAAACCTTACACCAGAAGGAGTTGTACGCCAAATTCTCAAAGTGTGAGTTTTGGCTTGATCAGGTGGCCTTCCTAGGCCGCATTATTTCCAAGGAAGGTATTATGGTAGGCCCAGCCAAGATTGAAGCAGTTAGTAACTGGAGTCAACCAAAGAATGCCAGTGAGATCAGAAGCTTCTTAGGCCTGGCGGGATATTACAGAAAATTTGTGGAGGACTTTTCCAGAATAGCCTCTCCACTCACAGCCCTGACCAGAAAGAATCAGAAGTTTGAGTGGTCAGATAAATGCGAGCACAACTTCTTAGAACTGAAGAAAAGATTGACTAGTGCTCCCATCCTGACTGTTCCAGAGAGTGACAAGGCCTTTGACATCTACAGTGATGCATCCAAGATGGGCCTTGGAGCTGTCCTCATGCAAGACGGTAAAGTAATAGCATATGCCTCCAGACAGCTCAAGGACTATGAGAAGAATTACCCTACACACGACCTTGAGCTAGCAGCTGTGGTTTTTGCACTGAAGCTTTGGAGACACTACCTGTATGGAGTGCAGTGCAGAATCTTCACAGACCATCAGAGTTTGAAGTACTTCTTCACTCAGAAGGATCTGAATATGAGGCAGCGCAGGTGGCTAGAGTTGGTCAAAGATTATGACTGTGAAATCCTCTACCACCCAGGTAAAGCTAATAAAGTGGCAGATGCACTGAGCAGAAAATCCTGTGCAGCACTGATGTCCCTATCATCACTGTCTCTACCACTTCAGAAAGAAATAAAGGATTTTGGAGTCGAGGTAATAATTGGGCAACTTTCTGCATTGACTCTAGAGTCAACCCTGCTTGTGGATATACAAAGAAAGCAAAGTCAAGACCCAGAGATCCAAAAGATCAAGCAGGAGATCCAAGAGGCAGAAAATTCAGAGTTTCGAGTATCATATAGTGGCATCCTCTACCTTGGAGACCGCTTTTGCGTCCCCAATGATGAGGAACTAAGGAAGAATATTTTAGAAGAAGCCCACAGTACCCCGTACTCTATGCATCCTGGTTCTACCAAGATGTACCAAGATTTAAGACAAAGGTTCTGGTGGTCTGGACTCAAGCGAGACGTGGCCAGATATATCAGTACCTGCTTGACCTGCCAGAGAGTCAAAGCAGAGCACCAGAGACCAGGAGAAGTTCTACAGCCACTTCCCATTCCAGAGTGGAAGTGGGAAGAAATATCCATGGACTTTATCACAGGTCTTCCAAGAACCACCCATGGACATGATGCAATTTGGGTGATAGTGGACAGGTTGACCAAGTCTGCCCACTTCCTAGCCATCAAGTTATCGCATTCGGTAGAGCAGTTAGCACAGCTGTACGTGAGAGAAGTAATCAGGCTTCACGGAGTTCCGAAGTCGATCGTGTCTGACAGAGATGGGCGATTCACCTCCCATTTTTGGAAGTGTGTTCAGGACGCCCTAGGCACCAGACTTCAGTTCAGCACAGCTTTCCATCCCCAGACAGATGGACAAACAGAGAGAGTAAATCAGATTTTAGAAGACATGCTCAGGGCTTGTGCATTGGACTTTAAAGGCAGTTGGTGCAAATTTCTGTGCTTAGCTGAGTTTGCCTACAACAATAGCTATCAGGCCACTATCAAAATGGCACCTTATGAGGCATTATATGGCAGGAAATGTAGATCACCCATATGTTGGCAAGAAGCTGGTGAGAAGAAAGAGATGGAGTCAGGACTAGGCAACCAGACTGAGCTTATAGATGAGACCGCTCAGGCTATCCAGACGATCCGCCAGAGGATTGAGACTGCCCAGAGTAGACAGAAAAGTTATGCTGACACACGCCGTAGGTCACTTGAATTCCAAGTTGGAGATTCAGTATTTCTCAAGGTCGCTCCCATGAAGGGAGTGGTGAGATTTGGCAAGAAGGGAAAGCTGAGTCCTCGCTACATAGGACCCTATAGGATTATAAAGAGAGTTGGGAAAGTAGCCTATGAGCTGGACTTGCCAGAGGATATGTCAGCTATCCACAGTACCTTTCATGTCTCTATGCTAAAGAAGTGTATTCACGACCCTAGCCAAGTGATTCAGCCTCAGTCAGTACAGATCCAAGAAGATCTTAGTTATGAGAGCAGACCGACACAGATAGTGGACAAAGCAGTTAAAAGATTAAGAAACAAAGAAGTGCCACTAGTGAAGGTCATTTGGCAGAATCAAAAGCATGAAGAGGCTACTTGGGAACGTGAGGACAGCATGAGAGAGAAATATCCAGAATTATTCTAAGTTCGAGGACGAACTTTTTATAAGGTATGGGGGATTGTAACGCCCCAAAATTTCCATTTTTAGTTCTTAAAGTCCTTAGAATTATTTAGAAATGGTTTAGAAATATTCTAGATATTTTTAGGAATTTTTAGAGTATTTTTATGGAATTTTCCGAGTCCGATTGGTATTTTTGGAAAAAGAAAAAGAAAAAGGAAAAAAGAGAAAAAGGAAAAAACCGGTTTAGTGCAGCGGGTGGTTCGAACCCACGACCACACCGAAACAGCACAAGCGCCCAACCGGCTGGGCTAGGGTATCAAGCACAGAAACGGATGGAGAGAAGGATATTTAAGCGATAGTTAGGTTGATCCGACCCTTAAGTATAAATAGCCAATTAAAGAGAGAAGTTTTATTTCTCTCCTCTCCAAACCCTCACGCCGACTCCCTCTTCTCTCTTGGGCGACGCCGACCAACATCAAGGCCAAGGAGGGCCGGCCGAGACCCTTCTCCAAGAGATAATCCTATATTCGGGATCCCCGCGACGAGAGGAACGCGTAGGCGTGAAGAATTCTCCGAGATCTCAAGTTTCTCTCGAGCTCTAGACATCAATCTTGGTTGTAAGTCCAAGATATCAATGTAAGTACTGCTCACCTGCAGTAAGAGGCGGTTTTTCCGCAAGAATTTCCCTTAAAAGTTTTTAAAAGAGATATTTCCCTTTTGTTTAAGTTTTTGCATGTGATCTTAGTTCATTATATGCTTGTATAAGTTTGATTAAGCACCCTATGTGAGATTAGGGGCTAAGAAAGTTATGAGAAAAGAAAAGAGAAGATAAAGATAAGAAAAGAAAAGGCCAAGGCCTTAAGAAATCCCCAAAAGTCAAGACTTAGGGATTTTAGCACGCAAGGTGCTCGAGAAAATGCCAAGGCATTTACAGATAAGAAAAAAAAAAGAAAGAAAAGCTATTTTATTTTCTAAGGCCAGTACCCGGCGTCCAAGGGCGTCGTTAAAGAAATTCAGGTGTCCAATTCCAAGGTCTTGGCCCTGGTAGACCAAGGTCTGCTCTATTAGGATTGGTGGCTCGCTACCCCAACCTTTTAGGGAACGCGCATGAGATGGTACTTACGTCTTCAGTGGATCCAAGTGATTATTATTTTCAACTATATGCTTTAGCAAAGTTTCTAAAGTTTAAAGAGTTTTCAAAAAGTTAAAGAATAGCTAAAGTTTCAAGTTGAGCCAAGAAAAGTAAATTGAGATTTATTAATGCTTGAGTATGCATGTTTTGAGTTATACATGTTCTTAGTTTTCTTTCAAGCATATAAGTATCTCGTATGATTTTCATATTGTTCAAGAAGCATGCTTGCACATTTCGAGGTTTTGTGAGCTAGATAGTACTTACTAAGCTTTTTGCTTACTAGTTGCATTTCCTCTTACTGCAGATAAAGGTAAAGGCAAGCAATTCTGAAGGAAGGCGACGAGGCGGTGCTGAGTAAAGCGTGTGTGGTGGCTGATTTTGGAGAGATCCTTGAGACGAGACAATTTAGTTATTTGAATTACAATGTTTTAGTTTATTCAAATTTCAAGTTCTTGCTTTATGGAGTTTAGCGAACATTTAAGCTTTGGATAGTTTCACATGCTCAATTTCTTAGAGTAAAGATTCCATGTCATTTCATTTAGCATACATATCCTTATGATTGCATTGGATGAGTAGAAGTGTGAGTAGTTTGAAATATTGATACTTTGTTAGAGAAATAGATGCATGTGCCAAGATAGTATTAATTCCCCTTTGAATCAAGTTTTTATTGTTTAAGTATGTTTAGAAAAGTTGCTTTCTCATTTGATAATGCCTTAGGGATGTTTCAGAATTTTGTGTGATGAATTTCAACGGTTAGAAGTTAAGTTTGGTACAAACTCTAGCTTAAAGTCTATGTAGATTTTTCATAACGTGCTAAATTCCGCAAAAGTCCTAATTTCAAGCTTATGGACTCGTTTTGATTGGCTAAATTGTTTAGAAAACTGGTATAGAGTATAGAAATGGTGTCATGATTTTATATGGCTCGAAACTATATGTTTGGTGGGCTTTTGAAACAAGTTTCGAAACCTGAATTTTCAGATTTCAGGCTTATCAGTCGACTGATACAATATCAGTCGACTGATACCCGTAAGCTGAATTGGGCGAGGCAAGTTTCAATAAGTATTTTCTTACGAGTTTTGAGAAAGAAAGGGTGACATGGTATCATGCATGACTATTTAAGTTAGAATATCATTCTTAGATAGATCAAAAAGAAAAAAAAAAGATTTCCGCATTTTTAGTCGTGCATTAGAGTCGAGAAGTAGACAAAAGTAACGATCCGTCTAAGGTAGTAAGAAGGCGGGTCGCTACACTATATAAAGGCCCCTCGACCAAGGCTTCTTCACAACACTGCTTCCAACGCCTCAAAGTTCTTCTACGCTCGCGCCTTGCTCCGGAAACGCTTCACTTCGAGCCGACGACGTCCTGTTGCCCCGAAAGAGTCGACCTACTCCGGACGTCGGTAAAAAGAAGAACTTGATTTTTTAATATATATTTTATTGCATTTACTAACTTGAAAGTGTGGGTTGTCACACTTTCAATTCTTGTGTACTCGCCTACTCTATCGAGGTTGACCGGTAGAGAGTTTTAGTGGATTGCCCAACGGAAAGGTCCGAGGGACCTGGGCCTTCGAGTAGGAGTCGCCGAAGGCTCCGAACGAAGTAAAATTCGTTTGTGTTTGTGTGTTCGTTTTTCGTTTCTTTCATTTCCGCTGTGCACGCTTTTTAAAGCACTCTGATTTTTTAAAAAGTCACGTGATTCACCCCCCCTCTCACGTGCATCGATCCTACAGTTCACCACTGCCATCTCCGGTCCTTCCGATCGCTAATCGCCGCCGGAACGCCGGTGCAATTGTAGATCGCAAGGGAAGAGAGGAATAACTTTTACTTGGAGAGTCGACAACCTAGCGAGAAGACGAAGTCTGTTGATCTGCTTGTACATATAGAGAAACATTAAATACTCTTAAATAAAAAATTAAATACAATAATATTCAGAAAAAGGGTTCAAGGAACAAGAGGTGGAAGAAGAAGGGGTGTGGTGCCGACTAGTTCGCGCGAGGAGAAGTTTGGGGTGTCTTGTTTGTGTGCGGCGAAGAGGAAGAAGAAGAAGAACGAGAAGAAGGAAAAGATGACAAGGAAATTTGAGGTGCGTTAGGGTTCGGCGTTGTCGCTTGCGGCGAAGAGGAAGAGGAAGAAGAAGAAGAACGAGAAGAAGGAAAAGATGACAAGTAAGTTTTAGGGTTCAGCGACTGCGGCGAATGCAGAGAATGAACTAAGTGGGCATTTTCGTTCTCATTGTCGCGCGGTGACTGAAGAGAACAACTAAAGTGGGCGTTTTCGTTTTCGCGCTCGCGCGCTGTGTGTATTACCACGTAAGCAACACCAATAGACAACGGTTATTTAAAAACTATTGTCGTAACCAACCCAATAGACAACGGTTTTTAAAAAACCGTTGTCTTTGACATACATAAGACAATGGTTTTTTAACAACCGTTGTTTTTTTTCGCAAAATTTTTTTCAACATCAACAGTTTTTGAAAAAATCGTTGTTAAATAAAAAAGACAACGGTTTTTCAAAAAACTGTTGTCTATTGGGTGTTGTTGAATCCAAAAATTCTTGTAGTGGACGCTTATCATTTTTTTCCCCTTAAATCTAAATATTCAACCTTTACAATCCAATAAATTTTTAAATGATTGACCCGGTCTTACAAAAATTCACCGATTATCAAAATAAATTAAAAATATTATAGATGAGTCCTAATAGATTATATAACATCACAAAGAATTTGACTCTTTAGCTATAATATGTCATGTGTGAAATTTGAACTTTTATTATCTAAGAAGTTCATCGATCCCACAATTGATAATCACACGATAACCCTGAGGATGGTTAAACACACTTATATGATCCCAAGTGCCTAACTCACATGATCAATGCAATGGCGGCAAAAGATTCGCTATCCCAACGTCCCTGTCAATCTGTCTTAGAGTCAATATGGAAAAAAGTAAATCACAGAGACTGCTAGCTCGGATGTTATGGCTAACACACGGGAGAGCGGATACTGATTTTGTCAGATTTTGACCCTCAAACTTCACAATAACACCGTATATATTAGTCATCAGTCTATTTTATAATGGCACATGGTCCATGCAATGAGAACTTAATTAGCAATGTCAACTCATCGTAAATTTTGTTTGGGTATGTTTCACCCGATTAATTTTGGAAATAGATAATCTCCTCTACTTCACTTACTAAATAAATTTTAAACACCACTTATATACCACATATGCTCACCTTTATCCCCACGGGATGAACTGATAGTTAGTACGTGAGTGTTACCAACATGAGGTATGGGGATCAATTGGCAAAGCCAATGTATCCATCCTCCCCACGTACTAGCCACAACATCCGAGCTAATAACCCTCATGATTTATCTCTTCCGTATTAATCCTGAGACAGATTGACAGGAACACTAAAAGTAAAAGTGAATGAATCAAAATATATGCTCATCTTTAAAATATTCATCCCTACTAGGATTTAAATTCTGACTTCGTATTTATTTTTCTAAATATTTTATCATCACACTTGTAAAAGCTTATTATTAAATATTTATTTTTCTATTTTTTTATTTATTTTTAATAATTTAAGTATTCAAGTTTTGCTCTAGAATTGGATCTCTTCCTCCTCATTTATCTATCAAATAAATTTGAAATATAATTTACCCACACTTCAAAATCGATCTTTAAAATATTCATCAATATTAGGATTTAAATTCTAACTCTTATTTATTTCTTAAATATTTTACATTGTACCAGACTCATGGGGATTTGTAATTATCCTTGTATAGAGTGGTTTAACTTAAATTGTAGTATTTTAAATTTGTTTTAAAACAATGAAGTTTTAGTTAAAACTAGTCTAAGATGATATCGTTTAATCAAAACTACCTTGTAGAACTCGTATTTT
Source organism: Boesenbergia rotunda (assembly GCA_024364735.1). Classification (NCBI taxonomy): domain Eukaryota; kingdom Viridiplantae; phylum Streptophyta; class Magnoliopsida; order Zingiberales; family Zingiberaceae; genus Boesenbergia; species Boesenbergia rotunda. The sequence continues at coordinate 79,852 of JAGFNQ010007082.1, read as the reverse complement.
GAGCATCAAATTATAGGTGGACTGCTATTTTAATAAAGTTTAAAAGAATAATATTTTAATAGATAATTGACTTAAAACGTTAGATTAATATTTTATGATTTCGATAATAAGTAGAAAATTTTTATGAAATTAAATTAATTATCTTAAAATTAATCAGGATAAATTAAATATTTGACGTTAATTAAAAAAATAATACTCGATTTTAAAGATTCTTTATTTTTTATTTTAATCGAAATGTGATGGTTTCTGGTCAATGTACGCTGGCTCATTAAGGAACCTGACCAACTACAGGGAATTTAAATGATAAAAAATTGAGCGTTTGGTTTATATTTTCTAGTCTATTTTTTATTTTTATTTTTTTAGAAAATACGATTTTCTGAATAATATATTTGGCTTACATTTTCTAACTTTGTTTTCCAAAAAAAAACATAGCATTTTCTGGAAAATTAGAGAATGAAAAAAAATCATTTTCCAGAAAATTAGAAAATACGATTTTCTGGAAAATGAAAATGAAAAATGACTCAAACCAAACACCTCCTAAAATGATCCAACACGTATTCAATCTACTATTTGTCTTATTTTAAAATATTAAAATAGGTAGCAAATGAATCTGGGATAACCGACTCAGTCACACGAAAATTTGGAAGCATTACAGTGGACGGTCTAGAAGTCTAGCGTCACAAGATTCGTGCCCCTATTTAAAAAAAATCTACAAAATGCATTATAATTAGATATCAAACTGTAGATGTCTAAGATAATGATTAATCATTCTACCGTTGTAAGCTCCGGATGTTTCATTTTATCAAATTTATAAGATATAGTGTATGAACATCAAAATATTTGCCCAGGTATTGTATAGTAGCTAGTGTTCAATAATTTATTTAAATATTCATGATTTAAATCTCAACTACATGGCATTATAATTTAAATTCATCTGCACTTTCAAATTTATTAGATCAGTGAACCAAAGTGCTTTAGACTCTTTCCATATCAACGTTCATTTTTGTCACATGAGTACTGAATGAATATGAAGGTACTTTTACATTAAAAAAACATAAAGTGGGATCATATTTAATTGTTCTTTAAAAGTTAAAATATTGATTACTTTCGTTTATATTATATGACAATATAAGATCAATAAAATATTTTTATAATACATTTTATATTTTATCCTACACTATGTTTATGGCTTCTTTAACTACTCTTCAAAAATCAAGGTGGGCATCAATTTTGTTGTATAAAGATTTTTTATTCAAGTTAGAAAGATTGATTTTTTTTTTTTTCATTCATACTTTATCAGATCAACATTTTTACTCATCTGTGTACACAGGTTTCCATATTCTTGATTTCTTTATCAAAGTTTCATAATTTCAAAAACACAACTCCAAAAAAAAAAACATAGCACATTCTCATAATTGTTCCCTCCTTAATCAACAGATACGATTTGATTATTATAAATAATCGAGAACATCAATCATTTTCTAAATTTATTGTACTAAATTTATGATCAATAATCAATTGCTCATAATTCATCGGGCAACTATTAAATTTTATGTGATCTGGTAAGACCATTATATAACTTGTTACGTTAATTTAAAAAACTCATATCTCAAGATTTAGACTATAAAATTTATGCTGGAAGGCATGATTACATTCAAATTGATATAAGGAATATAATTAACTTGATTTGAAGTATTTTTGACATATCTAAGCCGATCAACCTTAATAAATAATAGACTAAGGCCTACTATTTATAACAGTGGACTCCTAGTTAATGAGCAGTCGACTGTTAATTAAGGAAGGAATTAATGAGGATGTGTTATGTGTTTTTAAAATTTAAATCTTAATAGGTGAAATAAATAATATAAAAATTTATATAGTAGTTCGGTAAATGTTGTTATGAAATAGATATCAACATGATACTCATGTAACATCATTTTTTTTTACGAAAATATTCGGTTAAAGAGTGACAGATTTCATGAGTTTATTTATTATTATTATTTTTCATAAATAAATAAATACATAATAATAAATAGTCCAACAAACTCATGAAACGGTATGTTCTTTAAAAAAACAAAACTTACAAGGGAGAAATCGAAATTTTTTACCGTCAAGCACTAGCTAACCGCACGTCCTGTGATCCGTTATAGATATGAATGATATTAGTCATTATCTTCCGTATTTTGAAACAATTAATTAAAATGGTTAGTTTGAAAGAGGAAAGGGAAGGGATGGTGGCCGTTCGATACTTAGATTTAGTAATATCTATAAATATAAAGGGCGAGGAGGAAAATAGGCATGACAATCTGTCGTTACATCGACGAAGCCAGAGCAGCACAACAGCCAAGCAAGAGAACAAACACAGAAGAGGCCGAGAGGAGAGGAGAGGAGAGGAGAGGAGGAGGAGGAGGAGCACCATCGGATCGATTCCGAATCTGTCCTCGTCGTTCCCTTTCCCGGTTCCTCCTTCCAGGCTGATTTTTAGGGGCTCGCGCTGCGATTGGTCCACGCCATTCATCGAAAACGAGGAAGATAACGAGGATAATCTTGAGCATCGGAGGAGGCGGCAGGACGTCGCCGCGGCGAGACGGCCACCGGCTATCATCTGATCCGTGCCTGGCATCGGCAGACAGAGTTGTGGAGCTTCGAGACTCTTTTGGGCGGAAAATTTTTATTCTGTTTTTATTCTTCTTTTTTTTTTCTTCCCTTTCTGATTCTGGTTTTCATTTCCGCTCATCATGCGGGAATCTGGATACTCCAAGAAGACCGACGATATCTGCGAGGACGTCTGCGGCGAGGTGATTTTTAATTCACTTCCCTTTTTCGTATACCTTTATTAGGGTTGGGAATCGGTGATTTCGAATTTTTTTCTGCTCGATTTTAGTTTGTTCTTCAGTTTATCCCGAGGTTTACATAATGTCGGCCTCGTCTGTTTCTTAGTTTCAAAATTTTACCAATTTTTGGAAAAGAAAGGTATGGATTGTAGGCCTTTTCTCGAACAATTTGTTCAAGTATGCTTACTTTTTTTCATGGTTTGATTTCCTTTGCTGCAGATGTCGAGGGCGGGTCTTAGCATGTCGCGACTCCGGTGCGCTCTCCGAGGGCTCGATTTCAAGGCATTGCTTCTCCTCCTCATCGGAGTTCCGATCCTCATTGTCATCATCTACTTGCATGGGCAAAAGATCAGCTATTTCCTCCGACCCATCTGGGAGTCCCCTCCCAAACCCTTCCGTACTATCCCCCACTATTATCATCCCAACGTCTCGATGGAGCGCCTCTGCCAGCTTCATGGGTGGGGAGTCCGCGACAACCCTCGCCGTGTCTACGATGCCGTCTTGTTCAGCAACGAGCTCGATATGCTCGAGATCCGGTGGCAAGAGCTCAGTCCGTACGTCTCAGAGTTTGTCCTCCTTGAATCAAATTCCACCTTCACTGGTCTGATAAAGCCCCTCGTTTTTGCCAACAACCGGAAACGATTTAAGTTTGCTGAGTCACGGCTAACCTATGGCAAGATTGGGGGAAGGTTCTTGAAGGGAGAGAATCCTTTTGTTGAGGAGTCATACCAGCGAGTGGCCCTGGATCAGCTTCTAAGGATAGCAGGCATCGAGGATGATGACTTGTTGATCATGTCTGATGTCGATGAAATCCCAAGCGGCCATACGATTGACCTCCTGAGATGGTGCGACGAGATTCCTGAGAAACTTCATCTGCAGCTCCGTAATTATCTATACTCTTTTGAGTTCTACCTTGATAGCAAAAGCTGGAGAGCTTCCATTCACAGGTACCGTTCAGGGAAGACCAGATATGCACATTTCCGTCGGACGGATGATCTGTTAGCTGATTCTGGTTGGCATTGCAGCTTCTGTTTTCGCCACATAAGTCAATTCATATTTAAGATGAAGGCGTATAGCCACGTTGATCGTGTGAGATTTGCCTACTACTTGAATCCTTACAGAATTCAAGATGTGATATGTCGAGGAGCAGACCTGTTTGACATGCTTCCAGAGGAATACACTTTTCAAGAAATTATTGGCAAGTTGGGTCCGATACCTAGTTCATATTCTGCTGTTAATCTTCCTTCTCATCTACTTCATCATGTCGATCAGTTTCGGTACCTCTTGCCTGGCAATTGCATGCGAGAAAGTGAGTAAGTTTTCTTGGTGGTACTTCGGATTGCTTGCATATGCTACAGGGTCTAGTTGAGAAAAATGGATTGCTGTGGCATTGAGATGAAGATTAGTATCTGACACAATTGGACGATTCATTTGGGATAAAAGGCAAGCAATGAAATTTTATTGTGATGTGCTATAATGTTAGTGAAGCTGATTGTATTTCTACAAATTTTCTTGGTTCCATCGCTATTTATTAGTTGACGGAGATCAGGAAAATTAACTAGCACTGGAGGTGCGACTCTACTTTGACCTCATGGATATATAATATACCACCTGTTACTGAAGAAAAGAAACTGAGGAATGTTTCCTAAATTTTATATCTATGGGATTTTTTCTCAAAAATTAATTTATTCATGTATTTTCTTCCATTCTTTTAGATATTTATGGACATCATCATTACATGTCTTTTGTGATACTTCTCCATTTGATGCTGGCTACTGGATTGTACCATCAAGGTGGCTTTTAATTTCTAATTAGAAAATGTGTATATAGTAAGGTCTCAGCTCCCTGTATCATAGGCAACCGCATGAGCTAAACGAAACTCGTTACATTGTGGTTTTCTTTCAAGTCTTTGTTTCCTTGAGAATTGAGAATTTGATCTATCTTCCATTTCTGCTTTCTATCTTGAGGTTAACAGTTTGCCTTCCTTTGAAGAGATTGTTCACTGGTTGCACTGAACTGCTCAGCTTCTGAACTCATCTTACCACTCGAAGCATTTGGTGTTGATACGGCTGTAGCAAAAGGTTTGTGTATTAATCTCTTTTTATTTGTTTCCCATTGATGTACTCCATGATCACTCATTTTAATATCTTGTTCCTTTTAGTATTCCATTGGAAAATTTAATTAGCACCTCTATTCTATTAATCACTTGTCAATCTAGGTCATGACGAGTCATTCAACATATTGCTTCATTTAATTATTCATTGAACTGAAAGTTTGATGTTGGTGACCAAACTCTAGCATAGACAATTTTATTGGCTACCAATATTAAAGTTTTCCTTCCTAAATTGATACTTCCGTTGTGATTTTGCATTCCCTGCCCATCTGTGTTGTCAGGAACTCCTGTTGACTATGTGCAGTCTCCCTTTTGAGTTTGTCAACCATGCATTAATTGCTATATAAGACATTGATAGACAATCGGCAACTAAACAACACGTATCATTTTGTTTTTTCAACTTTGAGGTTAAGAATCAGTGTGATTTAAGGTTTACTTGATTTCAGTTCGAGACTTTTTAGTTAGTCCTATCAGATTGCACTCGATGCTCGGTTCACAACTAATGAGTCTTTCTCCTTGTTTGGTATCAATCTAATGGCGGGTCTCTTCAAATTCTAGACATACTGCCGCCAGAGTGTTATTTGTTGTTTAATGAGCTTCTCATTGCTACTGCATCTTTTGAAAGATCTAAACTGGTACTAGGAACTTATTTTGCTATTGTTTGATTCACGATATGCATTTTATTTTACTAGGTTAAGTGAAAAGTCAAAAATAAGTTTGATTCACATTAATAGATCTACAATAGTCAAAATGAAACCGTGAAGGTCCTTCCGCAAGATATCGACAGATAAATCATAAGGAACAAAATGATCTTTTGCATTGGGAAGATCAGATATCCAATAAAATATTTTGTACTCATTGAGAATTGACTCCAAAATTTATTGGAATCATTATCCATATAGGCACCAATTACGTCGAGGGAAACATTTTACTTTAATTAAAAATATAAACTTGCATTTGAATGGTATTGGTTCATTAAAGTAAAATTTTATCTTAACGAACATTAAGAGATTAAAATATAAATGTGAGACAACTAGTGGTGTACTGGCTAAGTTCTAAGAACTCATTTATTTCCTTAAGTTTTGATTAGTGAAGATCTTCATAAGTCAAGATGTAAAATTGATATTATTATTGTGCTCCTGTAACTCTCGAGAATGTATTCTCATTTTAATATTTATGAATTTATTTAGTCAATTTGGTGAGTAAGAGGTGCATTAGTTCATATTTATGAGACTAGGTCCATCTAGTGGTTTATTCTCAAATGGGGGAGTTGAAAATTTTATCAAAATATATTCGTAGAGGACAATGTGTATCTAAATAAATGAATATCTGACAAATACTAATTAAATTATTATTATGATTTTTATTTTATATTTTTAAAATATTATTATTAAAAAGAAAAATTATCCTAAAATTCTTAACTACAAAGTAAACTTTACTGTCAACTCTATATTAGAAAAAATTTATTCCCATTTGCTTTCTAACTTATTCCCATTTACCGATGAAATATATTTTTTCATTTTAACTTTTTAATACATATTAATTTATTTAATTATTTTATTTTTTATAGATATAAAAGTTAAAAAAAAAGGTACATTCTCTATCTGACAATGCATTATTATTTCTTCTTTTTGGTCTTATGTACACACTACCTAAAGGGAAATCAATCGATTCAGTTTATCACGAAGGAATAGAAGTCTTTATTTTTTATACATATAAAAGATCCAAAAAAAAAAATCTTTTCTAAATTTTAATATATTATCTATTAAATTGAGCATGATATTTTTTCACTTGATCACTTAATCGATTGAGTTATGTTAATCAATTCGTAGAAAAAGACGTATGTTTAATTTAATAAAAAAATATATCATGTTATAGTTTAAATGGGTTGAATGTAAGATGAATTATATTTCTTTTTAAATTTTTTATATTTATAAAAAAATTAAAGATAAATAAATAATTTGATGTTATAAGGTAATATACTGTTATTAGTGAAACTTACTATTTATAAATTTACAACAATATTATTAATAAATTTATATATATCTGTAAATACCCAAATTCGACCAATGATATTATGACTGTCACTGTAACCTCGGCTAAATGGGTAGCCATTGCCTTCCTAGCCGGCGTGCGGGCGACGACATAGTAAGCCGCCGGCGCCGCTACGGTCGACGGCCCGCGATGGATTACGGTTCCCTGATTCCCACCTCGGTTGAGTAGGAAGACATCAACCATGCCGGCCGCCGCTGGCAGCCGGAAGTACTTCTTCTATGGCCACCGCAAGCCCTCACAAAATCGCCCTGTCGTCCGCGGCGGCCTCTTCTCTAATCGAAAACATGTCTCTCCCGTCCCAGTTGACACCGCCGTTCGCCGCACCACCGACTTCCGTGAATGGAACTTTGATTTCCCTACCCAGCCGATGCCGCCCTCTCCTTCTGTCCCTGCCATCGACCGTCGACGCTCCCCTCTCGCTCGTTACATTCTCGACTCCCTCCGCCGTCACTCTCGCTGGTCGGCCGTCTTTTACGATCTGCGCAAGCTTCGTCGTGTTCCCCCTGACCTCGTCGCCGAAGTTCTCCGCTCTCGACCCCTTATCGATCCCTCCCTCTTCACCCGATTCTTTCATTGGGCCGGCAAGCAGAAGGGCTTCCATCACACATTCGCATCATATAATGCCTTCGCCTATGCCCTCAATGACGCCGCACGTCCTGCAGCCGCTGACCAACTCCCGGAACTGATGCTCGCGCAGGGGAAACAGCCATCCGAGAAGCAGCTCGAGGTCCTCGTTCGAATGCACGCTGATTCTGGTCGCGGCCTTCGGCTCTTCCACATCTACCGGAAGATGCGAGGTAAATTTGGTGTCAAACCTCGCATTTATCTGTACAATCGTATCTTGGATGCTTTAATTGCAACCGGGCATCTTGATCTTGCTCTTTCTGTGTATGATGACCTCAAGGTTGATGGTCTCAAGGAGGAAGCCATCACTTTCATGATCCTTGCTAAGGGATTTTGTCGTGCTGGAAGGATGAATGACCTTTTCCAACTACTTGAAAGAATGAGATCGGAACTGTGCAAGCCGGATGTTTTTGCATACACTGCAATGATTAAGGTATTAGATTCGGAGGGTAATATTGATGGTTGCTTGAGGGTTTGGGAGGAACTGGTGAAAGATGGAGTAAAAGTTGATGTGATGGCATATTCGACAATGGTTTCTGGTCTGTCTAAAGCAGGAAAGGTTGAAAAGGGCTATGAACTGTTTTTGGAGATGAAGAGGAAGGGATTTGTGATTGACCGTGCTGTGTATGGGTCATTGGTGGAGGGGTTCGTAGTAGAGGGCCGAGTCGGGGATGGCTGCCAGTTGTTGAACGTCATGAACAATAATGGGTACCGTGGAGATCTCTGTATTTACAATTCCTTGATAAAGGGCCTATGCACTATTGGTAGAGTTCATAAGGCTCGTAAGCTTTTTCAACTTCTCATGAATGAGGGTATCGTCCCTAGCTCTGAAACCGTGATCCCTATGCTATCTGTCTACGCCGATAGAAGTGATAAGGCCAACTTTTTTCATTTAGCCGATCAGTTAGGAGCATTGAAATTGTCAATTTCAGATCTTATGACCAACTTCTTTTCATCCTTCATCACAAATGCAGACAGAGGAATGAAAGCACTGGAGGTGTTTGAAGAATTGAAAGCAAGAGGACACTGTAGTGTTGCTATTTATAATATTCTTATTGAAGGTCTTCAAAGTATCAAGGATGTGAAACGTGCATTGGACCTTTATAAGGAAATAAAGCATTCTAAAGGTTTTCAACCAGATTCTCATACCTATTGTCTAATAATTTCATGTTTCGTAGCGGAAGGACATATTAGAGAGGCATGCTCGTGTTACAACCTGATGAAGGAAAATTCTTGGACACCTAGTGTTGAGGCTTACTGCTCGCTTGTGAATGGTCTATGCAAGATTGGAGAGATTGATGCAGCTATCACCCTTGTCAAAGATTGTTTAGGAAATGTAACTAGTGGTCCTATGGAATTCAAGCATGCACTGACTGTTATAAACACTTGCAGAGCAAAGAGTTCAGAGAAGGTGATAAAAATTTTGCATGAGATAATTGATCAAAACTGCCCATTGGAAGATATTATTTACTGTTCTATCATATATGGTTTCTGTAAATATGCAAGTTCAGAAGAGGCAAGAAAAGTATTAGCAGAAATGAGAGACAAAAAGTTCCTTGAAGAGTCAGACTTCATAATTTATGAGGAGTTACTTAATGGACACCTGAAGAAGGCTACTGCAGCCTTGGTGATCTCTGGCTTGAAGTTTGTTGGTCTTTAATCTAAGTTAGAGTTCACAAATTATTTGGAGTGACCATAGTGAATGGTTGAAGAAAATGTCAGGTCTGTTCTTTATATATTTTAGTCTACTTTGTTGTTTATATTTTTGATTGAATACTTCAGTATTTTATCATTGTAAAGTTTTTCTTTTTTATGTTAGTCATAAGCTATGACATTCTTAGGAGAAATATCTTTTGTGGTATCGAGGTTTAATATTTTGGCATCCTAAACAGTTTTGGTATCAACCCAAAATGGTACTATCTTGGAGCCGAGCCATGAAAACACAGTCCTACCCATTTTGGCATGGTTTTGAACTGGACTCTCCCTCTTGATCATCTTCTATTTGGTTTTTTTACTTCATAAAACAAGAATATAACAACTTCGTAGTTGAATGCATTAAGTGTTTGTAGAATAACTCAAAAAAGCAATCAAACATCTCCAAGTAGAGATGGCAATGGATTGGATGCCAGAAAGTTTTATTAATATTGGAACTCGGACCATTTAATTAAATGGGTACCTCATTAGCTAAATATCTGTCGAAGTTTTGAAAACAACTATCTGTGCTCGCCCATTTAACTAAATGTATCCCAGGCAAGTAACCAAATTTTACTTAAACCAGTTGGATAGCAAGCCGGTACCTGACTAAATCTGTACCTAGATTTCCTAGTTGGCAAAGTGCATCAACCCTCTCAGAGATCAGATTCAATTCACTGATGCACAACACAAAAACTAATTTAAGCACAAGTACCAAATGCTAATGCATTCGATGGTTGTTACAGTACTTATCAGTATGGAGATCAGATTTCCAAAATCATAAATATAATATGTCTGTACATTATGTTTCATTAAATATGATGTCATTAACATCATATATCATATATAATAAATTTTAGAACTTCATTATTTAGATCAATAATACATATTATATTATTACAACAAGAGATGCCATATTTATATCATTATTAATAGTATCATATTATTGTTATTATTCAATAAAATTATATTCAAATTGTTAGGTGATTTAAGATTGAAGGGAAGCCTTGGTGTAATGGTAAAATTATTGTTGTCTAATCTTGGTCACGGGTTTGAGTCGTAGAAATAGCCTCTTACAATGCATGATAAGGTTGCGTATGATAGATCACTCCTTAAGACCTCGCATTGACAGGAGTTTCGTACATCGGGCCCAACATATGACCACGTTAGGCCCAGTATGGGGATACCGGGCCTAACATATGTGAAAACAAGAAAAAAAAATTAAAAAGAGATTTATTTTTTTCAAAACCTTTGTATCACTAGTAGGGAAGATCGAAAATAGTAATGGAGGGTATATTTGGACTCCTTGCAACCTCAGAAATCCACAAGACATGAAATGAGTACAATCTGAGCTCTCTATGTCAATTAGTGGGTTTTGATTGAAATCCACTGATGGACCTAAACAGGTCTGATTGGACCCATTTCAGGTCCTGTGGATTTCTGAGACTGTAGGGAGTCCAACAATACCCTCCATTGCTTATTTTGACTTCTCCGAAGATGTTAAAATATTATTGAAAAAATCATCTAGCGTTGGGCTTGATATATTTCATATTAGGCCCAACGTGGACCTGAAATGAATTATTTCAGGGCCTGGGGATATGTTCATATCAACCCCATTGCCTGAAATGATTCATTTCAAGCCCACTTTGGGCCTGAATGATCATTTCAGGCCCAAGGTGGACCTGAAATAATTTATTCATTTCAGGTCCAACGTAGGCCACACGTTGGGTCATGTCTCCAAAAAGATATCCTCAATCTCGTCTACATATGTGAATGCAATGGCCTGCCGGAGGTAGCCAACTACTGGAGGTAGGTGATTAAGATCAATGACTACCAGAAGAGTCGCTTTGTGTACTGCGTCGTCGCCTCTATGTTCAACACTGTCGCAAGGAAAACGATTGTTGTTCAAGGACACCGCCGACACGAGGGAGACCCTGCCATTGAGTTTGCAAGGGCCTCTTGGGGGGCACGACCCCCGGGTGACGAAGGACCAGTTCCAACACGGCATCGATAAGCAAGTTCAATTGGGATCATCCAACGCACCTTCAACCAATGAGTCCGATGGTTGTGAAACATGTGAGTGTTACCTGGGACGCATACAAGTTGATTAAGGGTGCCCAATGCATTTGTATCCTCACGGAATGGAATGAGTTCAAGGAGTTGGATTACTAGAAGATCTATGACAATGTGCAGAAGTCGACCTTCATCTTCGGCGGCCGCAATGTGGTCGACCCATAGAAGCTCAGGGAGATTGGGTTCATCGTTTACTTGATTGGGAAGCTTCTTGACACATGGCTCAAGGACATGCCTATTGTTGCCTGATTAAGGAAGGAGCATAATTGTGCAAGGTGGAAGGAAATGTTAGTGATATAAGAGAAGTGTCCTAAGACAATCGCCTTATGATTATAATCATTTATTTTAATAAATGAATATTCACTATTTGAGTATACATGTTTGTGTATTTGATTGAGATCTTAAACTCATTTACTGAATGTCCGCAATACAATTCACAGCATGAGAGAATTTGTGATGAATTCACAACTAGTGATTATCTCTACATGTGCAATTGTGAAGTATTGAAATTGTCCCTAGTCGATGAATTGATAAATACGGATACTATCAATTCTGTTGAGACTAGCATGGGTTATTCTCTAATCAGCTGATTCTCACTGGCTGGTGACATTGAGATGTCCGGAGATAAACATGAATGCTAGTTAAGGGAACTAGTTCATTGGAATGACTGGCTGTAAAACTTCATATGGTAGTCTACATATAGATATGTCAGTGAAGTTCTTACTGCAGCTTAAGTGCGATGTTCCTTTGACTTGCGGTATTCAAGTCATCTTGGTCATGGAGACTTATACTTTGACATCTTAAGCAAGCATCTCCAAGGAGGTGTGAACCCAGGATGATTGGGTATAAGCCGAAGTGCCCGAAGATGTTTGAACAACCTACAAAGGATTCACCACTCATTGCGAGGAGATGTATACCCGAGGCCTATCGTCGGATTGTTACTCGAAGCCTCTGGCCAGAGTATGACATGTTCAGAGTATGAATCTTTTAAATACATGAGAGTAATTAGAATCCGTAGGACGAGAAAACGTTACTTGGGCTAGGTGTGACGTAGTCAGCCTAGTGAGGACTGACACACATAGACCATGTCCTGAACCAAGTGGGTATAAGATGGTGAAGGGAATGTGGCACGATTCATTATAACTGCTGAAGAGTTTCAGAATTGTTTCTGAGGTCAACCGTTAATCTTTCGATTAATTGGGGATCATGATGTACTACTAGGTGCCACTCATGATCGTTCTATAATTGATTAATTATAGACGGCCAACATAAATCGAAAGCCTATTTAGTCACACGCACTACGAGTAATCCGAGGGATTTAAAACGAGTTGAAAATTGGATTTTCCAATCAAGAGAGATTATGTTTGGTTGAGCCAAACGATAAGTCGAATATGAATTTTTCAGAGACGCATCGGAAGCGTAAAATGGCTAAGTCTTTTGAAGACTTAATAGATGAATTAAATAAGTTTAATTCATTGGGGCTTGGCTTGGATGGGCCGGCCAAAGAGGGCCTCCATCCTCTTTGCTTGGCCGGCCACAACAAAGGGAGAGAACCAAGTTTTTGGTTCAATTTATAAAATAAACCAAGTGTGGTTTGTTTTATAAAATTATGGATGATATAAATTTTTATATAATAAACTAAGGTTTGGTTTATTTTTCATGGAAATTAAAATGAACCATGGATTGGTTTATTTTATAAAATCAATCATGGATTGATTTACCATGATAAGGAAATTTATTCCATAGGAGAGAAAAGACTTGATTGATTTTTATCATGAATTAAAATATGATTTTAACCATGATATAAAATCAAACTTGGCATGATGGAATAAGTTATTCCATATTTGAGAGGCTTGATGGTTGAGAGGCCACTATATAAAGGACCCAAAGCAAGGCTTGAAAAATAATCGAAGTGATGAAGGAATAGACTCTCTCCCTCTCTTTCTCTCCTTCTCTTCTCCCCTTCTTGCCGTGCACCAACCAGCCCCAAGAAGGATCTTTTGCCGCAAGCTTCTTCTTTTGCTTCGCCGGAATTTTGATTCCGGCCATCCTTTTGTGGTTAGTCTTCTGACTTCTCTCTTGGTTTTTCTTGTCGCGTTCTTGGAGAATCTAGTAGTTCTCGAGAACACGAAACTCGTGGCTTTGCGAAGTTATCCCGAAGATACTCGGCGTGGACGCGAATAGAGGCGGAGCTTCCAAGGGACGCTTACGGTTGGATCTCGTCCCTTCCTTCGAGTTACGCGAGGTAATACGTAAATTAGTTTATGTTTCTGCAAAATTTTAAATATATGATCATGTTTACACAAGATAAAATTGCATGCTTAGATATGTGGTTAAAAAATTTGAGAAATTATTTATGCTAAACCTTCCGTTGCACGTAATTAATTTTAAAATTACGAACCCGCATCCATGTCATCATGCACCTGGTCCCAACAGTGGTATCAGAGCCAGGTTTGTGTTTGACATAATCATATAATTGTTTTTGCGGAAAGCTTTGTCATGATCTCAATTTTGAAAAATTTTCCAATTATAGTAAATTTTCGATTTAGGAATTTCAAAGTTTGGAAATCCTCATGAAATTTCGCAAACTTTTGAAATATCTCTGTTTCTGAAATTTTATGATAATTGTGAAAACTTTTCATTTTTGGAAACTTTCCAATTTTGGAAATTTCCTATTTTGGAAATTTTCCAATTTTGGAAAAACGTAAGTTTTCTTTGTACCAGAAACTTACAATTATTCTGAATACCTTTTATGTTTGGAAACTTTCCATCTATGGAAAGCTCGCAATTTTGGGCACTTTCTTTCAAGAAAGTCTAGACAAATTATGGGAATATTAATTGACATTTAAATTCATAATTGGAAATTAAATTATTTACAAAATTCTTTATTTTGGATTGAGCCTCGGGGAGCCGTCCAATTTAAAGTTAGTTGTTATAATTAAATTTCCTAAATTGAATTTAAACTGTCAAATTCTTATTTTGGATTGAGCCTCGGGGAGCCGTCCAAATTAAGTTATTGATATTAATTTTCCATAAATAAAATATGTGATCAAATCTTGGAAATTTTTGAGGTGATTCTCAAACGATAATTTTCTTATTTGATTTATGAGTTGATGCTCTTACATATTATTGTCTCCAAAATTAATTAGGAAAATTGTTTCCTATAGAGTATATTTCCTTAAATAAGATTTTCATGAAAATAATATGTGGTTGAATTAAGGGAATCTGTCTCTTAATTTAATAAGATTTGATTTAGAGAAATCAAAGTCTTAAACATATTATTTCCGAAATTGATTATGATAATTCAGGAAATTATTTCCCAAAACAATTCCTTGAATAAAGTATGAAATTAGAATTAGAAAATCCGGTTCCTAATTCAATTAATGAGACTTGATAAATTAAGTCACATACATACTTTATTAAGGAAATCGTTAGAACATGACATAATTATATGTCATGAATGTGCATAAAAGAAAAGGATGAGACCCAAAACCCCTTACAAAATATTAAGGCCAACACCTTCCATTAATATGGTTAGAACCGGAGTTTTGTTTCTCGTTCGGGTTGATGGACACATTCATGCCCGGCTTGAACCTCAACATGTTCAAACCATGGAATTAGTTTATGATTAATATAGTTGGAGTCAGAGGTCAATCCTTAGTTTTGGTTGTTGGACACATCCAAGCCTGACTAAACGGTTGAATGAGCTCCAACCATATTAAAACTATTTCTTGATTAATGGGTCAGCCTTAAGCTTGGAGCATCCATTTGTTGTGCCACAGCCAAGGTCGATGTAAAGAGAGGTGCAGTTGGGTGCTATGTATATTGTTGCATACTTGTTAATGAGTTAACAACCCAATGATTTATGCAAACATTCAATTAGTTGATAACATAATGTGATAGTTACATATGTATAATATGTAATCGGTATAATTACCTACCTTCATAGCTAAGAATAACTTGATGGACTCTAGCCATGATTGTTCTTATCTATGGTTGGATATCAACCTATTTGGAGATGTTCCTACGATCTTCCGAATTGATAAAAAAGGGTTATTCAATTCGAAAAATAAATAGGATTTAATTAATGTATATTGATGCATTCTTTATCATTCTCATCACATAACCTCAATTTGTATTTCTAGGATAATCACCTGATCATGTCTTCTCTGAATTTGCATTCTATTTTGGACACCAATAAGCTGACTGGGCCAAACTTCATGGACTGACTTCGAAACCTGAGGATAGTCCTCAAGGCAGAAAAGCTTGCTTATGTCCTTGAAGAACAACTTCCCAATCATCCTCTTGAAGATGCAACTCCAGACCAGTTAGTGGACTATCCGAAACATGTGGCCGATTCTGAACTTGCGAGTTGCATCATGCTGGCCGCTATGGTATCTGAGCTACAAAAGCAGCATGAGCATATGGATGCTCATACCATTGTCTTCCATCTTCATGAACTGTTTGACGAGCAGGCGAGATCCGAAAGGTTTGAGGTCTCCAGACTCCTTTTCACCTCTAAGATGCAGGAAGGCACTTCTGTTTCACAGTTTATGTTGAAAATGTTGGGGTACATTGAGCGATTAGGCACACTCGAATTTGCAATGGATCACGAACTAAGTATTGACTTAATTCTGCATTATTTGCCCAAGAGTTACTCACAGTTTGTGATGAACTATCGAATGAACAAACTGAAAACTACCATTCCTGAGTTGCTTAACCTGCTGAAGACTGTAGAGCCTTCTGTAAAGCAGGATCAGAAGACGGTACTGTTAGTTGGTTCCTCAAAGAAAGGCTCTAAGAGAAAGCCCAACAAACAAAATAAGGGAAGGAAGAAAAGAGCCAAAAAGATTGAAAAGACACCAAAAGGCAGTTGCCATCACTGCGGCAAAGAGGGCCACTGGCGAAGAAACTGCAAGGTTTATCTTGAGTCCTTGAAGAAGAAGGTATCCGATGCCCCATCCTCTTCAGGTATCTTCGTTATTGAATGTCACTCTATTTCCTCGTACACCTGGGTACTTGATACTGGGTGTAGCTCACATATATGTAATGACATACAGGGGCTAAGGAATAGAAGAAGACTCGTCAAGGGAGAAGCGAATTTGCGAGTTGGAAATGAAGCAAAGATTGCTGCTGTTGCCATCGGAACATATTTGCTAAAGCTCCTTACTGGACTTGTCTTAGAATTGAATAATTGTTATTTTGTTCATTCGTTAATAAAAACATTGTATCTATTTCATGCTTGAATGAAAAGGGTTATCATTTAACTTTTAGTAACAATTGCTGTTACATAACTTTAAATGGTGTTCTTTATGGGACCGGAACTTTATGCAATGGTATCTACACGTTAATTTATCCGGTGACGTTTTCAATATCGAAATTAGCAACAAACGTGCTCGAATAGATAATCAAATAGACTCTTATACGTGGCATTGTCGTCTTGGCCATGTAAGCAAGAAACGCATGACCAAATTACACCGATGTGGAATTCTGGAATCATTTGAACCTGGTTCATTTGATACATGCGAATCATGCTTAAAGGGCAAGATGACCAAATTACCCTTTTCCGAAAAAGGTAAACCAGTGGGAGAATTGCTTGGTCTAATACATACTGATGTATGTGGACCAATGTCAACTCTTGCACAAGGAGGCTATAGCTACTTCATTACCTTTATCGATGATCACTCACGATTCGGGTATATGTTTTTAATGAAACACAAATCTGAAGCTTTTGAGAAATTCAAAGAGTTCAGAAGTGAAGTAGAGAAACAGCTTGGCAAAAGTATTAAAATACTTCGATCCGATCGGGGTGGTGAATACTTAAGTCAAGAGTTTCAAGATTATCTTAGGGACAATGGGATATTGTCTCAATGGACTCCGCCATATACACCACAGCATAATGGTGTATCTGAGAGGCGTAACCGAACCTTGATGGACATGGTTAGATCTATAATGAATCATGCAACTCTTCCAAAATCCTTTTGGGGCTATGCGATTAAGACAGCTGTTTACTTACTAAACAGAGTCCCGACCAAGGTAGTCTCTACTACTCCATATGAGACGTGGAATAGTAAGAAACCTCATTTATCTCACCTAAAGATATGGGGTTGTCCTGCTTATGTAAAGCGGACTGTATCAGACAAATTGGATGCTAAGTCTGATAAATGTCTATTTATTGGATACCCTAAGGAAACGAAAGGTTAACAATTCTATCATGCCTTGGAACAAAAGGTGTTTGTTTCAAGGCATGCTGTATTTCTAGAAAAAGAATTTCTTTTACAAGAAAACAGTGGGAGTAGCATTGAACTTGAAGAAGTTCAAGAAACTCCAATAGACATTATAGAGACACCTAGTCTAGACCTACAACCAATAACTCATAATGATGAGCTATCAGTTGAACCTAAAACAACACCACTTCTTCGTAGGTTTGATAGGACACACAATATTCCAGAGAGATACGGATTTCTCATAAGTGAATCGAACGACGTGTTACTCATTAACGATGACGAACCTATCAGTTATGAAGATGTTATGAAAAATTCAGAAAGGGATAAATGGCTTGAAGCCATGAAGTCGGAAATGGATTCCATGTACAAAAATCAAGTATGGGACTTGGTTAACCCACCTGAAGGGATTAAGCCCATAGGGTGTAAGTGGGTTTTCAAGAAGAAAACCGACATGGAAGGTAATGTTGTTACCTTTAAGGCTAGATTAGTGGCAAAAGGATATCGTCAGAAACAAGGAATTGATTATGACGAAACTTATTCGCCAGTAGCTATGCTTAAATCCATTCGGATGCTCCTGGCCATAGCAGCTCATTATGATTATGAGATATGACAAATGGATATGAAAACAGCTTTCCTTAATGGAAACCTGCTTGAGGATGTATACATGATACAACCTGAAGGTTTCACATCGGTTAATAAAACCAAAGTATGCAAGCTTCGACGATCCATATATGGACTAAAGCAAGCATCCAGGAGCTGGAACATCCAGTTTGATTTCTCACAAAATCCTGACGAACCTTGTGCGTACAAGAAAGTTAGTGGGAGTGCAGTCGTATTCCTAGTGTTATATGTCGATGACATATTACTTATAGGAAACGATATATCAGTCTTACAGTCAGTTAAAATTTGGTTGTCCAAAACTTTCTCCATGAAAGACCTAGGAGAAGCAACCTATTTCCTTGGGATTAGAATCTATAGAGATAGATCAAAACGATTGCTTGGTTTTTCGCAGTCTACATATATAGACCGAGTGCTAGAAATGTTTAACATGTCGGAATCCAAGAAAGGTTTCCTTCCCATTAGGCATGGGATCAACCTTTCGAAGTCTATGTGTCCGCGCACAGAAGACGAGAGGATTTGCATGAATAAGATTCCTTATGCATCCGCGATAGGATCTATCATGTATGCTATGTTATGTACTAGGCCCGATGTATCGTATGCTCTGAGCGTCACAAGCAGATACCAGTCTGATCCAGGAATGGATCATTGGGTGACTGTCAAGACAATCCTCAAGTACTTAAGAAGAACTAAGGATGTGTTCCTAATATATGGAGAAGGTGATATGGTAATACGTGGGTATACAGATGCCAGTTTCCAGACAGATAAGGATGACTCCAAATTTCAGTCCGGATATGTATTTATTTTGAATGGAGGTGCAATAAGTTGGAAGAGTTCCAAGCAAGACACCGTAGCGGATTCTACCACTGAAGCGGAAATATTGCAGCTTCGGAAGCAGCAAAGGAAGCAGTCTGGATCAAGAAGTTTGTCGCAGAACTTGGTGTGGTTCCAACCATTGATGAAGCAATACCGGTTTACTGCGACAACAATAGAGCTATTGCACAAGCAAAGGAACCAAGGTCTCATCAGCGATCCAAACATGTGCTTCGCTGCTATCATCTGATCAAGAGATTATTAGTAGGAATGATATACAAATTGAGAAAATTCCCACTGAAAGGAATTTAGCGGATCCTTTAACTAAGGCCTTGCCTCAAAGCAAGTTTGAGGGTCATGTTAGAGCCTGTGGTATTGGGTACCGTAGCGATTTGCATTAGGCCAAGTGGGAGTTTGTTAGTGATATGAGAGAAGTGTCCTAAGGCAATCGCCTTATGATTGTAATCATTTATTTTTAATAAATGAATATTCACTATTTGAGTATACATGTTTGTGTATTTGATTGAGATCTTAAACTCATTTACTGAATGTCCGCAATACAATTCACAGCATGAGAGAATTTGTGATGAATTCACAACTAGTGATTATCTCTACATGTGCAATTGTGAAGTATTGAAATTGTCCCTAGTCGATGAATTGATAAATACGGACACTATCAATTCTGTTGAGACTAGCATGGGTTATTCTCTAATCAGCTGATTCTCACTGGCTGGTGACATTGAGATGTCCGGAGATAAACATGAATGCTAGTTAAGGGAACTAGTTCATTGGAGTGACTGGCTGTAAAACTTCATATGGTAGTCTACATATAGATATGTCAGTGAAGTTCTTACTGCAGCTTAAGTGCGATGTTCCTTTGACTTGCGGTGTTCAAGTCATCTTGGTCATGGAGACTTATACTTTGACATCTTAAGCAAGCATCTCCAAGGAGGTGTGGACCCAGGATGATTGGGTATAAGCCGAAGTGCCCGAAGATGTTTGAACAGCCTACAAAGGATTCACCACTCCTTGCGAGGAGATGTATACCCGAGGCCTATCGTCGGATTGTTACTCGAAGCCTCTGGCCAGAGCATGACATGTTCAGAGTATGAATCTCTTAAATACATGAGAGTAATTAGAATCCGTAGGACGAGAAAACGTTACTTGGGCTAGGTGTGACGTAGTCAGCCTAGTGGGGACTGACACACATAGACCATGTCCTGAACCAAGTGGGTATAAGATGGTGAAGGGAATGGGGCACGATTCATTATAGCTGCTGAAGGGTTTCAGAATTGTTTCTGAGGTCAACCGTTGATCTTTCGATTAATTGGGGATCATGATGTACTACTAGGTGCCACTCATGATCGTTCTATAATTGATTAATTATAGACGGCCAACATAAATCGAAAGCCTATTTAGTCACACGCACTACGAGTAATCCGAGGGATTTAAAACGAGTTGAAAATTGGATTTTCCAATCAAGAGAGATTAAGTTTGGTTGAGCCAAACGATAAGTCGAATCTGAATTTTTCAGAGACGCATCGGAAGCGTAAAATGGCTAAGTCTTTTGAAGACTTAATAGATGAATTAAATAAGTTTAATTCATTGGGGCTTGGCTTGGATGGGCCGGC
>JAGFNQ010007082.1:0-57808 GCA_024364735.1 Boesenbergia rotunda | reverse complement strand
TACTTGTATTGACTAACAGTAACTTGGGTCGGGTGCTCACTAACCCAGACGCCTCAGGGCGGCTAGTCAAATGGACAACTGAGCTGAGTGAGTATGACATACAATATCAACCCCGACCGGCTATCAAGGCTAAGCCTTAGCCGATTTTCTCACGGAATGGCATCCCGAACGAAGCCGAGGGCGTATGGAAGGTGTACGTTGATGGGCATCTTCTCGACAAGGAAGCGGAATCGGCGTTCTCATGGTTTCACCCGAAGAAGAACGGCTACACCTGTCCGTGCGGCTAGAACACAAGGCGACTAATAATGAAGCTGAATATGAAGCACTTCTAGCCGGTCTGCAAGCCGCCCGGCATGTCGGCGCCACTCGGGTGTGGCTATACTCAGATTCGCAACTTGCCATACAGCAACTGGCCGGTAATTTCGAAGTCAACAGCAGCCGGCTGCAAGAGTACATCGATGCTTATGAACAGCTGAAGGCGGGTTTCAGGGAGGTACTCTTACAGAAGATCCCTCGGGAAAGCAACTTGAAAGCGGATGAGCTAGCCAAATTAGCTAGCGCAGTCGGAGCTTGGGTGGTCCCTCGGCCGGCCTGCCATGCCTTATTCGTCATGCAAATCGAGCAGCAAGCAGAGATCGAATTGGAGACCGATTGGAGAACTCCATTGATTGCATTCTTGACCAGGGGAGAAGTACCATCCGACCGGGAGGAGGCTCGGATGCTCAGAAAGAGAGCCGTGCAATATACCATGGTCGGAGATGTCCTCTATAAACGGGCTCACGCCCGGCCATTACTCAAATGCCTTGGCAGTGAAGACGCAGATTATGTGCTCCGTGAGGTCCATATGGGGGTATGCAGTACTCATTCGGGTGGTAGAGCCACCGCCCGGAAGGCTCTGTTGGCCGGGTATTATTGGCCAACTTTGCAGAAGGATGCCGACCGGCTGGCCGCAACATGCATCTCATGTCAAAAACACCAGTGCCTGCCGCACCGGCCGACCGAAGTAATGAAGACATCTGCTGTCTCTTGCCCGTTTGACCAATGGGGCATGGATATCGTAGGTCCCTTTCCGCTCGCTCCCGCCCAGAAGAAGTTCTTGTTGGTCGCGGTGGATTACTTCTCTAAATGGGTGGAAGCAGAGGCGCTGGCCCGGATCACCGAGCAGGCGGTGATTAAGTTCTTGTGGCAAAACATTTTATGCAGATACGGGATCCCCCACAAGTTGGTTTCTGACAACGGTCGGCAGTTTCAAGGGAAGAAAATCAAAGAGTGGTGCTCGGAATACGGCATCCAGCAGGCCTTTACATCTGTGGCGTATCCACAGAGCAACGGCCAGGCAGAAGTCGCCAATCGGGAAATCTTGAGAGGGCTCAAAACAAAGCTGGACCATGCAGGAACCAACTGGGTAGAGCAGCTGCCCGGGGTCCTTTGGGCAAACAGAACCACACCCAGAGAAGCGACCGGGCAGACGCCTTTCCACCTAGTCTACGGCAGCGAGGCGGTGGTGCCGGTCGAGGTCGGTTGTGAATCTGACCGGCGGATAAGCTACGACGAAGGGAATGACGAAAGAAGGCGCTTAGAGCTTGACCTCATAGAGGAAGTCCGGGAAAAAGCAGCCGCCCGGATGTTCGTGTACCGTCAGCGTATGAAACAAAGATACGACCAGAAGGTGTTGCCGCGCTCGTTTCGAGCCGGGGACCTAGTCTGGAAACGTATAAAGCCGGTCGGTGATGTTAACAAATTACAACCACAGTGGGGCGGGCCTTTCAAGGTAGTAGAGAAATTGCATTCAGGCGCTTACTACTTGGAGGATGAACATGGAAAAAGGCTTGACCGACCGTGGAGTTCCCTACACTTGCAAATGTACAGAGAGCCCTAGAGTGATGTAATCTTGTAAAACGCAGCATTCTATCTATAACGAAAGGCTCTCCCGACCGAAGTTATCGGTCGGCCACACAAGGCAAGTCATACCTGGACGGGACGCAGGCTGACGCGTCGTACCCTCCAGAAGCCTGAGTTGGCGACTGACCGGAAGCGTCAGCCCACTCGGAAGCCTGGACTGGTTCCCGGTCGGAAGCGTGGCGGCCCACGTGGAAGATTGGTCCATCCGGAAGCCTGAAGAGGTGTCCGGTCGGATGCGTGGCGTCCCACGCAGAAGATCGGCTCCCTTCGGAAGCCTGAGTTGGCGACTGACCGGAAGCGTCAGCCCACTCGGAAGCCTGGACTGGTCCCGGTCGGAAGCGTGGCGGCCCACGTGGAAGATTGGTCCATCCGGAAGCCTGAAGCGGTGTCCGGCGGATGCGTGGCGTCCCACGCAGAAGATGGTCCCTTGGAAGCCTGAGTGGCGACTGACCGGAAGCGTCAGCCCACTCGGAAGCCTGGACTGGTCCCGGTCGGAAGCGTGGCGGCCCACGTGGAAGATTGGTCCATCCGGAAGCCTGAAGCGGTGTCCGGTCGGATGCGTGGCGTCCCACGCAGAAGATTGGTTCCCTTTGGAAGCCTGAGTGGCGACTGACGGAAGCGTCAGCCCACTCGGAAGCCTGGATTGGTTCCCGTCGGAAGCGTGGCGGCCCACGTGGAAGATTGGTCCATCCGGAAGCCTGAAGCGGTGTCCGGTCGGATGCGTGGCGTCCCACGCAGAAGATGGTCCCTTGGAAGCCTGAGTGGCGACTGACCGGAAGCGTCAGCCCACTCGGAAGCCTGGATGGTTCCCGTCGGAAGCGTGGCGGCCCACGTGGAAGATTGGCCATCCGGAAGCCTGAAGCGGTGTCCGGTCGGATGCGTGGCGTCCCACGCAGAAGATTGGTTCCTTTGGAAGCCTGAGTGGCGACTGACTGGAAGCGTCAGCCCACTCGGAAGCCTGGATTGGTTCCCGGTCGGAAGCGTGGCGGCCCACGTGGAAGATTGGTCCATCCGGAAGCCTGAAGAGGTGTCCGGCGGATGCGTGGCGTCCCACGCAGAAGATGGTCCCTTGGAAGCCTGAGTGGCGACTGACCGGAAGCGTCAGCCCACTCGGAAGCCTGGATTGGCTCCCGGTCGGAAGCGTGGCGGCCCACGTGGAAGATTGGTCCATCCGGAAGCCTGAAGCGGTGTCCGGTCGGATGCGTGGCGTCCCACGCAGAAGATTGGTTCCCTTTGGAAGCCTGAGTTGGCGACTGACTGGAAGCGTCAGCCCACTCGGAAGCCTGGATTGGTTCCCGGTCGGAAGCGTGGCGGCCCACGTGGAAGATTGGTCCCTCCAGAAGCCTGGGAAGCCTAACTAACATATTCAGACTGGTTTGGTTCCCCGACCGGGCGTGTGGCGATCCCACACCCCTCAGTCGGACCAACCATCAGGCTAACTTACATAGCCATTTTCCTAACTTGGTTTGGTTCCCCGACCGGGCGTGTGGCGATCCACACCCCTCAGTCGGACCAACCATCAGGCTAACTGACACTAGCCATTTTCCTAACTTGGTTTGGTTCCCCGACCGGGCGTGTGGCGATCCACACCCCTCAGTCGGACCAACCATCAGGCTAACTTACATAGCCATTTTCCTAACTTGATTTGGTTCTCCGACCGGGCGTGTGGCGACCCACACCCCTCAGTCAGATCAACCAGTCGTCTACCTTGCGCAACCATTTTTCCTGCGCTTAATTCGGCTCTCTGGTCGGGTTTAAGGTGATCCAAATCCCCCACCCGGCTAGTCGATCAGCAACATTTGCTTAGTCATTATCTAAAATAACACGTTAAAGGAAAAAACTTTTTCATTGATAATTGACTCGGAAGCAGTACAAAAAGGAGAGCCCCAACCGGCGGCTCAAGATTACATGATTAAAATTTAAGTAAAGGGCTGGAAGAAGTCCTTAGGGAGTAGCTCCTTGACCCGGCTGACTTGGACGGCATTGATAGGGAGGTCGGCAGGCAGATGGCCGCTCTCTTGGAGCTGCAGAACGGCGCTGTCTAAGCCCATCTTGAACATACCAGATGTCCGCTTGCCCAGCTGCGTGCCGAACTCTTTAGAGTTGATGTAAGCCAGGCGATGTGCGTCCATCCGAGCGGGCTCGCCTGCTTGATGCAGCTTCAGGCTGTCAATTTCCGCCCGGAGGTTAGCTAGCTCCTTGTCCTTCTCCTCCAAGGCAACGGCTTGAGAGGCCAGCATTCCTTCAGACAAATGGAGCTCGTCTCCTCGTATGTCTAAAGCCTTCTCTTTGGCATTCAAGTCCGACTCCCGAGTCGCCAGCTCCTGCTCTTTTTCGTTCAGGGTCGTCTGGAGCTCCTCCGAGGACTTCATCATCTTGTCTAGCTCCGCCTTCAAGGCTTGGGCCTCGACAGCCTTCTTGTCGAGGTCCGATCGGGCACGGCGCTGCAGGTCCAGAGCCTTCTTCCTCTCCTGCTCAAGGGTTGCGTGCAGGGAGGAAGATCGGGCATACGCCCGCTCGGCTGCCTCCGCTCGGGTGGTTTCCTCCGTCAGCAGCGCCTCGGCGGAACGAAGTTTTTCCTTAAGGTCCAATATCTCCGAGCGGAGAATAGCTGTACCCTCCTCGCCGGCCGGTAAGTTAGAGTGCGCCTGGCGGAGCTCCAATTCCTCGAGCCGCCGCTCGGCCGCTCGGCGTCCCCTGGTGTTGATAACCAAGGAATAGGCGACGCTCGAGCAGGAGGCCCAAAACTACAATAAGAATGTTAGAAAGAAGCAAGTTAGTTAAGCATCGAAGCACCGGACTTACATGCGTAGCGTCCTGAAGGAACTGGTCGGCCAGTTGGATCGGGGGTCTGGAAGTCCCCTCCCTCATACCCTACTCCCAACAGTCCGCCAATTCCCCGTAAAGGGTAAGCCGCTGCTGGACTTCACAGGGGGTCGCTGGGTCGACCGAGGGGAGATATACGCCATAGGCACACGGCTGCGAGCGCCGTCCTCCCGAGCGAGACGAATCCGGTGCGTCAGCTGACCGGCTCGCTCTAGCCGGGCTGGCAGTTGCCTCTGCAGGTTGAGAGTGAGAGCCCGACGCAGAAGTCCTCGGGCGCCTCTTCAAAGGTTGCGGGTCGGGAGAATCAGAAGAGGACCGACCTACCTCCGTCGGTTCCTCTATACGGATAGAAGCGTTGGCCTTCCGCTTGGAAGGCAGGGACTTCTGCATGGAAGGCTGAACCTTCTGCTTCCCGGAAGATCTCGCAGGGGCAGAAGATTTGGATGAGCAGACCGGCTCCCTAGAACCGGTCACCGCTGGTTGGGCAGAAGGAGCCTGAGGGGCGGGCTCCGCGCTCTCAGGAATCGGAGGTTGGTTGGGCAGACCGGCCTGGCGCAGACGCAGTTGTTCGGCCGCCCGGGCGTTTAACTCTTCGTCTGCCAGGCCCAGGGCCTCATCGAGGGCCGCTTCCCACATCATCTCGGCTGCAAAATCATAGGATATTGAGTTAGGGAGAAAGGAGTACGAAACAAAAAATGACTTACAGAAGGTGCCGGGCAGGGCGGCAGGCACTCGGCTCAGCCCAAATATGTACAAGACGGCGTCATTGAGAAGTTTCATGCCGTCGAAGCGGAGGCCCCCGAGTCGAGAAACAGCCAGGGTAAATAAGGGGTCGGATTTAAAATTTTTTAAGGGAGCTATAAGGGGCAGGTCTTCAACCCATCCGATCGGGAACCCGGGGCTGGTCGGAGGGCTTATGAAGAAGAAATGGGTTTTCCATCCCTTATTCGAGGAAGGAATATTCTCCACTATGGATAATTTGGCCCGGGCTTGGAGAAAGAAATTCCCGGCCTCCTGTTTCTTCGGGTAATAAAAGAAATAAAGAACCTCCGGTCGGAGGGGGACTCGGTAAAGGGTAAAGAGAACTATTATGTTACACAATATGCGAATGGCGTTGGGAGAGAGCTGGAAGATAGGCACATGGAAAAATTTACAAAAGTCTACAATAAAGGGATGAAGAGGGTAGCGCAGGGCAGACATATGTTGGTCCCGGAAAAATACAAAGAAGCTGGTCGGGGGCTTGTGTGGTCGGTCAGCCTTTGTAGGAACGGCAATGTGGTAGTTTTCAGGGACATCGTAGGCCAGTCGGAGATCGGAGACGGTCTCGTCGTGAAGGGAAGACTCGACAGAGGTATACCACGTAGGGGCAGCCATGGAGCAGAAAGAAAGGGAAGAAAAGGGAGAATCTGACCGTAGGTGGTGGTGGAAAGGATTAACCGGCGGAGAAGCACGAGGGCGACGACGACACGCGAAGACGGCGGCGAGCAGCGAGAAGCACCGAGTTAGAGGGAGAACAGTGGAGAAGCAAATGAGGGTTTCGGCGAAGGGGGAGGCCTATTTATAGTTAGGCCGAAAGAAGGGAGACCGTCCGATGGCGATCCATGTGTACGGAGATCGCCTCATCCATGTCATTGAAGCGCCCCACGAATCAGCCTCGAAAAGACGCGCCGCAGGTGCTGACGTCGCCTGCATCGGCGACAGGGCGCGTCGTCGTGTCGGCCAACCGGAAGCTGCCGCGTGGCGGAAAGAATTACGCGCGTTAATGGCCATTAAAAGCTCGTAATCATGGGGATAAATCGCATCCCGGTCGGCCAACCAGCGGGCGCCACGTGGCCCGGATCATTAAAGCGGAGGTGAGGCCGTTAAGGCGCCGGTCGCATCGGGCATATCACATCGCCTCATTCGACTTAGAATGTCGCGTCTCCATTAATTGACTGACTCGGGCAATCACGAGAAAATTGTCTAGGGGCGCGTGGCACTCCACATTTCTTGCGACTTAAAGCAAACGCTCTCCCGCCCAAACATATTCAGCATATCTCTCATCGACTAACAATATTCGTCCGGTCGGACGCATTAACAATGTACTGACGCGTGGCGGCCCACGCTCCTTTCAGTCGGGAATAACTATTTTGCCTACGCAGGACAATTTACGAGGACACGTGGCGGCCCACGTTCCTCCGGTCAAAATCTTCATCCGCTCGGACATCCTCACCATGTCAATGGTTAGTCGGGGATGCATGGCGGCCCACGCTCCTCCATCATGCTTCGTCCAGCCGGACGGCCTCGTTAAAAAAGAGTCAGGTGCGTGGCGGCCCACGCCCCTCTCGACTGACAATCTCCTTCCGCCCAGACAGGGTAAGCATACACAGCGCCAGCTGTTGAGCATCGTGTTAAGCCGACCGGATATTAAAAGGGCAAAATCGCTCGGCTACAGAATGGTCGTACCCCCTTGTAGTCCAGTCAGTCGGACTGATCGCCTCCTTCGACTAGACTTGAGGGGAAGGCTATTGATCCCGCCCTATCCTTGGCACCGTACGGACAGCCAACGTGGCAAACGGCCTGGCCAACTTCAGGGTCCACATCAATGTACGGGCAGCCAACTCGACAAACATCCTGGCCGGACCTAGGGTCTCCGCCGGTCGGTCAAACCCGGCCGGCCACTTTAAGGCTTACACGCCTCATTCGGCCGGTCAAACCCGGCCGGCCACATTAAGGCTTACACGCCTCATCCGGCCGGTCAAACCCGGCCGGCCACATTAAGGCTTACACGCCTCATCTATCCGGTCAAACCCGGCCGGACACATTAAGGCTTACACGCCTCATCCATCCGGGCAGGCCGTCCCGGTGTCCACTCGGGCACTCTCTCGGAATCACCCTAGGGTGAAGACAAAATACACCTGCACCAGCTGCAGATAATAGGCTATCACCACTCGTGTGGACTGACACTCCCTGGCACGCCGCCCTGTCCCGCCGTTGGTGCCAGGTGGCGTCTGTCAGAAATGTACAGAAACCAGTCTTTGACCTCACATAAGACAAATAGTATACGACAAAGAATGTGGCTACAAATCGACATAATCATACAATATCTTCTGACCTTGTCAGAGAATCCTGACACAGGTCAGACTCAAATCAACATAATCATACAAAATCCCCTGACCCTGTCAGAAGATCTTAACACATGTCAGACTTGGTCCTTTTCCCCGGCTATATAAGCCCCTCCCCTCCTCATTATCAGGTACGCGCGCAAAGCTTCTCGTCTACATGCTCCTCTATTTGCTTGTTCACCGGAGTACTGACTTGACCGTCGGAGGGCCTTGCCGGGATGCTTCCCGGCTAGGTTGCTAACGGTCATCTTCTCCAGCAGGTTCAGGTCATCCCGTCGGAGATCCACCAGGCTACTTCTTCTTCCATTTGGTCGGAGGACCCCCCCACCTGCTGAGTCATTCTGGAGCGAGGACATCTCGTCGACATCCACCTCACTCCTCTCTACACCGTCATCCGATTGCGGCTCCATTTCGCTCGGCGACAGGATCAATCCCTTTTTTTAATCTAGTACTAACTCAAACTTAATTTTATCTTTTAAATTCTCTTGTCTCATCGATTTACTTTAATTATTTAAGTACCATTCAATCAATTAAATTTATTCATTCACCGAAATATAATTTCTTATTTTTTCAATTCTAATTCTCACTCTTAAATTAATTTTTTTATTTCCTTGATTGTTGGTTACGATTCTTAGGGAGTGTTTGGGAGAGCTTTTACTTCTTGAAAAGTGATTCTTGTAGTGATTATCTTGAAGTTAGTAAGAAGCTAAAGCATGCAGTGTTTGGAAATAGAAGTCAAAAGCTGATACAAGGTAAAGTTTGAGTGTTTGGTGAATAATCACTTTTAAACTTAATTTTTAATTAAATGACAATAATATCCTTAAACTATCAAAATTAATTTTTTTCAATTATCTAAATATAATTTTGATACATGATCTATAATATTTTATATATTTAATATTATATTTTAAATATTATATCAAAATTATTTTTTTATTAATATATATATTTAAAAAAATATAAAGTTAATAAAAATATAAAAAATAATAAAATAATAAAATTTATATAAATTTATACAAATATGTATAAATTTTTTTGAAAATATAAATTATATAAAAATATAAGATTTTATTTAAAAAATGTGATAGTAATTATGTAAAATAATAAATTTATTAAGAGTATAAATGTCAACTTTTAATTCTACACCATAAGCAAAAAAGCAGAAGTAGAAAAAAGCATCAAATTGTTGCTTCTAGCTTTTGAGTAAAAGTTACAGAAGTTAAAGCAGAATCTGACATTCCCAAACACTCAAAAACACTTTTGCATGGCTAGAAGCTAAAAAACAGTAAACAGAAACTCTCCCAAACACTCCCTTAGTCTATAATTTTCTTGTAATTCATTTCCAATCTTATCTTTTAATCCATTACTTATTTTATCAAAATTATAAATATAAAGCCACACAACACTACATTAGATTACCGCATCAAGCAACAAACTTTAAATTCACAACCACAACTAAAAACATTAAAAAAAATCAAGCAATAAATTATTTGAATCCGAAATTCAAATAATTTCATATCATTGCCTCAGACCGTCCTAGTTTCAATCTTTCAACATAAACAAGAACTGTGACTTGCTTTGAGCTTTGAAAATAGTCATCATCGGCAACAGAGATTGTCAGATTGATTCAAAGGAAAGATCGATCAAAAAGGACTAGAAAATCGACCAAAAAAAAAAACAGTAATTGTGTCAGATTGAATATTGTCAGCACCCATAAGAACCTATCAGACAGGGATAACTGTGATTTACATATATTCTCATCATCCACAAGAAGGCACAGCTAAACAAATTGAAGAACATGCCAAAAATAAGAAAGAATTGGACAAAAAAAAAACAAACAAAACAAAGAAGGGGAATCTATCAGATCTTCCTATTCAAGTAAAAGAAAGTATCATCGCACCCAATCCAACGGATGCGTCCTTTCCATAAAGCTCACATCATTTAGAATCCCCAACACGATCCGTAAGCCAAGGAATCAGAGGCAGCGGAGCTCGATCATTTGGAAGGAACACACAAATGTCGAAACAGAGAGAAGGAAGAACACGGACGCAGCGGAGCTCGATCTACTTGTGCGGGGGCGTGAGGCGTCGATATAAAGAGAGGAGGGGGTGGGCGAATTAGGGTTTCGCGGAGCCTCACGATCAAGACCGTTCATTTGATGAATCGCGTTTTTATTGAACGCCGTATCTGCCCGTTCCGTAATGCCAACCCAACACCAATAAAAATAATTTAATCCATTTTCATGTCGACGTCGTATTTCCCCACGCACTAGTAACAACATCTAGATTAGTAACCCCGTAATTTATCTTCTTCGTGTTGACCCTGGGACAAATTAACGAGGGCGTTGGAGGCGAGCGAATCGCCTTTTGCCGGCCTAATGGGGGGCCTGAAATGAATTGAGATGTCTAGATTCATTCTAGGCGCTCAATAATATTTTTAATTTTTTTTAAAAATAGATTATATATATTTAAAATTTAAAATTTAAGAGTTGAATTATAATTAATTTAAATAAATAAAATTTTACCTCGAATGTACAAATTTTCCTCTTAAATTATAATATTTTAGATAAAAAAATAATTTAAATGCTCATAAGATATATTATATGTATTTAGTTTAAGATTAAAAAAATATTTTTAAAAAAATTTATTTTAAGCACCTGGAATATTAAAAAAACTTAATCAGTTTGGATTGAATCCAAGTACTCCAAACAAGATCCGGATGAGTAGGTATCTATTCATGCATCTAAATAATTTCTATAAAAAACCATAGATTAATCTTGGAGAGCTCTAGACGATCAATAATCTTACAACCATTTGTATCATGCACCTAAACAAGCATTAAGATTTTCTTTATTTCGTTTCTTCAATATTTATGGTTTACATATGGTACTATAATTAGGAATAAATCACTACAATGGCCCTAACATCCTGTTTGGAAACCCTTTAAGTAAGGAATTGAAATTCAATTCCGGTCGGAATTGAATTCCAATTCCCATATTTGGAATGAATTGTAAAAACAGAATTGAATTCAATTCAATTATTATACTTTTATGATTTTATCCTGCGAGGATGGAGCCGGAGCAACTTTGATTTGTTTTGTGAGGGGGTGATTTGGTAATTTAATTTGTTTAAGTGAAAGGAATTCAATTCCTTTCACAAATCACATGTGTTTAGGTGTGATTTGTTTTGAGGGGTTTGAAAGAAATTGAAATTCAATTCCTTAGCAATTCCTTCCTGAAAATTACTACCAAACGATGGAATTGAATTCCAATTCCCAAAGGAATTCCAATTCCTTCCTTTCCAAACAGGGTGTAAGTAGAGACAAATTGAAAAATTAGAGCTGGGAGAGACTTCAACTTAACAAGATAGGCTCAACTTTGGGTATTGAAGAAGTGGATTTTAAAATTGGATTGGATTAGAGCTCAGGACAGTCATAAGCAAAATCAGTGTCTCTACCCCTAAGGATACTTTAAAACTGGGCAATGCCAATTATCGCACATAATTTAGGATAGGACATAGATGATATTCGTTATGAATTTAAGAAGATATTGTCATATTGAGGTCTGGGAATTAAAATCTAACAAAGTAAATATGTTTGTCCTTCTCATACATTAGTCATAATATCCGGATAAATAACCTTCGTAATTTATCTTCTCTTTAATTCTGATATGGAACGTACTTATTTTTTAGAAATGATTTTTTGCTATGAAATACTTACTGACTGCTATACTCAATTCTGAAATAAACGCAATATGTATCAATGGGCGCATCAGACTTTAGCCCGATGAAATCTTTGGATGTCTAAGTCAGTGTCCTAAGTGTCCTAAATAACAAAAGAGAAAGAGAAAAAACAGTAAGAGAAATTGAAAGAGTTGGTCCCTAATCATGGAGCAAAATAGTAATCGATAGAGCTAGTCCTTTGTCATGGAGCATAAGTGTAACGACAATTTACCAAAGGGCGTACCTAAGTATTGGTATTTACCAAAAGACGTACCATTGTTTTAATGTTACCAAAGGGCGCACATATTTTAGTAAACTTCCTCTTATACCCCTAGCGTCAAGTACTGCATGCATTTCTCTATCTCATTCTCATTCTCTTTCTCTTTGTCAGTAACAAATTTCGAGACGGACCATAAAGAGATGTTACTTTATATTTTGATTTTTATATTATGGAACCTTTCTCAAAACAAAAAAATATTGAAATTAATTAAAATATTTTTATTAAATTAAAACTAAAAGAACATTTCAGCCACCCACATTGGGCCTGAAATGGTTCCATTTCAGGCCCAACGTGGGGCTGAAATGTTTCCATTTCAGGCCCAACGTGCCCAATATTAAGGGTCTTTTCTCGATTCTTTGTTATTACATTTTAACACATCGGAGAAGTCCAAATAAATAATGGATAGCAAATTTGAACTCCTTGTAACCTCAGATATCCACAGGAACTGAAATTTTTACAATCGAAGCTCTCTAGGTCAATCGGTGGCCTTTTAGGGTCATTGGGCCTGAAATGGAAACATTTCAGGCCCACGTCAGGCCTAATGATCCTAAAAGGGCTAATGTGTCAAAATCCACTGATTGACCTAGAGAGCTCCGATTGTAAAAATTTCAGTTCCTGTCGATTTCTGAGATTACAAGGAGTTCAAATTTGCTATCCATTGTTTATTTAGACTTCTCCGAGGTGTTAAAATGTAATAATGAAGAACCGAGAAAACACCTTTAATATTGGGCATGTTGGGGCTGAAATGGACACGTTGGGCCTGAAATGGTTCATGAACCAATGACCTTAAAAGGCCTAATGTGTTAAAACCCACTGATTGACCTAGAGAGCTCTGATTGTAAAAATTTCAGTTCCTGTGGATTTCTGAGGTTACAAGGAGTTCAAATTTGCTATCCATTATTTATTTGGACTTCTCCGAGGTGTTAAAATGTAATAATGAAGAACCGAGAAGAAATCACACATTAGGCCTTTTAGGGTCATTGGGCCTGAAATGGTTGGACACCTATAACATTGGTGATATCTAATATATAGATGTTTGGACACCTAAAACATCATCTCCTACCTCAAACCTCTCTATTCATATGGAATTTTCAGAAATTCAGATATGGGAGGTCTATCAGTGGGTTTTGGTCAAAACTCACTGATATTTCTAAACTATTCCTATTTGATTAGTGATATCTAATATATAGATGTTTGGATACCTAAAATATCATCTCCTACTTCTACCCTCTCTATTCATATGGAGTTTTTAGAAATCCAGATATTGGAGATCCATCACTGATATTTCTAAACTACTCCTATTTGATTGGTGATATCTAATATATAGATGGTTGGACACCTAAAACATCATCTCCTACCTTTAACCTCTCTATTCATATGGAGTTTTTAGAAATCTAGATATGGTAGGTCCATCAGTGGGTTTTGGTCAAAACCCACTAATATTTCTAAACTACTCCTATTTGATTAGTGATATCTAATATATAGATGTTTGGACACCTAAAACATCATCTCCTACCTCTAACCTCTCTATTCATATGGAGTTTTCAGAAATCCAGATATGGTAGGTCCATCAGTGGGTTTTGCTCAAAACCCACTGATATTTCTAAACTACTCCTATTTGATTGGTGATATCTAATATATAGATGTTTGGACACCTAAAACATCATCTCCTACCTCTACCCTCTCTATTCATATGGAGTTTTCAGAAATCCAGATATGGGAGGTCAATCAGTGAGTTTTGACCAAAACTCACTGATATTTCTAAACTACTCCTATTTGATTGGTGATATCTAATGTATAGATGTTTGGACACCTAAAACATCATCTCCTACCTCTAACCTCTCTATTCATATGGAGTTTTCAGAAATCCAGATATGGTAGGTCCATCAGTGGGTTTTGGTCAAAACCCACTGATATTTCTAAACTACTCCTATTTGATTGGTGATATCTAATATATAGATGTTTGGACACCTAAAACATCATCTCCTACCTCTACCCTCTCTATTCATATGGAGTTTTCAGAAATCCAGATATGGGAGGTCCATCAGTGAGTTTTGACCAAAACTCACTGATATTTCTAAACTACTCCTATTTGATTGGTTATATCTAATATATAGATGTTTGGATACCTAAAACATCATCTCCTACCTCTACCCTCTCTATTCATATGGAGTTTTTAGAAATCCAGATATGGGAGGTCTATTAGTGAGTTTTGGTCAAAACTCACTGATGGACCTCCCATATCTGGATTCCTGAAAACTCCATATGAATAGAGAGGGTAGAGGTAGGAGATGATGTTTTAGGTGTCCAAACATCTATATATTAGATATCTCCAATCAAATAGGAGTAGTTTAGAAATATCAGTGGGTTTTGATCAAAACCCACTTATGGACCTACCATATCTGGATTTCTGAAAACTCCATATGAATAGAGAGGTTAGAGGTAGGAGATGATGTTTTAGGTGTCCAAACATCTATATATTAGATATCACCAATCAAATAGGAGTAGTTTAGAAATATCAGTGAGTTTTGGTCAAAACTCACTGATGGACCTCCCATATCTGGATTTCTGAAAACTCCATATGAATAGAGAGGGTAGAGGTAGGAGATGATGTTTTAGGTGTCCAAACATCTATATATTAGATATCACTAATCAAATAGGAGTAGTTTAGAAATATCAGTGGGTTTTGACCAAAACCCACTGATGGACCTATCATATCTGGATTTCTGAAAACTCTATATGAATAGAGAGATTAGAGGTAGGAGATGATGTTTTAGGTGTCCAACCATCTATATATTAGATATCACCAATCAAATAGGAATAATTTAGAAATATCAGTGAGTTTTGGTCAAAACTCACTGATGGATCTCCAATATCTGGATTTCTGAAACTTCCATATGAATAGAGAGGGTAGAGGTAGGAGATGATGTTTTAGGTGTCCAAACATCTATATATTAGATATCACCAATCAAATAGGAGTAGTTTAGAAATATCAGTGAGTTTTGACCAAAACCCACTAATAGACCTCCCATATCTGGATTTCTGAAAATTTCATATGAATAGAGAGGTTAGAGGTAGGAGATGATGTTTTAGGTGTCCAAACATCTATATATTAGATATCACCAATGCTATAGGTGTCCAACCATTTCAGGCCCAATGACCCTAAAAGGCCTAATGTGTGATTTCTTCTCGGTTCTTCATTATTACATTTTAACACCACGGAGAAGTCCAAATAAATAATGGATAGCAAATTTGAACTCCTTGTAACCTCAGCAATCCACATGAACTGAAATTTTTACAATCAGAGCTCTCTAGGTCAATCAGTGAGTTTTGACACATTAGGCCTTTTAAGGTCATTGGTTCATGAACCATTTCAGGCCCACGGCCTGAAATGGTTCCATTTCAGGCCCAATGTTTCCATTTCAGGCCCAACGTGCCCATTTCAGCCCCAACATGTCCAATATTAAAGGTGTTTTCTCGGTTCTTCATTATTACATTTTAACACTTCAGAGAAGTCCAAATAAACAATGGATAGCAAATTTGAACTCCTTGTATCCTCAGAAATCCACAGGAACTAAAATTTTTACAATCGGAGCTTTTAGGTCAATCAGTGGATTTTGACACATTAGCCCTTTTAGGATCATTAGGCCTGAAATGTTTCCATTTCAAGCCCAATGACCCTAAAAGGCCACCGATTGACCTAGAGAGCTCCGATTGTAAAAATTTCAGTTCATATGGATTTCTGAGGTTACAAAGAGTTCAAATTTGCTATCCATTGTTTATTTGGACTTCTCCGAAGTGTTAAAATGTAATAACAAAGAATCGAGAAAAGACCCTTAATATTGGGCACATTGGGTCTGAAATGGAAATATTTCAGCCCCACGTTGGGCCTGAAATGGAACCATTTCAGGCCCAACGTGGGTGGCTGAAATGTTCTTTTAGTTTTAGTTTAATAAAAATATTTTAATTAATTTCAATATTTTTTTGTTTTGAGAAAGGTTCCATAATATAAAAATCAAAATATAAAGTAACATCTCTTTATGGTCCGTCTCGAAATTCGTTACTGACAAAGAGAAAGAGAATGAGAATGAGAAAGAGAAATGCATGCAGTACTTGATGGTAGGGGTATAAGAGGAAGTTTACTAAAATATGTGCGCCCTTTGGTAACATTGAAACCATGGTACGCTTTTTGGTAAATACCAATACTTAGGTACGCCTTTTGGTAAATTACCGTAAATGTAATATTTATAGGTTGAAGAGGGCAAAAATTGTTTTTGAAGATCATAGGGAAGTGGATTGCACAACATGGAATTAGAGTAGGTGTCCTACAAGTCAACTATTGGCTAGATTTTTTTTTACTCTAGTAAAAAAATATTCTTTATTTTAATATAATTCTATTCAGTATAACATTTATTGTATCTTAATATTCATATTAGATGCATAGATAAAGTCTTTACGTATACTATAATGAAATGTGGTGGTACATGGTCATCATGAAATACATCAATATTTACCATATATTCTAAACATATTCCTAGTCAATTAGGTCGACTAATAAATAAAGATAAAAGACTGCTCAAGCTAGAGACTAGCATTTGTGATGTAGTGTACCATGTTTCATTAGTAAGGACACAGAAATATTCAAACATACAAATGGATGTTTATACGATAAGTTTATTTCTAAGTGGTTATCATTTATCAAGTGGATAGATTCTTAGTTATTATTATACACTAGTAGTTCTTATGATCTGGGACAATACTGAGACTTTATATACTGGGTTGCAGTTTGACTCATTTACTGACTCAATTAGGGTCGTCAAGTGATGAGATTGGGTGTATTAACTAAACATATAGAAGTTAGTGCATTCTAGTCCGGAATTCACTACACACCCATGGGTGTAGATATCCTATGTAATATATTATTTTATAGTGCATGAAGTCTCTGGTCAGAGTTGTAATATGTGCTTTAGGAAAGGAGTTTCCTAATTGCACACGCGTTGTTACTATAAAATATATTACATAGTTGTCGAATCAATATACAACCCTCAATGTACTAATAGTTGTAGATACGATCGGGATATATGAGATGAAGGGGTCG
Organism: Boesenbergia rotunda; assembly: GCA_024364735.1. Lineage (NCBI taxonomy): Eukaryota > Viridiplantae > Streptophyta > Magnoliopsida > Zingiberales > Zingiberaceae > Boesenbergia > Boesenbergia rotunda. The sequence continues at coordinate 40,879 of JAGFNQ010007082.1, read as the reverse complement.
GACTATACGTTAACAATAATCAACTGGTTTTTGTAGGCTGTATTAAGTGATACCTAGGGAGTCATGGGGAGGTGCTGCTAAATGCTCTTACCATGATTCTTTGGGTGCTAATTAGAATTAGTTCTGACATTCTATAATTAAACAGTTGACCATAAGATGAGGTTATTAAGGATATGCCCGAATAAAGGATGAGCGTTATCTTGAATCGTAAAGAGGTATGAACCCATAGCTAGTTATATCCTTGAATCATTGAGGGTTACACAAGTATTAGTTTTTCTATTTCCCGTTGAGAAAGTCAAACTCAAATAGTTGAATTTGGCGAATAAAGTTTGATGTGATCAAACGGTGAATTGACAACTAAAATTTGATATGATCAAATATTATCATTAATATAATTATGATGGATTTACGTTATCGAGTTTTTAGAGAAGTTCTAACATCCATTGGGTCAAAATAGAAGAAAAAAAATGGCTAGGTTTAATTTTTTTTCTTAGTCATGAATCTCTTCATATTATTTGAAAATGAAGAGGCACACCTTTTCGCATTCCTTGGAATGAAGAAACACACCTCTTCATATTCCTTGGAAACTATATAAAGAGGAGTCATCTTGGAGTTTAGTATGATTTTTCTCTCTTAAGTTTCTTTCCTTCTTTTCTCAAAAGGGAGAAGATAAAGATCTTCTCTCTTCCATCAAGAGAAATTCATCTCTCTGTCGCTTGTTGTTTGGGAGGTTACAATTGTCTCAATGAAAAATGACACTTGATTTCTAATGCGATCAAACATTGAAAGGGGACTCTAATTGTGGGCCTGATTAGATGGAGGAAGCACATGTTTAAGACAAAGAAAGAAGTACTATTTCGCTAAACCCTAAATAGTTGGAGTCATCCCTAAATAAGATTGTTTAGGAGGTACGTTGTCTCTAATGTTTTGATTCATTTATATATTGATATATGTGTTGATAGTTTTATTTAGATTATACTCATGTGACATGCTTGAATCAGATAGTTTTGCATATCTATATAAAAAGATTAAATTGATATTAGATGAATCGATCACATGATAGAGTATCTTTGTTATGCTTTTAGGATCTTACTTGAATGATTAGATTGTAATGCATGCTTAGATTAAAGATCATACTTATGTTTGATTTCAAATATCTATACGACCACTCATTGATTTATTGTTAAATCATAAAATAAATTTTAATTTTTCGTTACTTAAAGGGGTGTAAAAACACGATGTACGAATTATGATTCGGCGAACCAACAGAAAGTGGAGACCACATTATGAGAATTGGGAAGCACGTCATGGAAAATGAAAAGCACATCATGTCCTATGTCTCACTTAGTCTACTGAGCCCGACTAAACCTCACTAAACGATTTCAGATGGAATGGAGGTTTGGCCTAGCAACTCAATCACTTGGCATCTCAGATCATCCAGACAACTTGGACTAGCTCAGCAAGTTGATAGGTTAGCAATGTTAGGATTCATATGAGCTAGAGGGGATGAATAGCCCTGGTAGCCGGTGGAAAACATCCATAGGGCCAGGCCAATCATCCTAGGTTTGACGTTACCAAACCTAATTAATCATTTTTATTTAGAGGGGTAAATAGCTTCGATTGTTTCTCGACTTTGCTTAGTGCTCGTCGTTGAATACGCAGTGGAAACTTGAATCAACTTTGACTCCACATGCACAATTCTAGGATTTTATTTGGTATTCATCTCTTTGAAGTGACTAATCTAAGGGTCCTACCATTGAGTATGTCCACTATGAACACTCTCCTTCTCAGAAACTTTTTGGAGATGAGGAAGCCTTATATATGATTGTTTTTACAAAACCCAACAAGAAAAGTAACCAAGATTACAAAAGAAATTGAAACGACTTTACAATGAAGAATCTTGCTTTGTTTTCTCTTTTCTTGCTTTAGATTGCCTATTGGAAGTAGAAAATGCAGCATTTTTTCTCCAAACCCTCAAGAACCAGTGACTTGAAACCTCTTTGAAATCCACTTTATATAGATGTTGCACGAGCTAATTTTTACCTATCAATTGATTAAATTTACTCACCAATCGATTGTCACGTTAGATATGACCGTTCAACCTTGCAAAATAGCTCTTTTCGCCTGACCAATTGATAAGTGAGCCATACCAATCAATTGTTAGCTTCCAATCAATTATCTCAATTGATTCGGAAGTCTTCTGTTCTCTCAAGAAAGCATTTGACAATCGATTAGCTCAATCGATTGACAAGGTTGAACCAATTAGGCTAATCAATTCGACAGACTTCTTTTTCCTCACAAAACTTTTGCCCTCAATCGATTGCCTTCAGCCAATCAATTGCTTTATCGATTTCGAAGCCTGTTGTGCTCCCAAAATAAGCTCTCAATTGATTAACTCAATCAATTGCTTTGGGACAATCAATACACCAATCGATTACACAATCCTAAACATTGAATCCGAGTTTAGGATTCACCAATCGATTGCTATCTCTCGCCGATCGATTAGGAACCCTAAATTCAACCTTTTCAAGGCTAAATTCGAGTCTTACCTAATATCTAGTTAACCTTAACCTATCAAGATTTCCTTTTCCCAACATTAGTCATTGTGACCTATTGGGACTACTTGTTGCCTAACATTCGATCAATCTTGAGTTGTTAGGGCTTCTATACCAAGTGTCCAGTACCCTTTGACCCCCTTGGATTTCTCTTGTTGACCTTCCCATTAGACTTCCGATCACCAAATGTCTGATCAACATTTGATCCACTTATACATTCCTTTTGCCAAGCTTCTCATTGGACTTCCGATTACCAAGTGTTTGGTCAACCTTTGACCCACTTGGACTATCCTCTTGCCAACCTTCTTGTTGGACTTTCGATCACCAAGTGTTAGTCAACCTTTAATCCACTTTGACCCACTCATGACCCACTTAAACTTCTCATTCATGTCAAATATTTAGGTCTTCGTAACCCACTTGAATTTTTCTCCTGCCAACTTCCCGTTGAATTTTTGATATCATCAAGTATCCGGTCAACCATGACCTACATAACTTCTTTCTCATATATTGATCAAATATCAAAACTCAAGCTCAAGTCAATCCGAGCTTAGTCAACCTGATTAATCTTGATTCAAGGTCGATTGCACCCACAATCTCCCCTTTTTTGATGTTTGACAATATATTTTAGTTAAGCCAACTCATTAACCTAACTTCTTACTTCATCCCCTACCAAAGCATGAATGATAGTTTCCTAACTTAAACCCTACATTCTCTTTCATAGACATACATAAAAAATTTCTTCTAAAATTTCGTTCATCTTAACCTTCCACATCCAAATGGAGGTTCTCTACCTCACATTATATCTAATGATCCACCTTGAGCATTCAACCATTATCCTTCAAAATTTCTCCTTTTTCACCCAAATCATTGTTGAGGCAATCTATGATCCATGGGACAATATATTTGATGTTTGGGCAAAGGGTTTAAGTTAGATTTACCCTCAGTTCATTTGTCTTTCTTGAGGAGCTTCCCTTTGCTATTGGTTGAAACTTCAAAACCCTCCATTAGAGTAAACCATTACTCTATCTCCATCATGAAGAAATTTTCGATCCTTGACTTCCAAAGATCGAAGCTTGTCATCCTGAATGGTGGAGGTGACCGAGTGTCATAGCCAAACTCTATATTTGAAGTTAAATCTCTTTGATGACGACTTCTTGAAATTTGAGTTTCTTCTTCAACTTCTTCTTCTTCTTCTAGCTCTTGCTCTCGGTGATTAGTCCAAAGAAGAGCGATCTTGCTCTGATAGCACTTGTTAGGACACATCGAGAGCTAGGGGCGATTAGCTTCTCTTTTGCTCGATGTAGATTTGTCGCCGTGGAAGACTTGAGCAAACGCCAACACTCTTAACTTTACTTGGAATCCACCTCCTTGAGGTGATTAATCTAAGGATCCATTCTTCCTCACTCTTACATCCATTATAAAAGTCTCCTTCATGGAGGCGGAAAAGCCTCGTGCAAGCTCACGAAGAAATATAACAAGAGCTCAAGTAAATACAGATGAAATCACTCACGATTTACACAAATGAAACTCTTGCTTGTATTGCTTTCTTCTTCTTGCTTGGAAAAGGCTTTTGAAGTGCAGCAACATTTGCTCAAGAACTAGCAAAGAAGAAGAAGGAGTGATGCTTTCAACTTGTGTGAAAAACCCTTTATAGCGCGTCAACCTAGGATTCCTAATTGATTGCCTAATCGATTACTATGTCCGATCTAGCCATTCAACGGTCCTTTTTCAAAGCTTAATCGATCACCTAATCATTAGAGCTTCTTAATCGATTCAGCACCTTACTATACTCTCGCAAGATGGGCTTAATCGATTGCCCAATTGATTAAGCCTCATTTTGTTTCACGACAAAAGTTGCCTAATCGATCACTTGATAAATTGGGATTGACCTTGATCATTACCCCATCGATCAAGTGTCTTTCTATTCTCATGACAAAATAACACTCAATCGATCACCCAATCGATTAGGAGGTATTATGTTTTCACAACAAACCAACCCAATTTATCTCCTGATCGATTGCCCAAATCCTAACTTGTCTACCCAAGTCTAGGGTTCGCTTTGCCCAACTTTCGGTCAACCTTGACCTGTTAGAACTTTTCATTACCTAGTGTTTAGCTCCCAGCTAACCCACCTTGGACTTCGCCTAGTTCCCAACTAGATTTGCCTAGTCCATCTTGGACTTCTCTCGTGCTAAGTATTTAGCTCCCAGCTAACCCACCTTGGACTTCACCTATTTCCCAACTAGGTTTGCCTAGTTTTATTAGGACTTCTCTTTGCCTAACCGCGGTTAGATCTAGTCTCTTGGTAGACTTCTACCCTGCCAATATGTGATCATCCCATATTCACTTGGACTTTTCTAGTCAAATATCTAGTCAACTTTGACCTACATGACTTGTTTCACATAACGTCCAAAGATCATTGTCAAATGTCAACACGCAAGCTCACCTAAGCTTAGTTATACTAGTCAAACTTGACCTACAAAAGATTGCACCAACAGATCCTACGATCTAGAAGTAGAAATCAATCCCGATTGTGCAGAATCATTTTTTGTAGTAGGATCGTAGCAGGATCAGTAGGATCGGAATAGGATGGGAGCAGAATTGGTAGAAGCTTTGAGAGACCATAATTTTTTACTCAGATTTAACCACGAGACCTATAATATATCAAATTGAAGCTCATTCAAAGATCTATAGTTAATTATAAGGTTTACCCTTAACTGATGTCTTTTAAAGCCCTTTTGGATGCTCAAAGATTTGTTTTTTTTTGTCTTTCTCAAAATTGGGGTTAAGGTTTTGAGATTATTTAAATATTTGTTTGTTGCTTTCTAAAACCTTTAAATTAGGTCATCTTGTAAACCAAAGGAATATTCTGAAAAATAAATATGCTTACTATTATTATTATGTTAATAGAAATTTTATAATCTTTGATTTTATAATATGAAAATATAAATATTATTGAGTGTTAATGGGCAGATAATAGTGTTGAGTTGCATCATACATAAGTAAAATTATTCATCAAATGACCTTTTTAGAAATTTTCTAATTATTAACCATGTATCATAGTATTAAGGATTTTTAGTAGGATCGTACGATTCATACGACTCTAAATCGATTATACATAGATCACGATTCTACAAACTCCTTAAGAGCCAACGACTTGAAACCTTCTCGAAATCCCCTTTATATGGATGTTGTTCAAACTGATTTTCGCCTACCAATCGATTGTCATGTTAAATTCAATCGTTTAAATATACTAAATGACTTCTTTACACCTGACCAATCGATTGGTGAGTCATACCAATTGATTATTGGCTTCCAATCAATTTTGAAGTCTTGTTCTCTTGAGAAAGCATTGCCAATCGATTAGCCCAATCAATTGATAAGGTTGAATCAATTAGGCAATTGATTCGACATACTTCTATTTCCTCGTGAAACTTCTGTCAATTGATTTCCTTAAGCCCAATAGATTGCATCAATCAATATCGGATCCTACTGTGCTCTCAAAATAAGCTCTCAAATGCTTGTTTTGGGCCAATCAATTACACCAATCGATTACACAACCCTAAACTTTGAATCTAAGTTTGGTTCATCAATCGATTGCTACCTCTCGTCAATCGATTGACAATCCTAAATTCAACCTTTTCAAGGCTAAATTCGTGTTTTGCCTAGTATATGGTTGACCTCAATATACCAGGACTTCCTTTGCCTAACATCTAGTCATCCGTGACCTGTTAGGATTTCTCATTGCATAACATCTGTCCAACTTTGATTTGTCAAGGCTTCTTCACTAAGTGTCTGGTGCTCCTTGACCCACTTAAACTTTTTCCTTGTCAAATTTTCCGTTGGACTTCCAATTACCAAGTGTGTAGTTAACCTTTGACTCACTTAGACTTTTCTCATGCAGCCTTCCTGTTGGACTTCCAATCACCAAGTGTCCAACTAACCTGTGACCTATTGAGGAAATCTATGGTCCGTGTGACCATGTGTTTTGAAGTTTGGGTAAATGATTTAAGTTAGGTTCACCCTTGTATTTGATATGTGTATTTGAGTGTGTAGATTTTGCAGGATACACATAGACTCAGCTTGATAGCTTTGGGTCTCGTGAAGGATGGTACTGTTTGTGCAAAAAGCATCAGACATGAACAGTCAACCTCTAGTGTTTCGATGTTTGATAATATACCAAGGTCTAGTCATTCTAACCAAGGGTTAAGCTAAATAGGAACTGGTGTGTGCGAGAGGCTCCTGGGTGCCCAAAAGTCACTCGGGCGCCCAACACCCGGGCACCTGAATGGCTCCCGGGTACCCTCAAGCTCCCAAGCGCCCCTATCGGCTTGGGGAAGCCTGAGAGCCCATACCTTATCCCTACGATGTGTGCGCTGGTATGGATCAGATTGAATCACATTGAGGGCGCCCCTATGGGTACACGGGCGCCCGGATGACTTCTATGTAAGGGGATTCGAGCAGTGGTTTCAAGATATCAATTTCTTCAACTTACTACTCATTCACAGCAAAGCTAAAGTGCTAAGGCGAAACTCTACGACCAAGGAAGCTCCAGGAGGAAGTGTGCGACGCTTCAAACTTCATGATTGGTCAGAATCGTCATTTCTTGTTGGTTTGATTTTACTTACAAGTTGTAATCATTTTCCTTATTTGTGCTTGTACTCAAAATTGTAAGATGAGTTTTTTCGTCTCTAAAACTTCCAGAAAGGAGACCACTAGTGGACTAGCGCTTCCCGTGATTAGGCCTTAGACGTACCGACCCTGAGGGGTTGGGAACCAAGTAAAATCTCGTGTGTTTACTATGTTGTTTTTATTTATTATTCCACTACGTACTAAAACTTTTGATAGAAAGAACGAATGATCGAACGACAAAATTCAGACAAAGAACGTAAGTCGATATTCACCCCCCTTCTATCGACGCCACCGATCCAACAATTGGTATCAAAGCAGGTGGCTCTGATTGAACTTACCACCGAAGGAGCAAGATGGCCAGAAATTGAGGGGGAGTAAGGGTGAAAAAGGTATATTTCATTATGTCAAGTTTCAAAATTCATATAATTTATTTCAAGTGCAAGGAGAGAGGGCACTATAAAAATAACTGCTCTACTCGTAAGATTCGAACACCACCGGCGGCAATGGAGGTACCAGCGCCAAGAGTCCGGAGGGACAAGAACCATATCAAGTGCTTCAAGTGCCAGAAGCATGGACATTACAAGAATCAATGTCTAGAATGGAGGAAGGACAGATGAGTAATACCAGAAAATACGAGGATGGTACGAAATTTTAATTCTTGCAGAAATATCCCTGTTAGCTTAAATTTGCATGATAATTTTCTTTCCAAAAATACCCATAGGCATGCGAACGTAACCATTAATGTTTCGAATAAATTAGATTTTCTGTATAAAAAATTAAATGTATTGCATGATAAATTAGTTAGTAATGAACAAGATCAAACATTGATAATATTAAAAATATTGAATATTAATTCCTTAATCTTTAATATTAATGCTGCAATTTAGAAATTAATTATAACATTTTAAATAATTTTTCAGATAATCCTAATAATCCGAAAGATAATACTCAACCATTAATTAATATATCTGAAAATAATACTCAACCTTTAATTAATAATTCTGAAGATAATTCTAATAATTTTGAAAATAATAATGAAACTTTAATTAATAACTCTGAAGATAATTCTAATAATTTTGAAGATAATAACACAACTTTAATTAATAATCCTAAAATAATCCTGATATTTTTGAAGAAAATAATACAACTTTAATTGATAATTATGAAAATTTAATTAAAAATTAGGAAGATAATTCTCAAAATTTAATTAATTATTCTAATATAATTGAAGACGAACAAAAATTAATCCAAATTGAAAATATAATTAAAAAATCATACTAGAAATCAAATAAAATAGAAATATTAAATAAATTTTAAAATTTAAAATCAAAAGAATCAATAGATGAAACAGAATTTATTGAATTAATGGAAATGCTACAATTACACCCAAAATTATTGTTTGACTCTTAAAAAAATTCAAACAAATCTCAAATAATAATTTAATTCTTAAAAATTTAAATCCTAATTAATAATCTAAATCTCAAATTCTAGTAATAATTTAATTCTTATCTTCATTAATAATCTAAATCTCAAATTCTAATAATAAGTTAATTCTTAAAATATTCTAATCTAATTGAGTAAATCTTAATTTAATTAACAATTCAACTTTGATTAGAAACTCAATCCTTAATTCAAAATTAAAAATTTGTTAATATAGAATTAATAAATTAAATTCAAGTTAATTGTCTTAAATTATGATACTAAATACAATTCTACCCAACTGGAATAATCAACTTAATAATAACAAATATGTCAAAGTGGATTGACATATTCGCAGATTCACACAGTCTATATCAAATCGAGAATTTGATACTTTATTAGAAATCTGATTAAAATGATTTGACTTGTATTCCGGAAGCGAACGACGGGGATGGCGAGCCACCAAAACGCATCCCACGACGGCGATGATGGAGAGAGGATGTCCACACTTTGCGAGATTATCACGAGCGTTAAAGGGGATGTACCGGGAGATTTTCCTGTGGAGCCCTCTACGACGCTCAAGTCAAAAATCTTATCTTTTTCGGAGGACAACGAGGAATCAAGTTTGCTATAATTTTGGAAACATACCCCTTCACCTGGATGCCGAGGCATCTTATATACCTGAGGCCTTTATTGTTGATGCAGTCTGACCCTGATTGTTGTTTTCATGTTGACATCGATTTTAGTTTAGGTTGATTATGTTGATTATGATGATTATGATTAAGTCCTGGTCGGGGATCAGGCATGGTATGGAAAATCCTAGCTTGGAGGGCTAGGTGTTGAAAAATCCTAACCTGGAGGGTTAGGTGTTGAAAATCCTAGCTTGGAGGGCTAGGTGTGTGAAAAGTCCTAATTCGGAAGAGGTGAGTGAAAAATCCTAGCTTGGAGGGCTAGGTGAAAAGCCCTAACTTGGAGGGTTAGGTGAAAAGTCTCATCTTGGAGAGTTAGGTGAAAAAGTCCTGGCTTGGAGGGTCAGGTCCTAGCTTGGAGGGCTAGGTTTGGAAAGTCCTAATCCGGAAGAGTTGGGTGAAAAGTCCTAGCTTGGAGGGCTAGGTGAAAGTCCTAACTTGGAGGGTTAGGTGCAAATTCCCAACTTGGAGGGTTAGGTGAAAAATCCTTAGCTTGGAGGGCTAAGGTGGATGAAACCCTAGCTTGGAGGGCTAGGTTGGAGCCCCTGGATCGGTCTGGTGACTGATCAGGGAGTTGGCACGGTGCTCCTTCGTGGATCGGTCTGGTGACCGATCCAGCGATGACTGATCGGTCTGGTGACCGATCAGGGAGTATGCGTTTCACCCATTGCTTTGCTCCTGATCGGTCTGGTGACCGATCAGGGAGCAAACAGTGAGGTTGAGTTCCCTTGCTGAACTGCTCCTGATCGGTCTGGCGACCGATCAGGATCACTGTGCATATCGTTCTGGAGAACGATCCAGCATCGTAGGTTCCTCTCTATGATCGATCAGGACGGAGCCTGATCGGTCTGGTGACCGATCAGGAGGTTTCCTGATCGGTCCGGTGATCGATCAGGAGGTCTGGACTGCGAAGCTCAGAAATTGCCCGATAAAGGGGTGGATCGGTCGGGTGATCGATCCACAACCTGGGATCGGTCTGGTGATCGATCCAGGAGAGTCCCAAAGAAATCGCGATTTCTAATTGAGCGTTGGGGACCGATCAGGACGGAGCCTGATCAGTCTGGACCCAGCCTGATCGGTCTGGTGACCGATCAGGAGGCTCTCTGATCGGTCCGGTGACCGATCACTTTAATTCAAAATGCATTGTCAGACGCTCTGATCGCGTCTGAACGTATCCGATTCTCCGCGCTTAACTTCTGATTCTTGATTTACTGAGTGATATGCTGTTCTAATACTCTGATCAAGCTGCAGGTGACAGGGAAGGATTCAAACACTCAAGGAGAAGTCAATGGAGGCTTTCCTTGGAGCAGGTTTGTCCATTTTCCATCTCAGGTTGCAACGGGCGGAGCTGCAGACTGGAGCTGCTGACTGGAGCTTGGCTGAGGGGAGCTCAGGAAGTCCAGGGAGAGCTCAGTGGTACCTGGCGTTGGCAGGGAAGCAGCTGGAGGCTGCAGGAGATGCTGTCACCTGGTGCTGAGTGGAGAAACAAAAGGGCGGAAGAAGGCTTCGTTGAAGTAGAGTTCTAGAGTTTGCGAACTGAGTTCTTGCTGTGCCTTTGTGTTCTCCACATCTTGCTTGTGTGTTCTGAAGTTCCATCATCTTGTGCAAGCAACTACAATCTGTGAAGCAACCATTCATTACTTGAGCGCTTGAAGGAGGGAACAAGAAGCTCCGAGTCCAACAGCGAGAAGACACGAGGAGAGGGCTCTTGCGTGAGATCGTCGCTGGGTGGAGCTCTGAGGGAACTTGCTGTGTTCTTGTCTTTGCAAAGTGCTAAGTAAGATTTTTCTCGTTGTTTCTTTGTGCTTAAACATAAAACTTTGATTGAAACGCTGTGGAGAGGTTTCTCCACCGAGAAGGAGGTTGCTTTCTATCCAGTGATAACCAGGGCTTGATCTGTCGACGATCAAGGGATCGCCCACCTTAAGGGCACGCCAAGGAGTAGGGGCAAGTTATCCCCGAATCTTGTAAACCCTCCTTGTTAGTGATCTTGTTAGTTGTGTTGATTTGTCTTTGTTTTCTATTTTTCTGCATACTTTGTTCTTGCTACTTTCGCTGTGCTACTAACAACTCTGAGTGCAGAAATTTGATAAGTGTCAAAGGTCAAGTGTTTGACTATATTCACCCCCCTCTCTAGCCATCCGGGTTCCAACATTTATCACACGTGTCCCCACGTTCTCCTCCACGTTCCTTAATCATCGGTTACTTGATAGATATTTGCTCTTTTGGTAATGACCACTGCGATCATTAAGGCCTTAATTACCATGCATTACGATCAATAATTATCTGATGACTTTCCTATTCTGGAAGGAGGAACGATACTTGAAGTCGGGCTTTTTGATTCCTATGTTGATCTTTGGGCTCCACTCTCCCGAATCAGTCTCGGAGTCTTATCTTCTGAGCTGACCTCAGGGCTTTCATCCATTTCCCCGAGATGGTCTCGGGAGCCTGATTCTCGGTCTAACCTCGGGAGCCTTCTTTTATTCTCCCGAGGTAGTCTCAGGAGCCCGATGGCTGGTCTGATCTCGGGGCACTAATTCGGCGGGCCTTGCTACTTAGCTTCCCTGTGCCACGTGTCCACCCTGGGATGCTCATCCCTATCACAAGTCCCCCTTTCAAGTCTAATCGAAGGAAGTGTGGTTGACTGATTAGGCTGGTGGTACAATGAGGGGAAGCTAAGTATCTGCGGGGCCCTTGTTACTATTCCATCTCTCTTGACGACTTGTTGGGTCCTAGGAATCGAAGCATTCATCCCTTAGCCCGAGGTGGTCCTTTGAATTAATCCAAGATTCCTTGCGAGTTCTGAGGTCCAGTGATGATAGTTGTCCATCGCCCATTAAGAGCACATGGGGTATCTTAATGGCGAGGGAGCGTTCCAGCGAATATAATAATGTCATGTGGCAGGGTCTTTTCTAAGTGATTTCCCCTGATACGTTCAGTAGGGCCAACGACCATAATGAATGGCGACGCCTCGATATTTGCAGTTACCACCATCCACATGTCGCGCCTCTATTCTCGCACGAGAGCGGCTCCTTCCCTATAAAAGGGGAAGACGAAAAATGACCTTCCGTCTTCTTGCACCGTCGACTATCAGAGCTTGCGCATCCCGTTTTTGCCTACTAGAATCTTCTTTCACTAGGGCTTCTTCTTCACACATAAGTCTCATTCATCTTCTAGCTTCTTTTCCTTCTTTCATCCGAAGCCATAGGTAAGGAGCGAAAGGAGAAGAGAGACCAAGGTAGAAAGGGGAGACCAGAAGAGGAAAGGGTTTATCATCCGGAGTGGTACGAAGCCACTTCGTCTAAGATTAAGTCTGCCACCCTGAGAACCACCTGCGAGGTCTACGACATTCTGGCGGAGTTGGAGGTTAGGGTTCCCAGTATTGACCAGCCCCCCGTAGAATCCCCCTTAGGGTTTTACACTTTCTTCTTAGGATAGGTGGAGTTTCGTCTACGTTTTCCAATCCCTCCCTTCTTCATTGCCATCTCCAAATATTTCAATGTGCCTTTGCATCAGATGGACCCAAATGCCTTCACCCAGATGGGCGGGGCACTCATCCTTTTCAAATTATTCAATATACCCTTGACCCCCGTTCCTTCCACTATTTTTTCCTTCTAAACATAGCGTCTAGGGGAGCCTTCAGCTTCACTGCCCGTCCGAGCCACAAGTTCATCAATAGCCTCCCTTCCTCCCATAAGGAATGGAAGGAGCACTTTTTCTTTATCCAACATGCTGAGCGCCCATTCTGTCCCACACGCTGGCGCGAAGATTTTCCTTCTCCTCCAAACCTGGGTGATTTCCAACGAGATCCTGGGTACCAGCCAGATGCATTTTGGTCGGGATGGAGTTCCATGGACCCAACTTGGTTTCATGTGAGGAGCTTCTGTACCTGGCTAGAATCAGCCTCAAAGTCACCCGTCTTAGCCCCGACCTCCGTAAGTGCATTGTTTTATTAATCACTTATCTATGCTAACTGACATTTTGTTGTTTGTGTTGCAGAGAACACTATGCTCTCCCAGGCCATGAGCAAGCTTCTCAAGTGGGAGCTTGCGGATGAACAGGCTCTGGTTCCTCCTCCAGCTTCCCTATTTTCCGCGGTCGAGCCTTCTGAGGGCTCTAAGAAGACCCAAGGCGGGGGTGTTTAGGAAACCCCCTCTCTCTTATTCCTGCTGCGGCGGGAGGCGGTGACGAGGAAGTGCCAGATCATGCTTCAATGTTGGCAACAGAGCCAACTGGGAAAGCGGACCCACCACCCATCAGCCACCCACGCCTAATCCTGCCTGCTGAGGAGGAAGCAGAGGAGGAGATCGAGCCACGAACCCCGCGTCGGAGACATGCGACCCCTCCGACTCCTCCAAGGAAAAGGACCCGCCCGGCTAGGGCTGCTGAGGAGGAGGAAGACTCTGTTCCTCTCTCCAAGCATCACTGGAGGGCGGCACCGACTACCGCAGAGCCGGAGGGTGAGGCCGAGCTCCCTCTTAGGGCTCTTGAGGTCCCCAGTAGCCCCAAGGGAAAGAGGGTGAGACCCGACGAGCCCGCATTTACTAGTGCTTGCCTTCGCCGGAAGGTAAAAGCGGGCGACAAGGCAACGACTGGAGGCTTCATGTTGGTGCAATCGACCTGAGTATGATCGGGTAGATCATGGGTTTTGGTGTGTGTGTCAATATGATTAAGTTAGGGTTTCATGTTGATCTAATATGTGTATTTGAGTGTGCAGGTTTGCAGAATACACATAGACTTAGTTGGACGTCTTCGGGTCCGGTGGAGGATGGCATGGGGAGACGAGCCGTGGGCTTGCATGCATCTGAGGGACCGTGGACAAAGCAAGGACGATGAGCCGAGGGAAGCAAACTTCGAGATATACACGAAGGATGACATGGGGAGATGAGCCGTGGGTTTGCATGCATCCGAGGGACGAGAGCCAAAGTCAAAGAAGGCTTGAAGGCAACAGGTCGAGACTGCTGGATGAGGAGTCAACTAAGTCATGAGGGTTCGAGTGCTGAGAGAATTGTACTCGGGAAGGGAAACCCTAGGTTTGGGAAGGTGGCAGTCGACTGATGGTTGGATCAGTCGACTGATGTAGAGCACAGAAAGATCAGTCGACTGATCCTATGATCAGTCGACTGGTGTTGACTAGAATTCGAAACGTCGGGTTGTGACATTCGAATTCAAGAGGACCAGTCAATTGGTGTTAACACTAGTCAACTGGTAACGGTCTTTTCAGCAAAGAGCTCTATTTAAGAGAGCTCGTTTTTGGCTAAGAGTTTTTGGCGAAACAAGCTTGGGCCTGTTAGTAGCCTACAAGTGCTCAGAAGTTGTCAAGAGATTGTGACGAGGTTTCTCCACCCACAAGGAGCGATAAGAGTTAGCCGGAGGTCTTCCGGGGAGTCATCCACCGACAGATCGGGAGCGTCCACCTTACGGACATTCGTGGAGTAGGAGTATCATCTCCGAACCACGTAAAGGTTTGGTGCTAGCATTGTTTTAAGTTTTTAGTTAAGTTTCCGCTTGCGCTTGATAACACGTGTAGGAAGAAATTGCGATCGAAATGGTTGAACGACTATTCACCCCCCTCTAGCCGTACATCAAGGTTCCAACAAGTAGTACAAGAGCCGGGGTCGCTCGTCTACGGACTAACCGCCGAGAAAGTAAAAAGCTAGAGGGAATGGTGATTGAAGAAAGATTAGAGGACGATATCAATGTCCCACCTCCTTACGACCGCGAGAGTTTTGAGTATTGGAGGATGCGAACAAAGACTTGGTTCGACATGGATTGGGATCTTAGGATCGCGCTCGAAGAACCATTTGAAGTTCTGAGAGATAAACATGGGAAACAACTCCGACCACGATATTGGAATAAGGAGCAACAAACACAATCGAAGGCAAATGATAAGGTAATTTTAATTTTACTTAATATTTTGCCTAACGATGTGATTAGCCGTGTAGGTGAATATAAAAATGCACATGAACTATGGAGCAAAAGGTTAGCACTTCATGAAAACCCTACATAAGCTCAAGTAGTGGAAGAACCCAAGGAAAGAAGCTCAGCATCCGAAGAAGAGGAGAATGACCAATCGGATGAGGAAAGAAGCTCAATATCCGAAGAAGAGGAGAAAGAAGAAAAAGATTCATCCATCTCCACAAGTGAAGTGGCACAAGAAATTGAAGAATCATCCACTTTATCAAAGAGGGAAGAAAAGGTCTCCACTTCAAGGATTGAGGTGGAGGAGAGACCATCGTCAATACTAGAGCACGAAGAAGCATTCTTCCACCAGAGCAAAGTCAAAAGACCATATTATTTGCTTTGGGTGCAACAAGAAGGGACACTATTGAGGCAATCGACCCTTAAATGATTGGAAGATCATGGTTTTGATGTGTGTGTGAATATGTTTAAGGTTAGAGTGTTATGTTGTATTTGATGTGTGTGATTGAGTTTGCAGGACTTGGAGAATCACACATGGTGGACTTATCCGAGGGACGAGAGCCGAGGGAGGAGAGCTCCAAGGGCAAACCGGGAAGTGGACTTCAAGGCCACACATGAAGGGTGGCATGGAGGCAAGCCAAGGGAAGGCTTGCGTGCGCATCCGAGGGACGATAGCTAGAGGAAGAGGACTTCAAGGGGAGAGCCAAGGGAGCAGACCTGAAGGCACACGCGAAGGAGAAGATCCGGAGTGGCTGGGAGGCAGGGCAGTCGACTGGCCCAGAGGCAATCGACTGCCAAAACCCACAGAAAGTTTGCAGCCTCGGACCAGTCGACTGGCCTTAGGGCAGTCGACTGGTATACCTCGAAACTAACTGTTGGCTAGCAATTGATGCTAGGCCCAGTCGACTGCCCCAGGGGCAGTCGACTGGTGCGGGCTGGACAGATTGCGAATCTGTCTTGTTCACCTATAAAAGGAGCACTTGTTACACGTGCACGGTACGGTTCCGTACAGTGTCGAAGTGCTGCTCGTCTGTAGAGTGATTCTTGCTTCCTCTCTTGTATTTCTGCATCTGTAAAGAGGAAGATCTGGTTGTAAAGGTTTCTCCACCTCAAGGAGACTTTTCGATAGTGAAAAGTGGTGCTCGCGGTGTGGATCCTTGGACTAATCACCCATCTGGGTGGATACCAAGTAAACGATAATTGTTAGCATTGTTTTGAATTTCTTTTGCATATTATTNATCCATAAATACATAAAAGTGTCTTGATACATAAGTGCACACACTAACAATCTCCCACTTGCACTATTTGTTGAGGCAATCAACCCTTAAATGATTGGAAGATCATGGTTTTGATGTGTGTGCGAATATGTTCAAAGTTAGAGTGTTATATTGTATTTGATATGTGTGATTGAGTTTGCAGGACTTGGAGAATCACACATGGTGGACATATCCGAGGGACGAGAGTCGAGGGACGAGAGCTTCAAGGGCAAGCCGGGAAGTGAACTTCAAGGGCACACGTGAAGAGTGGCATGGGGGCAAGCCAAGGGAAGGCTTGCGTGCGCATCCGAGGGACGATAGCCAGAGGAAGATGACTTCAAGGGGCAAGCCAAGGGAGCAGACCTGAAGGCACATGCGAAGGAGAAGGTCCGGAGTGGCAGGAGCTGAGTTGTGAGGCAGGGCAGTCGACTGGCCCAGAGGCAGTCGATTGCCAAAACTCACAGAAAGTTCGCAGCGTCGGACCAGTCGACTGGCCGCTGGGCAGTCGACTGGTATACCCCCGAAACTAGCCGTTGACTAGCCGTTGGCCAGCAATTAATGCTAGGCTGGGCAGTCGACTGGTGCGGGCTGGACAGATTGCGAATCTGTCCTGTTCACCTATAAAAGGAGCACGTTTTGTACGTGTACGGTACGGTTCCGTACAGTAACGAAGTGCTGCCAAATTGTAGAGTGTTTCTTGCTTCCTCTATTGTATTTTTGCATCTGTAAAGAGAAAGATCTTGCTGTAAAGGTTTCTCCACCTCAAGGAGACTTTTCGATAGTGAAAAGTGGTGCTCGCGGCGTGGATCCTTGGACTAGTCACCCATCTGGGTGGATACCAAGTAACTGATAAGTGTTAGCATTGCTTCTGTTTCTTTTACATATTATTTCCACTACGCTAACAATTCTGTAGAGATCCGAAAAAGTGCATTCACCGCCCCTCTGCACGCCTAAATCGATCCATCAGTTGGTATCAGAGCGAAGTTCGTTTTGGAAGATCTAACAATCAACCAGAACAAATTGTAATGGCGTTTCAAGAGGGATACTCCACCGCACGACCTCCGTTCTTCGACGGGAACGACTTCGCCTACTGGAAAGGTAGAATGCAATACTATTTTATGAATGACATAGAAAATTGGATAAGTGTTGCAGATGACTTCGAGGCGCCCATCGATGAAAGAGGAGACCCAACACCAATGAGATCATGGTCAAAGGAGGTGATGAAAAGGGCGCAGTCTAATGCCAAGGCCACCACCACATTGCAATGCGGGCTCTCGAAGGAGCAACTGAACAAGGTGGGGCCATTCAAGAGCGCCAAGGAACTATGGGACAAGTTGGTTGAACTGAACGAGGGGTCCAACGAGTCCAGAAGAGCCAAGAAGGACCTTCTAGTGGCTCAACTGCAATCCCTGTCCATGAAGAGCAACGAAACCGTCAGCCAGCTACATGGAAGGGTGAAAGAAGTGATAAATGAGCTCCATGTGATTGGAGAGAAGATAGAAAATCGGGACATCGTCAGGTATGTTTTACAAGCATTCTCAAGAACCACCTTGTGGGCATCCATGGTTGATGCTTACAAGGTATCAAGGGACTTATCTTTAGTAAAATTAGACGATTTGTTTTGTGAATTTGAACTGCACGAGCAAGCTAACATTACGACCAAAGAGAAAGGTATTGCTTTTGTTGCAGAAAAGGAGAAGAAGAGGAGGAAGGAGAAGAAGAAGGTGGTCTATTCATCTTCATCAGATTCAGAGGAGTCAAGCACCTCTATGGATAGTGACCAAGAGGCCTTCATGGTAAGGAAATTTCGTAGAGCATTTAAAAGTTTATCTAACAAGTCCTATGCTAGGAAAGGGGCCAAAGGTAAGGGTAAGGCCAAGGACATAATCTTCTACAACTGCCACCAAGAGGGACATATGAAAAATGAGTGCTCTCAACTGAAGAAAATGGATGACAAGAAGGAAGAGAAGAAGAAGAGTGACAAGAAGAGATCAAAGGGAAAGGAGAAGGGTGCCACCAATCTCAAGGCAACTTGGGATGATCCTTCATCCTCAAAGGAAGAAGAAGAGCAAGTCTCCCACTTTGCTCTTATGACACAAGATCATTCGGACTCATCGGATGATGAACGAAGCTCAAGTAGCGAAGATGAGAGCTCCTCCACTTCATCATCAGAGTCAGAAACTTCGGTAAGTGAGGTATACCACTTATCCTCCTCTACTTTAGTGAAAATAATTTCTAGCACGAACATGGACTTAGCTAAGACTAGAAGTAAAGTTAAGGATCTAAATGAACAAATTGTCATGCTTAAAGTAGAAGCTACTAGACTTGAGGATTTGCATGCTAGTTCTACTTCTTCACATGTTTCATGCCTTGAAAATGAAAATAAGGAATTAAGGAAACAAGTAGATGACCTCACAAAGGCCCTTAGAAAATTCCAGGTGGGATCTAGTAACTTAGATATGATCATCAACAATCAAAGGGTTGTGTACAACAAAGTCGGGTTGGGTTATAGGCCTAAGACCAAGGAGGTAGCCTTTGTTTCACTGACTGGTAGGATTGGTGCATCTAGGAGACTAGGAGCTAGGGGAACCACAAAGAAGGCATGGGTACCTAAATGATTTCTAAATGATGCTTATGGATCAAAGATATGGGTACTAAAAGAGTATGTTTTCCATGTTGTTTAGGTAAAGGTGAAGGAGGCCCCAACAATGTGGATAGTAGATAGTGGATGCTCAAGACACATGACCGGAGATGTGAGCAAGTTCACCACTATTAGCTACCTAAGAGAATGGACGGTCTCCTTTGGGAATAGTGGAAAGTTGAGGATTATTGGTAGGGGCACAATTGAGGTATCTCCCACTATTTCAATATATAAAGTACTTTTAATCAAAGACATGAAATTCAATTTATTAAGTGTAAGCCAATTATGTGATGCCGGTTTTCAAGTAGAATTTCATGCTAGAAAATGCATCATTAGACATAATGAATCAAATGCTATCATATTAGAAGGGTTTAGAGAGGCAAATCTATATTATCTTGATCTATCTTATGCTACTAACAATGTTGTTAAGTGTCTCATGTCTAAAGAAGAAGAAAGGTGGTTGTGGCACCGGAGACTTGGACATGTCAACATGAGGAGCATTGCAAGAGTGGCCAAGGAAGAATTGGTGAAGGGGCTCCCAATGCTCAAGTACGAGAAGAACAAGTTGTGTGATGCATGCCAAGAAGGTAAGCGATCAAAAGCATCACACAAAGGTAAAACTCTAATCACCACTTCCTTACCTTTAGAACTTTTGCATATAGACTTGTTTGATTGCCATAGTACCCCCTCACATGTAGGAAGTAAGTATTGCCTAGTAATAGTAGATGATTTTTCTAGGTTTACATGGGTCTATTTCTTGAAACATAAGGATGATACCCTAGAGATCTTCATAGGATTTAGTAAAAGGGTAGAAAATGAAAAGAACATCAAAATAAACCGAATTAGGAGTGACCATGGTGGGGAGTCCCAAAACGCTAGTTTCACACAATTTTGTGTTGAAAATGGGTACAAGCATGAGTTTTCATGCCCAAGGACTCCTCAACAAAATGGGGTAGTTGAGAGAAGAAACCGAGCCCTACAAGAAGCTGCTAGGACTATGCTTAATGCATATTCCCTTCCTAGCTATTTTTGGGCCGAAGCGGTTAACACCGCTTGCTATATCCAAAATCGGGTGTTGGTAGATAGATTTTTAGGAAAAACACCCTTTGAACTGTGGAATGGAAGGGTACCACAAGTTCATTATTTTAGAGTCTTTGGATGTAAAGTCTACATCTTAAATACCAAAGATGACCTAAGGAAATTTGAGTCAAAAGCCGATGAATGAATTCTCGTAGGGTACTCATCAAATAGTAGAGGTTATAGAGTGTATAACAAAAGGACAAAGGTGATTAAGGAGTCCTCGAATGTTAAATTTGATGAAACAAGTAGTACCTACCCTAGGAAGGCCTCAATTGATAAGGATATAAAAGAGGTCCAACCCCTTGCCCAAAGAATTCAAGACCTACATTTGGAGGGCAATGATCAAGGGGGAGTAAGAAGTACCTTAGAGGATGAGGATGGAGTAAATGAACCTACAACCTCTCAACCCTTGATTATTACCATGATCACCCTATTGACCAAATTGTGGGTGATGTCACTCAAGGTGTAAGGATTAGGTCCTATTTTAGGGACCAAACTAGTCAAATAGCTTTAATCTCCCAATTAGAACCTAAGTCCATTGATGAAGCATTGGGAGATGTTGATTGGGTTTTAGCCATGCAAGAAGAGCTAAATCAATTTGAGAGGAGTGAAGTTTGGGAGTTGGTTCCTAGGCCAAATGATTGTACTATTGTAACCACTAGATGGGTGTTTAGGAACAAACTAGATGACCAAGGTAAAATCACTAGGAACAAGGCTAGATTGGTAGCTAGGGGGTTTAACCAAGTTGAGGGACTAGACTATGATGAGACTTATGCCCCCGTAGCTAGGTTAGAGTCAATTAGAATTCTACTAGCCTATGCCGCTCACATGGGTTTCACACTCCACCAAATGGATGTGAAGTCGACATTCCTTAATGGGATCATTAAGGAAGAGGTTTATGTAGAACAACCCCCTGGGTTTGAGGACTCTAACTTTCCAAGACACGTGTTCAAACTAAGAAAAGTCTTATATGGATTGAAACAAGCTCCCCGGGCTTGGTATAAAAGGCTTTCTTCATTTCTAGTGTCTAAGGGGTTTATGAGAGGAACAATTGACCCTACATTGTTCCTAAAATCTAAGGACAAGGAGATATTTGTTGCCCAAGTGTATGTGGATGATATCATTTTTGGGTCAACAAATAATGACTTCCTACAAGAATTCATCAAGTGTATGGAAGATGAATTTGAGATGAGTTTTGTAGGAGAGTTAACCTTTTTCTTAGGCCTTCAAGTTAAGCAAACTAATGAATGTATACATGTCTTTCAAACCAAATATGCTAAGGAGATGTTAAAGAAATTTAGTTTAGAAAATGCTAAGGTAGCATCTACACCCATAGGAACCAATGTGAAAATGGATAGTGACAGTGAAGGGAAAATGGTAGACTCTAAACAGTATAGGAGCATGATTGGTAGCCTCATATACCTAACCGCTAGTAGACCTGACATACTTTTTGCGGTAGGTATGTGTGCAAGATACCAATCTTGTGCAAAAGAGTCTCATTTGGTTGTAGTCAAGAGAATCTTAAGGTATGTGAAAGGGACCCTCAATGTCGGACTTTGGTATCCTAGAACCCCTAGTGTTGATCTATGTGGATACACCGACTCGGACTATGCGGGGTGTAAACTAGATAGGAAGAGTACAAGTGGAGGGTGTCAATACCTTGGGTCTTCCTTAGTTAGTTGGAGTAGTAGGAAACAACTATGCATTGCCCTATCTACAACGGAAGCCGAATATGTGGCAATGGGTGGATGTGTTTCCTAACTCCTTTGGATCATGCACACCTTAGAGGATTATGAACTACATTACACCAAGGTCAAAGTCTTGTGTGACAATGTAAGTACAATCAACCTAACAAAAAATCCAGTTCACCATTCTAGAACAAAACACATTGAAGTGAAACAACACTTCATTAGAGACCATGTGGCAAGGGGAGACATAGAACTACACTATGTTGAATCCAAGTCGAACCTAGCTGATATCTTTACCAAGCCTCTTCCGGAATCGGAGTTCACATCCTTAAGAAGAGGGCTTGGAATGTGTTTTGTGGAAGTATAGGATGAACTTGGAGATATTAGCTTTGAATAAGGGTGCTTGATCCATTAGGGTGATACATTTGGCTCACTTGTGCTTGTGGCACATTGTTGAACCATTGAGAGTATCAAAATATGAAAACTAGACCAACTATGGGGAAGGTAAGTGTTTAATCAATGGACACTTTGCCTAAAGATCATAGTTGGACATTTTAAACTTTTGAAAACCATTTTGTGTCTTACATACTTTGCCATGCTTTTAGAATTCATATAATTGCAAAATTGGTTTCAAAGTTTGATACAAAATGTAGTATTTTTCAAAGATTTTGGATTTTTGTCAAAAATCATGCATGTTTGAAATTTTATATGGTTTAATATTTTTCCCTGATAGAGTATAATATTTCAAATATGTATGTAAAATTTTATAATTTTTGGAATTTTCTGGGAGTTTCTGAAATTCGGCAGCAAAGCTGAAATATCAGACTGATGGCGTATCAGTCGACTACCCCATGGGCAGTCGACTGGCACGCAGGTTTTCAGCTACTGTGGGAAATTTCAGAAATTAAAAATTCTTTCACTTGATGCCATTGGTTTTGGTTGCTTGAGGCAATCTTTTTGATGGTGTCAAAGGGGAGAATGGATGGTTTAAGTTAGAATTTTGACTTAAAATGGATAATTTTAGGTATTTTGTCCAACTTAGACTTTGAAAGGTTAAAATTTGGGAGAAGACATGGATTAAGGGGGAGGTACCTCTTAGTTTCTGATATGTCTTATATTTTTAACATATTACTGTTATTAAGTGGAAACTTAATTTGGATTGTGACTAGAATTGAAAATAGGGGGAGACATAGGTTAAGGGGGAGGTTACCTCTTAGGGTTACTATGTCTCATGATTTTTCAATTGGTATATGTTGCTATTGCTATTGTGATTGTTGTTTATCTCTAACTTAAACATATTGTCACACATCAAAAAGGGGGAGATTGTTGAGGCAATCGGTCCTAAATGATTGGAAGATTATGGTTTTGATGTGTGGGCGAATATGTTCAAAGTTAGAGTGTTATGTTGTATTTGATATGTGTGATTGAGTTTGCAGGACTTGGAGAATCACACATGGTGAACATATCCGAGGGACGAGAGCCGAGGGACAAGAGCTTCAAGGGCAAGCCGGGAAGTGGACTTCAAGGGCACACGTGAAGGGTGGCATGGGGGCAATCCAAGGGAAGGCTTGCGTGCGCATCCGAGGGACGATAGCCAGAGGAAGAGGACTTCAAGGGGCAAGCCAAGGGTGCAGACCTGAAGGCACACGCGAAGGAGAAGGTCCGGAGTGGCTGGAGCTGAGCTGTGAGGCAGGGCAGCCGACTGGCCCAGAGGCAGTCGACTGCCAAAACTCACACAAAGTTCGCAGCGTCAGACCAGTCGACAGGCCGCTGGGCAGTCGACTGGTATACCCCCGAAACTAGCCGTTGGCTGGCAATTAATGCTAGGCCAGTCGACTGCCCCAGGGGCACTCGACTGGTGCGGGCTGGACAGATTGCGAATCTGTCCTATTCACCTATAAAAGGAGCACGTTTTGTACGTGTACGGTACGGTTCCGTACAGTAACGAAGTGCTGTCAAATTGTAGAGTGTTTCTTGCTTCCTCTATTGTATTTCTGCATCTGTAAAGAGGAAGATCTTACTGTAAAGGTTTCTCTACCTCAAGGAGACTTTTCGATAGTGAAAAGTGGTGCTCGCGGCGTGGATCCTTGGACTAGTCACCCATTTGGGTGGATACCAAGTAACTGATAAGTGTTAGCATTGCTTCTGTTTCTTTTACATATTATTTCCGTTGCGCTAACAATTCTGTAGAGATCCGAAAAAGTGCATTCACCCCCCCTCTGCATGCCTAAATCGATCCATCACTATTGTCAAACACTATGGACTCTCAGTCCTAGGTTCCTCACATGGGTCTCATATTTCTGTAGAGGTAAGGCCTTGGTGAGTGGGTTTGCGATGTTCTCACTAGTATCTACTCTACTAACCAACACGTCACCCCTCTGAACAATCTCTCTGAGGAGGTGATACTTCCTTAGCACGTGCATGGATCGTTGGTGAGATCTTGGCTCCTTTGCTTGCGCTATGGCCGCATTATTGTCACAATATAACACAACTGGATCAATAATGCTAGGAACCACTTCAAGCTCCGCTATGAAGTTCTTGATCCACATAGCTTCCTTTACTGCCTCCGACGCTGCTATGTACTTGGACTCAGCTGTTGAATCTGCAACTGTCTCTTGCTTGGAGCTCCTCCAGCAGATAGCTGCATCATTCAGACAAAACTCATATCCTTGTTGCGACTTCAAATTATCCCGATTTGTCTGGAAACTGACGTCGGTATATCCTCTAACGACCAATTCCTCGTCTCCTCTAAAAACTAAGAACATGTTCTTTGTTCTTCTAAGATACTTAAGAATAGTCTTTACTACAGTCCAATGACTCTCTCCAGGATCTAACTGATATCGACTTGTCATATTTAAAGCATACGAGACATCTGGTCGAGTGTATATCATAGCATACATTATGGACCCTATAGCCGAAGCATAAGGTATCTTGCCCATTCTATTTCTCTCCTCTTGTGTCTTTGGACACATAGCCTTGGAGAGATGTACACCATGTGACACTGGCAAAAATCCTCTCTTGGAGTCTTGCATGCTGAATCTATTCAACATTCTGTCAATATATGTACCTTGACTCAACCCTAGTAACCTTCTTTGTCTATCTCGGTATATTCTAATTTGCTTTGCATTGACATTCTGTGAAGTAATTTTGCTCTCTATACAACTAGTGTGGCCCAATGTTTGAATTAAGACAAAAGACTTTCCAATCACTTAAATGTGATTTAACACCGAACTTATGATTATATACTTTCTTGCAGTTGATGCATTTTTTTCAGCTGATTAATTCAGAACGTTCGTATATATTGTCTGATTCACAATGAACAAAAAACTTTGACATTTAAATAATCTGTAACAGAGGGACATAGTCGGTTACGAGTTTGCAGCGAGAAGACGGGTCATCATTCACAAGCCATTCAGATGGCCACCGAGTGCCAGAGGACAGATCGGAAAACTCGTCGACTTACCTGAGTCTTTGGAAGAACTCTGCAAAATTGCAGGTAAGAAAAGGATCACTTAGCTAGTTTTTATTAAACTGTGTGATATAGTGTTTGACTAAGTTAAAGTGCAAATCAAGACAGTTCAGTAAGTAAACTTAGTTTTGCTTGGTGCAGGTGAAAAGTTTGGTTGTCAAGTGCCGTCGAAGGTTGTGAACGAAGATAACGCTGAGATTGATGACATCGAAGTCATTAGAGACGGACATCATTTGTTCCTTCCTGCTGTAGTGTTGTGAATACCTCCCATGCATGATGATTAGTTCTTAGTTTGATCTGAGAAGCACGAACCTCGTAATTTAGGGGGGTTTGATTTATTTCATTTTTTATTTTTATTTTTCAAAAAATCATATTTTCTTATTTTTTAAAAATAAATTTATTTAATTCTCTAATTTTTCAGAAAATACTATATTTTTTTCTGAAAAACAAGATTGAAAAATACAAACTAAACACGTTTTTTAGAAAATTACATTTTATACAGAAAATGAAAAAGAAAAACAAACGTACCAAACACCCCCTTAGTTTTCAATTCTAACCGAACTCATGAGTCCTTAAAACTTTACTTCTTAATTACACTGCCACAAATGAGGGCAGATCCTTTGTCCCAAAAAAATCGCCTGTCCCGCCTGTCCCGCTCCCTGATAATAGCCGGCGAGTTTTTCGATCGCCGATCGGACAATACCGGCAGCCTCCGACCGTCGCCCTGAACAAAACTATATCCTAGGGGTTTGGTGACCCCGTCGAGATCGCCGCAATTGCGATCTCGCCGGATTCACCGTCGAATCCGACGAGATTGCAATTGCATCGATTCCAACCGATTCATTGTTCTTCTAGGATATTATTTGATTCGGTACGACGATCAAAATCTATCGGTGATGTCCGATCGGCGCGGATGACTCGCCGGTCGTCGCCGGGGAACGGAACAAGTGGGACATACACTTTTTTGGGACATAGGATCCCAATTGGCCACAAATCGCATGCTGCTTGACTGCAAACAATACCACATGCTATGCTATTCTATGACCTGAATGTGAATCATTTTGGAAGAAACACGGAGTGATTAGGGATAGGCCTGGAACACACAGACGCCATAACCTGACTTTTCATGACAAGAAGAATTAATACGAGTATTCAAAATAAAGCAGAAACAACATCAAAGAACACAAAACTCAGACATTAGAGAACTGCACATGGCTACAGCACCAAGCAATGATATAACAGTAGTAGCACTTTCATTCTGGACGCGAATTTGGGCCTTTTCGAGCTAAGGAACTACCTAGGAAATTCACAGGCAACGCTGCTTGAACCCGAAGAGTTGGCCACCAACGAACAGAGGGGTCGAAGCTCAGAAAACGGGTGGCAATGGCAGAGCTAGCGGTCTCCACTAGGCCGGCTGTTAAGCAACCAAAGAGTTTCCCTTTGACGAGGAGATATTGTGAAACCTAACGTAGAACATCTCTCAGTCCTGCAACCGGTGGCGCCGTCGCCGGAGCCAAGGCTGAAGACGAAGACGTAGGCTGCGGCTGTGACCGTTGACAAAATGTGACCAAGAAGCAACTGAGGACATTGCGTGGACTCACAGGCCAACCAGGTTTAAGCTTTATCCAACGTGGCTGCACAACTATATATCGAAGCAAATGATCTTAACTAGGTTTTCTCAACCTCGGACGATCGGTCCGTCTCCACGGAAGTTTTCTACCGGCTGCTAGGGTAAATCGGAAAGTGCTCGCAGTGGCAAGTCTAGAAGCCGAGCGTCTCAGGGTTCGCGCCCCATTTGGAGGAAAAATTCTTACAAATACGTCGTAACTGGGGATCGAACCGCGGATGCCTGGTGATCCTGTCGCGAAGCGAGGTGGACTCCCAAGAGCACGCGATCTCTCGAATATCACAAACTACTGAGGTTAGCTGCTATCTGCAAGAATGAGACCGTTAGAACCCGTCGGGGAAAGTCCTCGACAAGACACTCCGACGGTCAAGTCAGTCTCCGGTGGTGGAAGAGCAGCGAAAGCAATAGAACAATAGAAAAAATATTATTGCGCGTACCTAGGGGATGCGGAGTGGAGAGACTTATATAGCCGGGGAAGCTGACAGCTTTTGCCCCGTTTGTCACTTTTTTGTCGCATACGAGGACAAAGTAAGGCATAGCCAGGGGTGGCAGGGTATTCTGTCGCAAACTGGAATAAGGAAAGGGGCGCTGTCAACTTATGGGCGAGCGCCGTCAGGCGTTGCTCGGCCTGACACATACGTAGGCAAGCGTGGTACGGGGTGCCAGGATATGGCAGGGAGATCATGGTGTCAACGGGATACTCGCGATTCAGACATAATCGGTATCAGGCCTGCACCGACCCCGTACTCCTTCTGCTAGTCTGGTGTCAGGGAGTGATTGTTCAGATGAGTCACGACAAAACTTCGAATGCTAGTGCCGGCTAGCGGCTCAGAGTGCTAGTACCGACTGAGGGCTTAGAGTATTGGTGCCAACTGGCGGCTGAGCGTAAACTCAGACCCAAAGGCCACTGGTACCGAGAGTAACTATGCTACCCGAGTCAAGGTGTGCCTGAGTGGCAATGTCCCGACTGGGTCCACAGTGAGTCGGTTGAAGGCTTGACTCCTCGCCGTTCGGGCCTTCACTGTAAGAGAATTTTAGGACGCCTGTCGAGCTTCCTCTGACTCGGGCCCGCGCCTTCGTGAAACTTTGGGGCTTAGTCATTCCATGGCTCCAGAAGTATTCCCTGGTCGAGGCTGAATTGAATCAGCCGGTTGAACTACCCATTGGCCCATTTGATGGGCCCTCGGAGGCTTTTGACCTAGGCCCACTAACGAGGCGCTAGGATGACCGGCCTACTTACCCGCGCGATGGGTCAGGCCCGTAAACATGGGCCGGGATCACCTGAGATAGCGACTAGTTATTCTACCGCTGCATCATAGGCCCGGGGGCAACTATATATCGAAGCAAGCAAGCACGGTAGGTGAAGCAAACTATTCGAATTCAAAGCTAGCAGGGCGGGTTGATGGGTGGTGGATCCAGCGGGTTCCGGATGAGAGATCCAATGCCCGTTAAACTTAATCAAATGTTACTGTAGTTCTCCTTCGCTCGGGTCAAATCAAACACTAGCATGGCACTGTTCTTCGATAAACCGAGTGCCTCCAAGAGTCATCTTCTAATTAATCGAGATGTTCTTTCCAGTAGTATTATTTTACTTGGATTGTTTTCTCTTTGTTTAGAACTTTGTAGATTTACATAGGATATTTCTGTTTACAAAATAAATTTCTTTTCCAAAGATACTATTCTGTCAAAAATGTAAGTTTGATTTGGCAATACTTGAATTTTTCGTGTTCTCAAGATGGATATATTACATTGACATTTATTTTAGTCATTGATGAGCTCAAATTTAATGAAGCTAGTTTTTATTATAAAACACATTTATATATCAAATGAAAGTTCAAAGTAATTGTCATTCATACAAGCCAAAAAAAAAACAACTTATCATGTATAATAGTTAAATGACTAAAACTCGAAAAAAGAATCTCACAATTGGAATTCAACCTATTGAAAATCAATGGAAGTAATAAAATTTAACATTTGAATTTTGGTGTGTAGCAAGGAAGAGGAAGTATGAAGTGGGCATGGAATCAAAGGCCATGATAAAATTTATCATGAAATATTTATGCTGAAAGGTTTTATCACGATGATAAAGGATGATTTACTCATCCTCATCTCTCCCGCTAATTCATCTCAAGATTAACATGGAAGAGATAAATCATGAGAGTTATTAGCCCGGATGCTATGGTTAGTTCGTGGGAAGGACGAGTATACTGATTTTATCAGATTTTGATTCCCAGACTTTATGATGTTAACACCCACATATTAATCACCAATCCATTCTATGAGGACTTGGAAAGGCTTTATCCTAGATCATCCGAATGTAATGTAATATAACAATCAAATACATGAGCAAGCAAAAAATGAAATGACTTTCTTTCCACGGGTTACAACTTTGGCTCCCCTTGAATGACCATGTATTTTGTCATTGCAAGAAATAAACCGATTGGTGTAGGTGTTCTAGGTTCATTAAAGTCATTTGTAATACGGTAACTTCCTCATGCTTCAACAGCCAATTGAAGAACTTGTGATGTCTTTGTAAACGAGTGAAAAAACTTACATATAAATCTCATTTCAGAAATCACAACTATCCTATGTTTCGTAATATACCTTCTATAAACAAGAGCACTAAAGTCATATGCATTTTTCCCACAAAATGAAATTTGATTTCTAATATTTGTACAAAGTGATGTATATAGCACGGTTAGCGATTTTGCTCTGCTGCGGATTGTCCATCACTTGATGTTATGGATTTAAGATGTTTGTATTGAATATAAGCGCCTGTGTTAACTCTCAGGCGCCTCTATTCAATATAGACAGCTGAGAGGTTTAGCTGAGGAAAAAAATGTATTTTTTTATTTTTTATTTTTATTTTTTCGAGATATATTTAGGGTTTAAGATTTTATGATTTGAAAGTTGAGTTATAATAAGTTTAAGTTAAAAGATTTCTCCTTAGGATTTAGACTTCCCTTTTGGATTATAATGTTCAAACAAATAAAATTTAAATACTAATATGGTGTATAAGCGTTGCAAATTTTAAGATTTAGAAGTTTGATTATAATGGGTTTAAGTTAATAAGATTTTTTTTAGAATTTAAACTTCCTTTTAGATTATAGTATTCAAACGAATAAAATTTAGAAATTAACGGAATATATTACAAAATTAAAAACTGTAAATTGCCTTTAAATTCCCAATTGAATCTTAAACTTTATCCTCAATCCCTATGTTAGAAAAAAATTCATGTTCATTCCCTACATGCAAAGTTTCATTTGCTTCAGCTCCCTAATAAATATTGCTTTACCTAATTGCCCTTATTATTTTTAGGTACAAAAAGCCCAAAATGAGGTATAGTTCTTCTTAAATTCAGTATAATATAATTAAAATCTAGTATATTTTTTTATCAAATTAAGTACTACACTTTTTATACATATAAAAATTTCAGGAAGAAGTATAATTCTTCTTAAATTTAGTATATTTTAATTAGAATTTAATATATTTTCTATCAAATTGAGCATAATTCTTTTTTCATGGGTCTAATTGATTAGGAGTTCATACCTAATTGCACTTATTATTTTTAGGTGCAAAAAGTCCAAAATGAGGTATAGTTCCTCCTAAATTCAGTATATATAATTAAAATCTAGTATATTTTCTATGAAATTAAGTACCATACTTTTTATACGTATAAAAAGTCCAGGAAAAACTATAATTTTTCCTAAATTCAGTATATTTCAATTAAAATTTAGTATATGTTCTATTATAAAATTGAGCACAATTCTTTTTCCACCTGATCAATTGATTAGGAGTTCATACCAATTGATTAATTATGATGAATCGATTAGGTCATACTCAATTTGATATAAAATATACTGAATTTCAATTCTTTTTCCACCTGATCAATTGATTAGGAGTTCATACCAATTGATTAATTATGATGAATTGATTAGGTCATACTCAATTTGATATAAAATATACTGAATTTTAGTTCAATGATGCTGAATTTAGAAAGAATTATACTTGATTTCAGAGTTTTTTACCTACAAAATTGAGGGGTAATTCGGTAAATATATAGTTGAAACACATGAAACATTACATGTAAGGAGTGGAAACAAATTTTTTTTTGACGCAGAAACTGAGGAGAAAATTAAGTTTACATGCAGGGAGTTTAGGATAATTTTTCCATTATTTAAAGAATTATTTATTAAAAAATTTAAAAAAAAATAGAACGCAGGCAACAATACAGGCGCCTGTGTGCGAACTGGAAAAGTAAATTAGGGAGCTCATGAGTTTCGGCTATCTACATAGAAAGAAGTCGTCAATGGGAGTTACTCAGCAAAACTATAAGAGAAACAAATGCTCTCCATCTCTAATGACTTCAATGTCATCGATCTCGGCGTTATCTTGGTTCACCACCTTCGACGGTTCTCGACAGCCAAACATTTTACCTGCACCAAGCAGAACTAAGTTTAAACATATGGAACTATCTTGATTAGAACTTTAATTATCTGCCCTAACTTAGCCAAACACTTTATTACATAGTTTAATAAAATTAGTTAAGTCGCCCTTTTCTTGCCTGCCGTTTTAAAGAGCACTTCTAAGGAATCAGGTAAGTTGACGAGCTGCCCAATATGTTCTCCGGTACAAGGTGGTATTCTCGATGGCATGTGAATGATGACTCGTTTTCTGCTAGCTGATGTAACGACGCATCCAACAGAAGGTCTTTGTTCAAGTTTCAATTTCTACAGAAGCGCAAAAGAAGCATGAGAGGCTTAATTACTTTTGCAGCAGGTTGATGAGGGTTTAAAGAGGTCATGGCAAATAATAATACGTACCTTTAAGCAAATGTGGGACCATATTCGGTTCTTCATTTGCTTCGGCAGCTGGATCCTCGCTGCAAACTCGTAAGCACTCGCCACTGTGTCCTGTTACAAAACCGGCTAGCAGATTATTCAAATGCCCAAAGTTAATTTCTGTTTCTCTCATTGAATTGCATGTAAACCATATAATAATTAATGACTTACAAAGTTTTGAGTGCGCCTGGTGACATGGATGATAAGGTTGATCATGTTGCCGATGATGTAAGAAATAAGCGCGAGATCAAACAACTTGTAGAAGATGGCAAACAACATTTCCCTCGTGTTCTCTGCTTGATAGCCAGTGGTTGTTAAGGTCGTCATGGACCAATACATTGCAGCAACATATCTTGTCCACAGGCTCTGTGATCGGAAGTCCTGCATCGCTCCACCTATCCAGGATATGCTTGGGTTCAGATACCGAACGGCGACTAGATACTTGAAGCACCCGGTGCAATGCACGACAAAGAGAGTCACCTGAGCAACAAAAAATATAAGGCATGCAATCTGATCAAATCGTCCAGGAACAAGAGTTTGGATGCTAACTTACAGAGATCAGCTTTGTGCATCGAGTCCAGAAGTAGTTGAATCTGATATCCTTCTCAATCCTACGTTTAATGTTTTGGAAGAAAAATATCAGTCTATGCGAGGTAACTACCTAAGAGTATGCGTGTATATGCTTGCCAACCTCGAGAAAAAGGAACTAACCCTCCGGAGTTGCCATAGCCTAAGCATATTCAGTATCTTAAAGCCAAGATTATCATTGTCATAATTTCTTTTAAAGAGAAATATAATTGCTTGAAATGGAACAACAGGCAAGATGTCACAGATGAACCAGGAGGATAAGTATCTGCAAAATACGTGGTATTAATCATGTATGTAGGCAAAAGACCGGTATTAATTAGTAATATATATATATATATATATAAATACTAACCTAGCTGCAATTCTCTTTGGATCATCAACAAAGAGAGAGGATCTAGGATCGAGATAAGCAACAAAAAAGGTCAGAACGATATCGATGGCGAAGAAGCTGTTCAAGATATTCTCGAGCCACAGGAGTTCAGTAGGCAAGCATGTTAAGAATGCCAGTTCGAATGGGCAAATCCAAGCCCAATAAATAACAAGCTGAGTTAGGAACATCTGCCATGCCCTGAGCAAATAAAAAACAGAGTACTCATTTATCAAATCATCAATCCTTCGTCATTAACAATTTGTGAGAAAGGTTTAAGTACCTATAATGTAGATGATAAGGTGAGATCATCCTCATATTAGCCGACGGATTGATGTTAGCTCCTAGCAACGGAAAGAGTTCACTGGAGAAGCTGCTATCGCTGTCATCGTGGAAGACGGAGAGACAGAGGTGTGATAAGGGCATGTTGAAGTAACGAAGGATGAGCTATATATATATATATATATATATATATATATATATATATATATATATATATATATATATATATATATATATATTCGGATTTTTTTTTAAAAAATCAAACTAAGACACCTCCTATTTTAAAAATCAACATTTCCTCTTATAAATCCTAAATACACTTAAATTTTTTTCATTTTTTATTTTTTTTAGCTTGAATACTATAACCCAATTGGGCAAAAAAATCATTCAAGAAAAAATCTTAATTTTTTTTTCTTGAATATTATAACCCAATTGAAAAGGTAAACCCGTCAGGTACAATTACTATTCGAGAAAATATTCATTTAAAAAAATCAAAAAATAAATGATGGGAGGTCATTGGAGGCGCCTTCCATCATGCATGGAAGGTGCCTTCAATTACATGGATGGCGCCTTCCGTGAATTACATTCTATATCAAAAAAAAACTAAGATTGCGTTTGATTAGGGGTAATGTTGTTAGTGAGAGCCCTAGAGCCAATCATGTGATGGTTGTTGTATGGACTCATTGTATCATATTTCATATATATATATAAAGACATTTGATTATGGTTATTATACTTACTTGTATTGGTGCCAAATAACTAAGTGTAATAACGTCCTTGGTAGTAGGTTCATATCTATATCAATCGATTGGTTGAATCGATAGTGAGATGATATAGAGAACACTACTCTTAATTATTCCTGGTCAAGTATTAACATTCAGGGACAATGTTAATGCATAGAGACTAGCATGTAGGTCAACACGATGACTTGATTTCACAAGTCATGGATATGAGATATCAAGTTGACACATGAGTATGCATTGGAGAATGTTTACTGAATGACCCACCATGAGAAAGTATCATGGATCGTTATATGAGTGTCATATACTTTCTCATGTGACTATTAGTATGACTATTAGTCCTTAGACCTGAAGTCACCATAGTTCCCTACATAAGGAGTTATGTACTTTGGTTTCGTCAAACGTCACCCGTAACTGGGTGGACTATAAAGGCGATTACTGGGTATGTAACAAATTATGCGGAGGAATGTGAGTGATGTAGATGGGATCTATCCCTCCTATATGACGGGAGAGATATCATAGTCTTGATAGAGTGAGATCACTAAGTGCATGGCCATGCCCAAATAAGGCAATATGAGATATTGAGCTTATTTGATTATAGTGAGTCTACTTGGAGTTCAAGACACATAGATTGATTGGAGGATGACACGGTCTATGCTTCATAGAAGATCAATCTAGATATCGAAGATAGAAGGACATTGTCACATATTATGAAAGTCATAATTAGTAGTCACATTGGTGATATTGGATCTCAACATTCTTGTAACTTGGGTAGCAATGATGTGTTGCTAGATACCGCTCATTGCTTATGTTTCTAAGAGGTTAGAAGCATTGCCAACGTTACAAGAACCTATAGGGTCACACGCAAAGAACAAATAGATGGAGAAAAAATGAAGTCAAGTTCGACTTGGCTAAATATGGAAAGTCCATAAAAGGCAAGTTTGACTTGACCCAAATCCAAATCAAGTTTGACTTGATTTGGTTCCACTTCAAGTTAGACTTGACATGGGAGAAGAAATGGAGTCAAGTTTGACTTGACTAAATATGGAAAGTCCATAAAAGGCAAGTTTGACTTGACCCAAATCCAAATCAAGTTTGACTTGACTTGGTTCCACTTCAAGTTAGACTTGACATGGGAGAAGAAATGGAGTCAAGTTTGACTTGACTAAATATGGAAAGTCCATAAAAGGCAAGTTTGACTTGACCAAAATGCCACCTCACCTTGACTTGACCAAGTGATGACTTGGCTTGGCATTTGACCAATGATGA
Source organism: Boesenbergia rotunda (assembly GCA_024364735.1). NCBI lineage: Eukaryota > Viridiplantae > Streptophyta > Magnoliopsida > Zingiberales > Zingiberaceae > Boesenbergia > Boesenbergia rotunda. Next base: position 5,814 of record JAGFNQ010007082.1, on the reverse strand, counting down.
TGCTCCACATCATCTCCAAAGGTTGTAACCCCCCATTTGAATTTGAATTCAAATTGAAAGGGGGTTATGGCAGGCCACTTAATGGCCATTGATGGCCATTATGGCCGGCCACTTAATGGCCATTAATGACCATTATGTAGCCGGCCACAATGAGAGAACAAAACAAGGTTTTGTTCCATTTTTCTCATTGTGTGTCTTCTCTTCTTCCTCCTCCAAGTGTTGGAGCTCTTCTTCTTCTTCTCCTCTTGGCCGAACCCTTGAAAGTTGCTAGCACACCTAAAGGGTTTCCTCCATCCACTTTGTTCGCGTGGATACTTCTAGAGGGACGACACTTGACGTCCTAGAGATCCGACATCCAAAAGGAGCGAGCGGGATTAAGCGGGGCACGCGCCAAAGGTAAAATGGTTTATCCCTCTTTAGATCTAGGAGTAGATCGAGTTTTGAGCATGAAATGAATACGTGATTTTTGTTTCGGAATTTTTCTTCGCACGAGATCCATGGCTTTGGGTTCTCGAGGTTTCCGCGACGCGAAAAGGCGGTTTTCGCGGCCCGAAAAACCCAACAGTGGTATCAGAGCCACGTGCGAAGCACGTATTTATTTATTTTTGTATGGGATACAAAATTTAGAGTAGTTTATGATTCTGTAATTTTTCTAATTTTTAGGATTTTATGAGTATTTTTCTCGTAGAGGCGAAGCAACGAGTGCGAAGCACTTGTACACTTCGACCACCGAGAAAAACTTCTCCGAAACGGCAAGTTTCGCCCAAATAGATTTTGGGACAGCGGGTTAGGCACTGTTAGATCGCGATACGACACTCACGAAATTAATTTCGTGAGTAGGGGCGCCGCCCCTAACCCCGCAAGGGGCCTTGTCACGTGATTGTGCCCGAAACCCGCTTAACGGGACCGCCGTGGAGTTGTGACTCATAAAATTCGTAAAATACATAGAAAAATTAGATAAATTTCTGTAAAATACATAATTTTGAATTATGTACAGTAGTGTGATGGTCATGGCCCAAGACCCTATTTTAATTAGATTAAAATATGTGTGTAATTCATATTACGGCCTGCGTGCCGTTATTTGTGTTGTGTGTGTTGTATTGTGATTGCGACCCGCGTGTCGGCCTTTTATTTATTATTTCTGTTAAAATTAGTTTAAGACTCGAATGTAACTCGAGTATAAATTTTGTAATGTACAAAATTGAAGATGAAGGAAATTCTGGAGAAGACGGACTCGTGGGAAGCAAGCCGACAACACATGGGGTTCTGGAAGGAGGAGCTTGGAGAAGCTGCTGCCTAGACCCTAGGTTGACCAAAGGATCTTCTCATTGGCTTGAGAAGATCTTAGTAGGGTCATGACTAATCACACTTTAATTTTCTTGTATACTTTATTTTTGCTTATATGTATGTGATGCATGTTAGTATAGAATAGAATATACATGAGTGTATGTGATGCACATGTAATGTGGGAACCACATCTTGATGTGCACCTAATACACATTTAGGTTAAATTAGATTTAATAAATGCCTAAATACGATGCACATCATCGATTAGATTAGATCTAAATCGAAATCAACTCGTATATGCCTAACGAGCCTTGATACCCATCACTACCACGATCATATGCGATTGTTGAATCTGCCAAAGCAGAGCAATGCATTTAATCGTGGTGGGATGCGGAGGGACAACCTTGGTCCCGCCTATCACGCTTGGGTTAGATTGAGCTCAATTAGATTGAGTAACTAGTTAGCTCAATTGGATCGAGCCTAACTATAGGCATACTCCAATAGTTGGAAAGGTAGGACAAGATCGCATTTATCAATAGTCTTGGGCGATTTAGCCAAAGCTAACTCAAGATTATTCATAAATGTTAATTCTTGATCCTATAAACAAGAGTTGCATAGAGATGTAATTGGTAATTAGTACCTACCGATCATACTAAGTCTTGGGCGATTTAGCCAAAGCTAACTCAAGGCGTAGTATGATGTGGATCTTGACCTACGAGAATTATAGTTAGTTGGTGTGGATCTAGTAGTGTGGTTTTACCACATCTATGACTCGATTCTACCAAAGCCCTATAATTCAGTGGGAGCATCATTTAATTAAAGGCCTAGTTAAATGATAAATAAAATATGATACAATGGTGGATATTTATTTTCTGCATTTTATGTTGTAGATTACCATGTCAAACACGAACACTCTCTCTCTACGATCTGTTCTTGAGAAGGACAAGCTCCTAGGAGCTAATTTCCTGGACTGGTACAGGAATCTGAGGATAGTCCTCACGCAGGAACGTAAGCTGTACGTTCTGGAGCAAGCAGTTCCTGATGCACCACCAGCCTCTGCCGCTCGTAGTGTTAGAGATGCTCATCAGAAGCATCTAGATGACGCGTTAGACGTGTCATGCCTAATGCTATGCTGTATGTCTCCTGAGCTTCAGAAGCAACACGAGAAAATGAATGCTTTTGATATGATTGGCCATCTCAAGCAACTATATCAAGGGCAGGCAAGGCATGAGAGGTTTGAAGTGACTCAGGCCCTCTTTTCATGCAAGATGAAAGAGGGAACCCCTGTAGGAACTCACGCACTCCAAATGATTGGGTACGTCGAGAACCTCGAGAGGTTGGGGTTCCCTTTGGGCCAAGAGCTGGCTACCGATCTGATCCTGCAATCGTTGCCGGTGAGTTACCGTCAATTCGTCATGAACTACAACATGAACGAATTAGACAAACCACTGCCCGAGATACTCAACATGTTAAGAACTGCTGAGCCTAATCTCACCACTGCCAAGTCCAGTACCGTCCTAATGGTACAAAAGGGCAAGGGTAAGGGCAAGTGGAAGCCCAAAGGTAAGGGTAAGACCCAAACCAAGGGCAAAGCCAGCTCTTCAACACTCAAACCTAAAGGTGGGGTTGCTAAGGATGCTACCTGCTTCCACTGCGGTAAGACTGGGCATTGGAAGCGGAACTGCAAGGTATACTGGAAGATCTGAAGAAGAAGAGAAGTGAGACTTCTACTTCAGGTATAAATGTTATAGAAGTCAACCTTTCTATTTCTACATCATGGGTATTAGATACTGGGTGTGCTTCTCACATTTGTACTAATGTGCAGGCGCTGAGAAATAGCAGGGCATTGGCCAAGGGCGAGGTGGACCTACGAGTAGGCAATGGAGCAAGGGTTGCTGCTGTTGCTATAGGGACTTACTTTCTATCTCTACCCTCTGGGCTTGTACTGGAATTGAATAACTGTTGTTATGTACCTGTACTAACAAAGAATATCATTTCAGTTTCATGTTTAGATAACAAAGGTTTTTCATTCATAATAAAGGACAAATGTTGTTCTGTTTATTTAAAGGATATGTTCTATTGTAGCGCACATCTGATGAATGACCTCTATATTCTAGACTTAGAGAGCCCTATCTATAACGTGAATACCAAGAGGTTGAGATCAAATGAGTTGAACCCAACCTATCTCTGGCACTGTCGCTTAGGCCACATAAATGAGAGTCGCTTGTCCCAGCTCCATAAGGATGGTTTGCTGGACTCATTTGATTTTGAGTCATATGAGACATGCGAGTCATGCCTTCTAGGCAAGATGACTAAGACTCCCTTTAGTGGACATAGCGAAAGAGCGACAGACTTGTTAGGACTCATACATAGTGATGTATGTGGCCCTTTCAATGTCGCTGCCAGAGGTGGTTACAGGTACTTCATCACATTTACTGATGACTTCAGTAGATATGGCTATGTGTATTTGATGACACATAAGTCAGAATCCTTTGAAAAGTTCAAAGAATTCAGAAATGAAGTACAGAACCAACTTGGCAAGAGTATTAAGATACTTCGATCAGATCGAGGTGGAGAATACTTGAGCCATGAGTTTCGTGACTACCTAGCTGAGTGTGGGATTCTATCCCAACTCACTCCCCCTGGAACACCACAGTGGAATGGTGTATCCGAAAGGAGGAATCGTACCTTATTAGATATGGTACGATCTATGATGAGTCACGCAGATCTTCCTATATCCTTTTGGGGATATGCTCTAGACACGGCAGCGTTCACACTAAACCGTGTTCCATCAAAGGCTGTCATGAAGACACCATATACGATATGGACAGGGAGGAGTCCCAAGATGTCTTTCATGAGGGTTTGGGGTTGTGAGGCTTACGTACGACGTCAAGTCTCAGACAAACTGGGACCCAAATCTGATAAGTGTTATTTCATAGGGTATCCCAAGGAAACGAAGGGATACTACTTCTACATTCCTAGTCAGCACAAAGTGTTTGTTGCTAAGACTGGAGTATTTCTAGAAAGGGACTTTGTTTCTAGAAAGACTAGTGGGAGTACGTTCAGTCTTGAAGAAGTTCAAGACATGGACAATAGCACTGAAGCCTTGATGGAAGTTGAACAGGAACCACAAAGTGTGGTGGTTGATGAGGTTGTTGCACAAGAAGCTGTGGAACAACAACCTGTTCATGTAGACCTACCTCTTCGCAGGTCTGATAGGGTACGTCGTCAGCCTGAGAGATACTCATTTCTCTTGTCTGACCATGATGACGTTATGCTCGTTGAGAACGAGCCTACCTCCTATCAGGAAGCTGTGATGAGCCCAGATTCTGAGAAATGGCTAGAGGCCATGAGATCCGAGATGGATTCCATGTACACCAACCAAGTATGGACTTTGGTTGATCCACCTGAAGGGGTCAAACCCATTGGGTGTAAGTGGGTCTTTAAGAGAAAGACTGACATGGATGGACTTGTACATACCTATAAGGGTAGACTAGTAGCTAAAGGTTTCAAGCAAATTCATGGTATTGACTATGATGAAACTTTTTCTCCAGTCGCGATGTTCAAGTCCATTAGGATCTTGCTTGCTATTGCAGCATACCACGATTATGAGATCTGGCAGATGGACGTCAAAACTGCGTTTCTGAATGGAAACCTCCTCGAGGAAGTGTACATGACACAACCTGAGGGTTTTGTAGATCCAAAGCATACTGGTAGAGTATGCAAGCTGCATAAGTCCCTTTATGGACTAAAGCAAGCTTCTCGAAGCTGGAATCTTCGATTCGATGATGCAATCAAACAGTTTGGTTTCATCAAGAATGAAGATGAACCTTGTGTCTACAAAAGGGTTAGTGGGAGCACAGTTGTCTTCCTTGTTTTGTATGTAGATGACATACTACTCATTGGGAATGACATTCCTTCACTACAGTCTGTGAAGACTTGGTTGGGGAATTCCTTCTCAATGAAAGACTTAGGTGAAGCAGCCTATATTCTAGGCATAAAGATCTATAGAGATAGATCTAAGAGATTGCTTGGCCTAAGTCAGAGTACATACATTGATACCGTTTTGCAACGTTTGCCATGCAGAATTCCAAGAAGGGAAATCTGCCAATGTCACATGGCGTGAGTCTTTCGAAGACTCAAGGTCCTCTTCTAGAGAGGAGAGAGACCGCATGAGCAAGATCCCTTATGCCTCAGCCATAGGATCTATCATGTACGCCATGTTATGTACTCGTCCTGATGTCTCGTATGCTTTGAGCATGACGAGCAGATACCAGTCAGATCCAGGTGAACGTCACTGGATAGCAGTCAAGAATATTCTTAAGTACTTGAGAAGGACTAAAGAATATTTCTTGATATTTGGAGGCGAAGAGGAGCTAACTGCAAAAGGTTACAGTGATGCAAGCTTCCAAACTGACCAGGATGACTACAGATCGCAGTCAGGATTCGTGTTTTGCTTAAATGGTGGCGCTGTCAGCTGGAAGAGTCAAAGCAGGATACAGTTGCTGATTCTACAACAGAAGCTGA